>RCWM02000762.1:0-413235 GCA_003667255.2 Euschistus heros
TGTTTCTTTTTTTCTTTTTTTCCTAGTGGGCCTTTTAATATTGTCAATATGAGTTTTAATTGGGTCTTTTATCTTTCACTAGCACATTTACTTTTTTAAATTTGTCCCTACTTTTTATTTTTTGCTTGGGTGTTTTTCAAATATTCTATATCTCCTAATTGTTTCTGAATATCTAAAGGGTCCTCTCTATTTTTATTTAATTTTTCAGTCCTTGTTTCTTTTTCGTCATTTATTTTAGATCTAATTAGTTTATGTAATAGTTGTTGGTCCTTATGATATTTTAATACATATTGTTCTGTCAGGTCGATGTTTTCGTTTGATTCTAATCTGAAGGTTCCGAAAGTAATTTCATTAGGCGTTAATTTTAATTTATTGTTCAAGGTATTATTATAGGCTATTACTGCTAATCTTAATTTTTGCTGCATCGAACATTTATCTTTTTCGTTCCCTATTATTCTCAATAATTCGTTTAAGGTAGAATGGACTCTGTTCAATAATCCCAAAGAGTTTTGAGTGGCTAGCTGAGGTATAATGTAAAATGATATTATTTTCTTCACAAAAACTGTTTTTACCAAATTATTTTTTATTTCCGTCCCCTGATCTAATGATATTTGTAGAGGTGTTGGAAAGTACGTCATATAGTTAGTCAGTGCATTATTAAAATTAAAAATATCAATCATTAATTTAAATTCTGTCTGACTATAAAACTGATAAAATGATATTTTTTTCTAAGGTTTGAATGAATATTAACCAAATTACTCTAATAAGTCTTTATATGATTCAAATCATATAAATCTATAACGCTAACTTCATTTTATAAATGCATAAAAATGTTTATAACAATTATATTCAACTTCTTAAAAACAAAAATAAGCAAGAAATCAAGATTAAGGCTACAGGAAGTTATTAGATTTTTAACTAACGATGACAATACTTAATTACGAAGATGAATGAAATTGCTATGCATTTTACATTAAAATTTATACCTAAATCTGTGAAATCGTTTATCCCTTTAGTTTTATATTTACTATTTCAATTCCAGTTATTAACAGAACATTAGATAAAGTGATCATACCTCGTTTTGTTTAAATTGAATTATTAGAATAATAAATAAAATAATTAGTTTTAATTTATAGATTCTTTAGTTTTTGTTGATAAAATGTAATTGTTTAAAACAGCAAGCATAATAGAAGCTTAAAAATAGAACGAATACAACAGTTTAATCCTAAACGTATTTAGTAACGCATACCATATATGAAAGTTAACATCATTATGGAGTAATAATCAAATAAATATATTCTTCAAATGGCTAATTAACATACAATTAATTATTATCAACTAAATTATTATTAATTAAATTATTAATTTATTATTATGATTAATTATTATTAAAATTAAATAATGATTTTTGATTTGTTGGAAATCCATTGCTCTTTTTCAGAATTACGTATCTATTAATATTAATTATAAACGAAACATCGTAATGAGAAGCAACATAAAACTTAATTTTGCAATCTAAATGAAAATAAGTAAGTTATAATTTTACAGAAATAGTTTAAAACGTGTTATTAATAATTAATGATAATATTAATAAATTTAAGTATGAGCAAAAACTGGTATGAATATAAATTATAATAGTTAAGAGAGTTATCAGATTGAAAACAATCGTTTTAATTCTATTATTTAAATCTCTATGCTTCTAAAACATAAACTTGAAAACTAATAATTAGTATGATTATGAATATTAATAAAAATGGTATTGATGTTGAATTCGAAGTTACCAGAATCAACAAATTATCCGATTTAAATATTTTTACTTAGTTTTTTCCTATATTTATACATCTTTTTTGGTACAATCTAAAGTGGAAAATTATTTTTTAATTTATTTGGTCTGATTTTAACCATTCCCTTTTTAAACAAATTTTGTACTGCTTCCTCGCCTAAATCAACATTTAGTTGAGCTTTAAGATTTTTTAACTTATTTTGGCAGTGAACATGCCCACTTTTTATGGAAATAGAAGCCATTACTTCTTTAAAGGTCTTTTGGTTTAATTCGTTAAATTTTGTTACTTTATTATTAAATTTTTCAACAGTTAATTTCAAACTATTTTTCAAAGCTTTTAAATTGTTCGTTTCTTTCACAATATTTGAATTTAAGTCTTCTGTTTCTTTAATTTTACTAATTATATTTTTTTCGTTTCCTTCCCGTGACTTATTAACGGTTTTTATTGTTTTATTTAAATTGCGATATTCATTCGGACTGTTTCTTTATTTTTATTAAGTTCTTTAAGTTTTCGGTATTTTAAATTTTCGTCGTCTTCCATATTCTTAAATTTGTTTACAGAATTTTCTACACTTTCTTTTATTTCAAGTTTTAAATTATACGCTTCTTCCACACTCTTAATATTGTTTACAGAATTTCTACAGTTTCTTTTATTTCCGGTTTTATATGTTCTTCGCGAATTAAGTTTTTTAAACACTTTCTTTTATTTCCGATTTTATATGTTCGTCGCGGATTAATTGTTTTTTTTTTTTTTTTCCATTTTTTTTCGTCGATTAGATTTGGTAAGTCGTTATTTAAATTTAGGTCATGTATTTCAATTTGTTTATGTTCACCGGTCTGTTTAGAATTTAAATTATTTATATCTGGTCCGGAGGTCTGCTCGTGCTTGGCCTAATCCTAAAAAATGATCCTGTCTTTTTTCCAAAGATTCAATACGTTGTAATAATAATTTTATTTTTTCATCGTTTTTTTCTTCCTCTATTGTGTGTACTCTATTAGAAACGGTTCTCATCGAAACGGTGTTTGAATCTACCTGGGGTTGTAGGTAATTTTGCCTAAAATTTCTGGTTTATTGAAAGATTTATGTTGCGACTGGGGGTCCCACGGTTGATTATAAATTGGTGTTTGATATTCTATAGCTCGCTGTTGTGGCCGGAAGTTATGCTGGCTGTTATTGTTAAAAGAATTAAAGGTTGGACCTTGTTCATGCTGATACTGGTGTGGTCGGTAGTGTTGAGGATTATTATACGACGCATATTGCTCGCGGTGATACTGATGGGGTCGGTAATTTTGATAATCATAGTGGTTGTTAAAATTTTGGTCGGTACTCTTTATTTTTATAATTATTTTCAAAATTTTTCTTTTTATAATTATTTTGAACTGGGTTTTTTTGGTGTTTTTTATCGCCATAAATTCTATGTACGATGTGAGCCGCGCTGTTTCTTAGTATTTCTTTTAAGTCTTCTAATGAATCGAATTTTATATGGTAAATAAAGTCAGTTAGTGCTGGGTGTAAACTATGTACTGCGTGGTGGGATATTTGTTTGTCATACCTATACATTTCGTCCTGTTTGTCTAATATTTCATTGTCTGAATAAATACGTGCGTATAAATCGCATCTTTTTTGGCCCAGTCGTTCTAAGAAATCGAGTGGGTTTTCATTATGGTAAGTCCGCGTGTTTAAAATTTCCGAAATTAATTGTTCCCTAGTTTCTCGTGTCCTGGTACTTTTTCTTTAAGAATTTTATTCTTTCTTTTACTGTATTAAACTCCTTGTCATGTACGGCGACTTTAGCTTTTCCAGTTAGTTTATTTAAGATTGTTAAAACAAGTTTAGCTTGATTTGTATTTTTATGGGTATTATTATCTTTGCAATATAAATTGTATAAAAATTCGCTATTTCTAATAAAATCAACTAGTTGTAACGGATTTCCGTCATATTCCGGAATTAATGCTAAATCGTGATTTTTAATTTCAAGAGCCATATTATTTTCTTTTTTAACTAACGTAGAACCAGTTATTTTTAAGTTGCTTAATTTTTCTTCCAATATATTCATAAAAATGCTAAATTAATATTCTAAATTATTACACTTATTATACTAATTATATCTAAATTACAAAATTACTTAAAAATAAAAATAAAAATAAATTAATTATACTTTTTCTTGATACAGCGTTGTCTTCGATGTCTTCTTGATGACGCTCCCTTTAGCTCCTTCCCGTCGATTCTTTAGCAAGAGGTTGTAGGTCCTTTTGGTCAAGGTATTGGAATACCAAAGCGCTCCCAAAGACTTGAAGATCTGCTGATGTACTAATACTCAGCTCCCAATCTTCTCATGCCAGTGGAAAGAGGTCTCGCTGTTCTGTACCTGAAATAAGATAGAACTGCCGCGAAGTTACGTTAACGCTTCCAAGAGTCCCTCCGTTCGGGCGCCAGCTAAATAAAAGGTTCGCGGGACTGAGTTTTTAAAAAGAGATTTTATTGAGAAGTACATACATTATATCAAGAAAAAACACAATTTAAAACTTAATACAAAACTTCGTGTTGAACATCTGTGAGTCCTACGAGTGACTATATCAGAGTGTCATCGAGCCCCGGTGAAGGTGGCCTTTTATACAGTTATCTAGGAGAGGGGATAGTGTACATTTGTTTATTATCCCTAATACCATTGGGTTTCCATAACTATATATGGAAGACAGACACTAAGGGACGATCTTATACTAAAAAGAAAAGTGAAGAGAGACTTTTCGACGAGAGATGTGGGATGGCAGGATAATGACGCCCACCGCATATATCTCAGCGAAGAAATGACTCCGGCAAACAGACATTTATATTGGCTCGCACGCCAGAAGAGGTTGGCGGGAAAAATTAAATATGTCTGGTTTTCTGCTGGGAGGGTTTGATGTCGAAAAGATGATGGCCAACCGGTTGTTATCATAGACCAGTCTCAAGACCTCGACGCCTTCTGACTTTCCGGAACCTGTCGACTTATCTGCCTTCTTCGGTCAATATCAACAGGCTTTGCTCTACGGTCCTCGTTATATCTCCTAATATTATCACTTCTCAATTATTTCTTATTATTTTTCTTTGATTCTAGAAAATGTAAATATCTTTTGTTGTTTCTATTCTTATTCATTTTTAATTTTCAATTTTTATTTTTATACTCTTACATTCTTATTTGTAAATTTAGTACTTTCTTTTGTATTTTATTATTATCTAATTGTTCTCTAATGTTATTTATCTTTCATACTAGTTCGCTTAGTTGGAGTCTTACCAATTTTCTGAAAGCCTGCGCCTTCCTATCAAATTCCTTCCTTCTCCCCATATCCTCAAAATGACCGATGTCCTAACAACCTGTCACATAAATGCCCAATCCTTACCCGCTCATTACGATGAATTCCTACAGTATTTTACCCGAAATTCCTACTATATCATCGCAGTGTCTGAAACTTGGCTTAAACCTTTCATTCCCTCTTCCCTAGTTTCCCTTCCTAACTACACGCTTATCCGTCATGACCGGGTTGGCCGGACGGGCGGTGGTGTAGGTTTATTTGTCCATGAAAGCCTCAAGTTCCGAATTCTTGAACGTTCACATCCAACTGATCTACCACAAATAGAGTTCCTTCTCGTTGAAATTTCCTATAAAACTCTCCATCTCCTGTATGTAGTAGTTTACCGCCCACCCCATGTTCCTTTTGACCCATCTTTTGAGACTTCTCTGTACAACTACGTTCCCTCTTATGCTAATGTCATTATTTCTGGGGACTTGAATTCTAATTTCCTTTCTGACTCATATGATAAAAGCCTGCGCCTTCCTATCAAATTCCTTCCTTCTCCCCATATCCTCAAAATGACCGATGTCCTAACAACCTGTCACATAAATGCCCAATCCTTACCCGCTCATTACGATGAATTCCTACAGTATTTTACCCGAAATTCCTACTATATCATCGCAGTGTCTGAAACTTGGCTTAAACCTTTCATTCCCTCTTCCCTAGTTTCCCTTCCTAACTACACGCTTATCCGTCATGACCGGGTTGGCCGGACGGGCGGTGGTGTAGGTTTATTTGTCCATGAAAGCCTCAAGTTCCGAATTCTTGAACGTTCACATCCAACTGATCTACCACAAATAGAGTTCCTTCTCGTTGAAATTTCCTATAAAACTCTCCATCTCCTGTATGTAGTAGTTTACCGCCCACCCCATGTTCCTTTTGACCCATCTTTTGAGACTTCCCTGTACAACTACGTTCCCTCTTATGCTAATGTCATTATTTCTGGGGACTTGAATTCTAATTTCCTTTCTGACTCATATGATAAATTGTTCCTAGAAAACCTCTTTTTTTCCCTACATCTCTTCGTCGTTCTGTTCTCTCCTACCCACCATACTTCCTCCTCCGATACTTGGCTTGACCTATTTATCATTGATTCGGCAAAAAAACCTCTCTCTCTTCTTCCCAGTTACCTGTTCCTTTCCTCTCGTCTCATGATCTGATTCAAATATCATACATTACTCTAGCACCTCCATTCCTTCCAAAAACTATTTCATACCGCAATATAGAATCCTTAACCCGTGAGAAGATCCTTCCAGACCTTGAAGCACAGAACTGGGCTGAAATTTACTCCTCCTCCTAGATTGATTCCATGGTAAACATCCTCACCACTAACCTCCTAAATATCCTTGATATCCACGCACCCCTCAAATCCTTCTCAGTTCGTCGTCGCCCTGCTCCTTGGATAACTTCGGAAATAAAGCAGCTCCAAAGAAACCGAGAAGCAGCCCGAAGACGCTTCAGACGTACGAGGATGACTGATGACTACCAAAGGTTCAAGATACTTCGCAACTCAACACAAGCCTCGATTCGTCGAGCAAAATCTAATTATTACCATGAAGCCCTCTCCTCTGTCCCTGATCCCAAATCGAAATGGCATATCCTCCGTAAACTTTCACTCTGTGATTCCCTTGTATCCTCATCTACCTACCCTGTATCTCCCGATGAATTAAATTCATATTTTGTTTCCACCTTTTCTCCTGATTCTCTTCATCCTTCCTCCTATTTTACCCCAGCTCCTACATTCAGTGATTCTAATTTTTATTTTTCCGATATCTCCCCCTCTGAACTTATTTCCTCCATAATGAATTCCCATTCCAATTCTACGGGCGCAAATGATATTCCCACCAAACTAATAAAACTATGTTTACCTGAAATCATACCAGTCCTCCTATTCATTTATAACTTTTCCCTCCAAAATTCAGTTTTCCCAACCTCATGGAAAAAAGCATTAATTCATCCTATAAATAAAACATTAAACCCCATGTCTCCAAATGACTATCGCCCTATCTCCATCTTGTCTAATCTTTCTATGCCCTTGGAAAGATTAGTTCAATCTCAAATTTCCAAATTCCTTGAAGAATCTAACCTCCTCGACCCCCTTCAATCTGGTTTTCGTCCCGGCTACTCCACCCAGTCTGCTCTCCTAAAAATCACTAATGACATATTTACCGCAATAGATGACCAAAAATTAACCGTCCTGTTACTCCTTGACTTTTCTAAAGCCTTCGATTCCCTTGATCACTTTATCCTATTCTCCAAATTAAAATCATTAAACTTTTCCTACAGTTCCATCCGCTGGTTTCAATCTTTCCTTTCTCACCGTTCCCAAGCAGTTAAAATACCAAACCAACCCCTATCTTCTTTTCTCACTCTTACCTCAGGTATTGCTCAGGGATCCAGTATTTCTCCTCTCCTGTTCAATTCCTACATTAATGATCTTCCTAACTCAATCTATCACTGTTCCTACCACCTCTATGCAGATGGTTCCCAAGTCTATCTCTCCTTCTCCCCTTCAGAGCTATCCACTGCTTTCGCTAAAGTTCAGGAAGATCTGGACAGAATTAGTGCCTGGGCGACTTAATAAATTACAACTTAACGAAAAGAAAACTCAGGCCATTCTAATAGGCTCTAGCTCCCTCCTTAATTCCTACTCACAATACCCTCCTTTAACCTTAAATAATCATCCTATCTCTTTCTACTCCTCTGTAAAAAATCTCGGGATTGTTTTTGATCAAATCCTCTCTTGGAAACCTCAGATTGCCCAAATTTCCCGCCGTTCCATTGGCCTTCTCAAATTATTTCACCGAACCGTTACCTTCTTCCCCTGTCAACCCGCAAGCTTTTAGTCTCTTCCTTATTATTCCCTTACATTGACTATGGTTGTCTGGTTTACGGTGGCCTCTCGACGGTTCTCGAAGACAAACTGAAGCGAATCATGAACTGCTTCGTCAGGTTTGTCTTCGGTAGTCCGAGGCGTTCCCATGTTTCCCACCTCTATTCCCAATTAAATTGGCTCTATCCCACTTTCCGTAAACAATATTTCCATGGAACATTCCTATACCAAATTATCAATACCCTCCAACCTTCTTATATTTACAATAAGCTCGAATTCAGATCTGCAGTCAATCCAATACATACGAGATCCCGTCTTTCTGATCTGTATACCCCGTCCCATAGAACTTCAATATTCCAACGCTCCTTCCTTTTCTGCTCAACAATCCTATGGAACTCCATCCCTTCTCACATCAGACATGCTTAATCCCTGAAAACATTCAAATATTTATATTTCCAATACCTCCTTCTCATCCAGACTGACGCTTGCTAACTATCTAACTACTTAGTCAAAAATTATTATTTCATTGCTGGATTCAGTTCTGGAATAATTGAGATTCCTTTTAATAAAAATTTAACTTTCCATGAATATAACATTGGGTACTTCTATTGTACATACAATCATATCATTGTACCAAAAGATTTTTCTATATCATTTTATTTTATTTGTTTTCTTATTTAATTCTATCTCCTCTAATCTGTAAAATGTTATCTTCTTTTCTTTTCTTTTTATTTAAATATCATCTATGTACATAGTGTCATTAATGTATTATTGTTTTTCTTTTTTTGTAGCTCATTATGTCTCTAACCAGATTTAATTTAGTTATACCTGCAATTATCTGTTATTCTTAAGGGACTTTGTCCCAGAATAAAATTATTTTTTTTCTATTCTATTCTATTCTATTCTCTCTCTCTCTCTCTCTCTCTCTCTCTCTATATATATATATATATATATATATATATATATATATATATATATATATATATATATATATATATATATGTGTGTGTGTGTGATATTTCGGAGTCAAGGTAAATTATATGTAAAATGAAGTTTGAATTTGGCGCCGGCGAAAGTTTGCCGCCGATCTAATCAATTCGTAATTTTTTAAAAATAAATTTGAATAAAGTATGTTAAAATATTAAATATAATCTATAAATGATTTTGTAATGTATAAATTAGGTTTTATTTAATTTAATTTAATAAGTCATCAAGACATAGAAAAGACGAAGGCGGTAAAGGTCTAGACTTGTCCATAACATGTTTAAGCGCGCAGTTCCTGTGTTGGGACCTTCTTCTTGTCCGGAGCCTCGAGATGTCAACATCTATCCGTCATTTAGTGAGTTCTCGTTAGTCACATGTGTGAAGTTTTCAATTTATAATTACTTGAACATTACAGTTGTTATATAAACAAAATGGTGATAAGTGTTAAAAGAGAATAATGAAGAAATGATAGAAGAAATTTAAGATATGAAAAAGAAGTTGATGAACAGTTTGAAATTATAAAGATCTATAATTATTTTGAAATTAGACTGGTAGATTATTTGATAATATGTTAAATGCTTTATGTAATTAGGTGTAAAATGTTTTTATTTTGTTTTTGTTTATAAAATATATTCTTGAGTCAGAATCACGATCTTTGAAAAGCTCAACCCTTGATATTCCCTCAAAATTAAATTATATCAAGAAAGATAACTTTAAAACTAAAAATTTATTTTTACTTACTTAATCGATAACTAATTAAGTGCATATTAATTAAAATTTTACTTTTACCAATTAAATTAAATAACATTACATTATATATATTATTTTCCAATGCAGAGAAATGTTTTCATAATAACACTCCATTATTAACTTTGAGTTATATCAATAGGAGTGGTGATTTGACAGATACCTCTAAAATAAACAAGTCTATTATAAGACTATATCTACACAATCTTCAAAAATTGTATATAAAAAAAAATATATATATATATATATATATATATATATATATATATATATATATATATATATATATAGGTTTTTTGTATTTATATTTAACTAGCTGAAAGTACCCTGCTATAACTTAAAAAACCGTTAAAAACATATTATCCTTAAGGACGAAAAAGCTAATTCTAATTGTGGATGGAGAGAGTGGCCAAGGATGTCCTTCGGCCTCAAAAAGTGTGGACCACTTTTTTTGGGATGTTTTAGTGGACCACTTTAGTCGCTATGCATGGATCTCAGCAACAACTGGTCAATGTGCTCGCGATATCATTACACTTATTAATCCCATCGCACGAAATCACAAGGTAAAAATACTTTTAGCGGACCAATATACCGCCCTAATGTCGAAAGAACTGAAGCAGTACCTTAACAAGATGAATATTAAATTAATATTTACCTCTATTGATTGACAAGAGAAAGAAGATCTCAAATTGTTTTCATTCAAGCAAGTTGTCTCCTTATCCGTGGAAAAAGTGACTTCAGAGGAGGAGGTGTAAATAGACTATTCTAATAGTCATTTTGGTTAATCATATGTTTGATTACTATACTAGTGTGTGGCAGGTTATACTTGCAGAGGTTATAAGACAATATAGTTAGTTGGTGTTCAGACTTTTATTTGCTGTTTAACTACTTGTAACTTAATTATTCTTTACAGGTATGCCTAGTTATTATTTTATGTTAATTGTTCTATGAAATATATGTTAATTTATAGTTAATTCTTTACAGAATAATAAATCAGTTTTTAAACCAAGAAGTCATTTTGAAAACCAACTTACATGTATACATATATACATAATATCATATAATCTACGAGTATATAATCATATATAATCTTGACCTTCCCACCCTGGCCAGCATAGGACTTCAATGGAAGTCTTGGGCAAAAAAAAAAAAAAAAAAAAAAAAAATAATATCATATAAAGTTTAATATCATCAGGATTAAGGACAACTTAAATTAATAAAAGTTAAGCTTAATAATTATTATTACTTAAATAAACCTAAAGAATTCCATTATTAGAATAATTTCAATAAGTAAATTTGACAATTTGCAAAAGTTAATTTTATATTATTTTGATAGTCCTCCAGTGAAGCTTCGAGGCAGCACTACCATCTTACTCAGCTCTGATACCAGACCATCAGCTTTTCTTATGGCATACTTCAAGTGAATATAGTCTCAACTTCTCATTTTTTTTTTATTTTTTCGAATAAAGTTTAGTCTTTCTGTTTCTATTTTTGCGTACGTATCAAGCTTAAATTGGTTGAGGAGATTACGAAATTAAAGTAAATAAGGTTCTTCACCTCCTCGCTCCATCAACATTTAGGCGTAAAAATCAGCTGCAGACACAGTTTTATTAAGCGGTGTATTGGTGTTTGGTTCATGCTGAGGGATGTTAATACTGTACCCATCTTCTCCATGGTAGAACATGAGACGATACTGAGGAGAATCATACACTTGATAGAACTCACTGATCCTTATCAGTTTTTTGTCCCTGCTGTGGAGAACAATGTCTCGCTTTTCAAACACCTGGCCAACAATCAAGACAGCAACTTCGTTAGTGGTAGGAGTATTGTAACGTCCTCAGTGAACATTTAAAGGCTTTTTGTTAACACCGATAACTACCTGGAAATGTAGATCTTTGGAAACAGACTCAACAGCAGCTCTGAAGTCCTTGTTATACTCGTTATATTTATGAAGAATTTTCTGGAGTTGGCCTATGAATGCAGGCTTGACATTTTGAAAGCGACCACAGCAAATGCCTCTTTCATGGTTGTCATCACCAACAAAATTTACCTGAATAAAAGACGGTTGCTGTTGTGTTCCAGGCATCAAACTGCATATTCTGTGATATATACCTGTCCTCGCACCTTAAATGTTGGCATTATATTTCCCTCTTTTATATATTTTTCTCTTAATGACATCCTTTGGAAACAACCATTCTATTTCCAAATATTATTTAGAAAATGCTCAGCCTCAGGATGTTCGTAAGTAAGGAGGCCGTGCAAGTGTAAAGAAGCATATGGCAGGGCTCTCGTCCTTCCATTTTACAGCATAACTCCAATTTCGAGTAAACTGTGATCCAAAATCGACGGTTTTGTCTTTTGCATATTCAGTTTTTGGGTCATACTGGCTGTAACCTTTCCATTTAACATCTTTCATCCTGTTTTGTTATAGCTACACGTTTAACATGAGGATTATTTTATAATATCTTTTTTTGAAGACTTTATATAGATTTCAGGATGGGTTTTCTTATACTTATGTACAGTCCCTCAAAGTACAGTTAGGTTATTCTCAAAATATGTGTATACAGCATATCCTTTAACTTTGGGTTGGCTTTCTTTATGTTTGTTAACCACTTTTCTGCTAATTTCAGGATGATTTGTCATGTATTTCTTAACAGCTTCCCTTTTGACCTCTACATGTGCTTGAATATATTTTGCAGCCGAGTTCCAAAAATTTAATGAAGGTGATTTGAGCCTTGAAAGGAAATCAGGACTACCAAGGAGTCATACACTATGAGTTCATACCTGAAGTTCATTCTATAAATTCAGAGCTCTATTCAGAACAACTGCAGAGAATGTACGATATTTTGGTACAGCGGTATCCAGGTTTAGTCAACAGAAAGCTAGTCTTGGAACAACAAGATAATGCCAGACCCCACACATCTCGCCTTACAAAAGAAAAACTAGCTAATTTGGATGGAATCAACCTTCTCCGTCACCCGGTATATAGTCCAGACCTAGCACCATCAGACTACCACCTGTTCAGATCAATAGCTCATTTCCTTCATGGCCGATCATGAATGTGATTCAGAAAATAATTTTTATAACAAAAAAACGTTTTACATACATTTATAAAGTTATTATATACAAAAATACGTAAGAATGAATGTATGTATTTATGTTTTTACAATATGTATTGAATTTTCATTTAGATAAAAAAACAGTAATTTTAGTTTGTTTTTTACTAAGGATTAAAAAAAGGTGTAATTGAAACTAATGAAACTGTTATATTAGGTGTAGAAGGAAGATGCTTATAGAGCAGTATAAAGCCGCGTTTACACCAAAGTTGACAACCTAAAAGTTGCCAACTAAACGTTGACAACTAAAAGTAGCTCTTTTCAAATTTAGAGCAACAAGTGGAAAACTTGTTGCCAAAGAATTGGCGCGAAAGGTTTAGATTAAGTGAGGAGTACATGTTTCGTTCTTTTGAGTGTGTATCTTTTAAGTAAAAGTATGTTTTATGGTAGATGTGAAGCATTGTTGATATTTTTCACTTGAGGTACGCATGATGGTATAGAAGGATCAATACAATTAGGTTTGATGAATTAATTGCCACTTCTATTGAGATTATTTTATTAGAAAACTAGTTTCGAATGCTAAACATTCATCTTCAGTTCTAAAACATACAAACATTTTTCAACACATCAGTTCTATGATACATATATTATAAATACTAAAGTTTTTAAAAAAGGTAAGACAAGAAATCAAACATGGGCTCTCACCTTCGAGGTAACTAAAACAGAAATGGACTTCTCACTGAATTCGTGAGAAGTAAAAGGGAGCAGGTAGGTTAAATTTTTTATTTACTATGGGGTTTCCCTTATGACATTGGATTTTTCCATTCCTATGGGAAACAAATTTAAAATTTGGCTATTGGATATGTTAATCTGATCATTTAAACAAAAGTCTGGATCGGTTTTAAACGATTTTATTATTTCTAGTGATTCAAAAGTATTTAATTTTAGGCTATTTTCTACTTGATGTAATATTTTTACTCCCAAGTCTTTATTAAATTTGTGGTTATTTTCATTTAGATGGATAGCGAATTCGCTTTTTTAATTTTAGAGTCAAACCAACGTATTTCGCTGATTTGGACCAGGGTAGACTTCTCCGTCAACCGAAAGTCAGGTCAGGGGCGCGTGGAGGGGGGACAGTTCTCCACTAGTTTTGCTAGTTGCTTGCACAAAGTGTGCGGAAAGAAATCTTGCACTTTTAGTTGTCAACTTGGTATTTACCGACACTCCTCGCAAAACCAGAATTTTGTGGAAAACTTGTCTCTCCACAAGTGGAAGACAGAAAACGTTGCTGTATTTAGTATAAAAAGTAACAAATTGCCGCAACTTGTGAAAAACTTATTTGTCAACTTTGGTGTAAACACGGCTTTAGAGGTTATTTTGGTTTTAGCTGTGGGATTATTGAGTAAAAAACAACAAGGTAAGTAGTACCTAACTCGACAGGTCACATTGAGTTAAAACTATTCATTCTTTCAATTGAGCATTTTGTATAATCTTATTGATATTTTTTCATTGTTAGTTTATAATTAGTGCATATGGGCGATCGTTATACAAATAAGTCATTCTCCAAATAATAAGTTAATAATTTGACCCATTAAATTTTTTTTTTTTTTTTTTTTGCTCTGAACATAGGCATTTTTATACTAAAAACATCTTTACAAAAAAGTACCCTAAAGTACCTCTGTGAAATTCATGGAAGAGATTACTAAGAAGGTATATGAAATAAACATGAAAAATCTAGCTTTTTTTTTTCCTATTTTTTTTCCTATTTTTTTTCTAATCCTCCATTTATTTACAATATATTCAATATAATATACAATATATATTAGGATCTTGGATTGCCTTGCGCCATTTGAAGATGGGTGTCCTCGGCAGCTGCTGGATCCACTCTGTTGACGGAATCTTCTATGTTGAGCGAGGAGGAGTCACTCTGCTGGCGGTGGTGGTTCTAACGGGTCAGTCTGTTAAGCCTGAACCCCTTCCCTCGGCGAGTACGTCCGTTAAGGGGGTCAAACCTTGCCACCTCCCAAGCCTGGGAGGCGGGGCTACGTCCCTGAAGAGAGGGTTGGAACAGTGCTTCAGCCCATCAAAAAATTTGATGTGCCGGCGGCCAATGTAGGTCGGGATGGAAGGCATCCTCAGCTGTTCTAGGATGTGACTGTTTTTGGCCCTCTCGAGGTTGGTACCACGGACGATTCGCCGAAGGACGGTGTTCTTGAACGTTTGGAGGGTATGCAGTGTACTCTTGTACATGTGGTGCAGCAGTGGAGCTCCATGGAGTAGGGTGGGTCTAATAAAACATTTAAAAGCATTCATCCTTGAGGATGAAAACTTATTCTAATAGTGGATGGAGAGAGTGGCCAAGGATGTCCTTCGGCCTCAAAAAATCGTCAGATCCTGGCAAGATCTGTAAAACAGTGTGAAACAGAAAAATCTAGCTGCTTTTATCTGCTTTCTTTATCTGGAAAAGAAATTTCAATTCCACCAGTATTTGGCAAAATAGTAGGGATAATGATTCAGTGTATATTGCTATATCGCAAACATTGGGAATAGAGGATAATAATCCAACGTCTTTAGCTGTGTTAAAGACATATTAAAAATGTTACAAAAATTAAAATGAAATGGCAAGAGAAAAATTAAACCTTATTAAAAATAAAAGGTTATAATAATAAAAAAATAATAGGGGCCTAATGTATAGTATTTTCCTAATTTTTGTGACTTGAGTGGTTTCATTTTATCTTATCTCGTCTCTATTGTTTACTTAAAGCAGGTTGCCGTGCCTATTTAAGTGTCAGACTTTTTTTTCCTCCTAGATTGGTCATTCGTCCCACAGTGCGCGAAAATTTTTTGCGATTTGAGGAATGTTTACTAATTTAAGATGGATTTCAGGTTTCGTGCTCACCATTCCATGAAAAGAATTTGTATCTGAATGGTTGAAATATGAGAATAAACGTCTTTTAATCTACATTTTAAAACTAGGAAATAACGATCAAGATAAAATTGCAAACATCAGAAGAATTAAAGACGACATAAAAGATTATTCCAAAGAAAGCAGTAACGTGGGAAAAATGTCATCGGAGAGCTGATGTTTTTTTAAAGGACTTTTCTGCTTGGCTTGAAGGGAAGGAGTTTGAAGAAGATGATCAGGGATGCAGTCAAATTAGCAACACGTCTAAGAAGGAATTATTTAATACGTGCCAACGTTTCGACCTGCGTTGCAGGTCTTCTTCAGGGCCACCTAACCACACTTGTGAGGAAAAGGACGATGACTGAGTCATCGCCGTCGTCCATGCGTTGGCACGTATTAAAGAATTCCTTCTTATACGTGGTGTTAATTTGACTGCATCCCTGATTATCTTCTTCTCCATTCATCATACCAGTCAACTATACTTTTATCAGGGAGGAGTTTGAGTTTGTTTTTTATGTCATGAAAATGTTCTAGAGAGGACGCAAAGACCTTCTCACGATGCTCTTTCATCGTGAGAAGGCTCTTTCACTTGATAAATTTTAGCTCTTACACTGTAAAGTGTGATAGAAATTTTGTTCAGCTTTAGAATTCCATTTCAGGACCCTCAAAACTTAGGAAACGTATGTATATATATATATACATATATATATATATATATATATATATATATATATATATATATATATATATATATATATATATATATATATATAAGTCAAGGTCCGAAGCAGGGCTATATCAAGCTTAATCCTATACGTAGTCACAACAAACAAATGTAACTGTATATAAATCCGCCTCAGAGCAATAAAGAGTTAGTTGTATTTCAACAGTCATCCAGTGCGTTTCATTCTCCTTTTAATTCTTTTTTTTTAAGTTTTCTTTTACACTCAACTTATCTGGTGCCGAAACCCGGGACGACGGGGAGAGAAGACCAAAGGTAGGAAAATTTTTCCTTTTTCTTTCGGTCTAGAGTGAGTAGATGGAGAACATTTTGCAGCCAGCCGTTCTTCAGATTAATTCCGAGTCTGCAATACCGAGAGAAACCATGGCGGAAGCACACGCCAACACCCTGGCCTGGCTGAAGGTGAGAGCAGCCACGGCTCAAGACCTACGGAAGGCAGTATCGGATATAGAGCGCTTCACAGGAGAAATGGAATGGAGAAATGGAAAGAGCTGAACCACTTCCTGAAGAGCGTGGATCGCGTGATGACGCGAATTGAGCTGAAGAGGGCTGAAGCACTCCTGGACGCGCATGACGCGGAGTCCTTGAGGGCGGACCTGGTATGCCGCATAAAGAGAGGTGTCCTGAACCTTATACAGGCCGATGAGGAGACTTCGTGGCCTATTATAAAGGAGAGGTTGAAGAAGGCTTACGGAGGTGGACGGTGGACCCCGAAAGAGGATCTCTTTCAGTTATTCCGGGATACGAGACACTCAAGGCAGAGCAACGGACAGTACGCTGGTGAACTTCTATTAAAATTTAACAAAATCACCGATAAGATGCGGGAAACTACATCCGCACAGGAGGTGGAAGCGAGGATGGTCTTCGTGTCTACCATCCTGAAGGTTCAGTTAGCACGGGAGACAGGGCGAAAAGATGGCCTACCCCGGGAGAAGTCCTTTACCGAGTGCGCCCAAGAGATGATGGACTCCAGCGCAAGGGAGGAAGAGGTAACCGAGCGAGAGGAACCAGGATGGAACAGGGTGACCTACAGGAAACCACGGAAGTCACCCTGGGGCAGGCGGGACGCTCGGCCAGAACCAAGAATGGGGAGAGCGGAGGAAGCAAGGGTCGAGGAGACCGGTGCCCAACGGGAGGAAGGAGGAAAGGCGTTGCCATGGGTGTGGCAAACAAGGGCACCTAGTGGCACAATGCCCCCGCACCAAGTGTTTTGAGTGCGGGACCGAGACATTGCCAGACAGTGCCCCTACATCCACAGAAGGAAAGAAGCCCCGAGAGGAGAGGCCTGTGGAGAGGCCGAAGGAAAAGTTCAGTACCCTCTTCAAGAGCCTCGGAGGTATCATCGGCCTCAGAGTCGGAAAGGGAAGTAGAACCAGGTAGCAGTGGTGACGAAGCAGCCGGTGGGAGCCAGAGGAGGAGTAGTGGGCAGAGGAGAGCAACGCTGAAGGGACGAGTGGCAGCCTGAGGAGGGTGCCAGCAGAGAGGCGACCGCATCATAGAGGTATGCAGTGTTGGAGAGAGGAGCAGCGGTCTGCCTACAATCCGCGTCGAGAGAGGGGTGCGCTGCTTGGTGGATACTGGGAGCTCCAGCACCATTCTAAGCCGGCGAGCGGCGGAGCAGCTGAGTAGCGGCAACGGGGCACTCCAGATTCAGGTATGTGCATGTAAATTAATCACTCTGGGGGCCCTTGTGCAATCGAAGGGGAAGTCGAAATAGGGCTAGAAAGGTGGTCAGATAACGGGGAGAAGTTGAAAGTCCACGTCATAGAGGATATGTCCCGATCCTACGACGGAATCTTGGGGTGTGATCTCCTAGAGAAAGTAGGTGCCAGGGTTAGGGTGCATAAAGGGGTCTGGACCATTAGGATCGGTAAGAGGAAGTATAGGAAGTGCAAGAGCGGAAGGGAAGAAAAAGGACAAATTGGGGTTCTTAGTAAAGTGGGAGATTGGAGGTAAGCCATTAAGGAAGAATTCGAGGACATCTTCTTTAGGGAAGGAGACACACTGGGCGTCACGGGGAGAACGGTCCACGAAATTGCTCTAAAGGATGAGAGGGTGACCTACGTGAAGGAGCGGCGGTATCCCCAAGCTTTAAGGGAACATATAAGGGAGGAAATCCGCGACCTAAAGAGGCAGGGTATCATAGTGGACAGCGTGTCGCCGTATAATAGTCCGCTATGGGCAGTTAGGAAAAAGAGTGCCCCGGGGGAAGAGAAGTATAGGGTGGTAATCGACTATAGGAAACTAAATGAGAATACGAAGGACGAGAAATACCCGATCCCCAGGTTTGAAGACATCTTGGATCGTCTCAGTGGGGCCGTGGTATTTAGTACGCTCGATCTCAAGGCGGGTTACCACCAGATTCGGATGCACCCCCGGGACCAATGTAAGACGGCGTTCACGTTCGAACGCGGCCACTATGATTCACCCGGATGCCGTTTGGGCTCAAAAACGCGCCGATGACTTTTCAGCGGCTCATGGACGAGCTCCTCAGGGGGGTAGATGAGAACATCTGCCAGATATATATGGACGACCTCCTGGTGTTTAGTAAATCAGAGAGCGAACATGCGAAACATCTCAGGGCAGTGTTCGGGAGGATTCGAGAATTTGGGTTAAAACTTTCAGCAGAAAAATCGCGCCTTGGGGAGTCCGAGATCAATTTCCTGGGACATCGTATTTCAAGGGATGGTGTTAAACCGGACCAGAGCAAGGTGGACGCAATCGCGAGAATGGCGATCCCACGTGATGTGAAGGGGATCCGGAGGCTGCTGGGGTCCCTGAACTATTACCGGAGATTTGTCCCCGAAATGGCGAGATTGTTGGTGCCCATAAATAACCTGTTGAAGAAGGGCCGGAAAATTTTTGTTACCCCAGAGATGGAAAGTAACATTAAGCGGTGTATGGAGGAATTACAAAGGGACAGGGTACTTGCATTTCCAGATTTTAATAGACAATTCACCATCACGACAGACGCAAGTGATTACGCGGTGGGAGCGGTGTTGTCGCAAGAAGGGGATAAAGGGGACAGACCTGTGGCCTTCGCCAGTAGGCGACTGACGGATGCGGAGACGAGGTACAGCGCGCTGGAGCGGGAACTTCTCGGGATTGTGTGGGCTGTGGATCACTTCCGCCCGTATATCTTCGGGAGGAAATTTAAGGTACAGACAGACCATAGACCATTGCAGTGGGTGGGCAAGTTAAAGGAGTCCTCCGCGAGAGTTACGAGGTGGAAGGAATTCCTCCAATACAATTTCGAGATAGTGTACAAGCCGGGGAGGGAGAACGTGGTCGCCGACTGGCTATCACGCGCTTTCATGATTAACGCCGTCGAGGAGGAGGCAGGAACGTCAGGGGATATCCGCCAGTTTCTGCGCGAATGGACACCGGATGGGGAGGGTGAAGAGGACACGCGAAGTGGTAGAACCGAGCCCCAAGAAGATCGTAATGAACCCCAGGAAGATCGAAACGAGACCCAAGAAGAGTTCCGCGGATGAGAGGCCCGCAGATATGGAGGAAGTTGACGAAATTATTAATGATAAAAGGGAGCAGGTTATCTGGAAAACCAGAATCGAGGGTCTCCCGAAGGCGGACTTCTCTAAGTATGGGAGGAGTAATATCGTCACCGTCTGGACGGAACCTGGAATGGAGAAGAGCCCATAATAAAACTTTGAAATGGGGTAACAAAACCAGGGAAGACGTATATATTGGCAACGCAACTATTTGGGACAGGGTCAAGAGGCTTTGGAGGGAAGAAAAGATCGGGGTCGACCGAACGTTTATTAGGTGTGCGAGATCTGTAGAAGTGGTCCAGGAGGTGGACCGGCAAAAAGAGATAACCCTTTCGTACCACCAGGGAAAGACCAACCACCGGGGAACACAGGAGACTCTTCAAGCATTAAAACGGAGGTACTTCTGGTGGGGCATGAGGCGTACGATTCAAGAGGTCCTTGGGTCGTGCGAGGTGTGCCTCACCACGAAATACGACCGACATCCCTCTGGGTGGATTCAAGAGGAGACGCCCACGGTTGCGTTCCCATTGTCGGATCTCCAGGTCGACACATTTACATGGAGGGGCTATCGGTGGGTCACGATCCTGGATACCTTTAGTAAGATCGCGCAAGCTTGTTTGGTGCAGAGCAAGTCCGCGGAGTCTGTATTAGGAGCTTTGCGGGCGTGGTTCAAAGTTTACGGAGTCCCGGATCGCATTTCATCAGATGGGGGTCTCGAGTTCGATAACGCTCAGGTTAGGGCAGAAGCCAAGGAACTCGAGATCCGGTGGCACGTTAATACCCCAGGGGATCCCAAGGGCAGAGGGGGTGTTGAGAGGTTACACAGTACCCTGAGCGAGCATCTCCGGATTTATCAAGTAGATAAGGGCTTAGAACCGGATGTCGCGATGGAGAAGGCGATCGCTGCTTATAATAACTCGATCCACACCGCGACGGGTTATTCGCCAGTGGAAATCGTGTTCGGGCTCCGGGGAAAAACGCCGGGACTTTAGGGACACTGTAGTGGGAGAGGAATTGGTTAACTTTATAACCAACCGACATTGGGCGTTTGGGAAATTATGGGGGAAGGCGCGGGGGCGCATAATGAAAGAGAAACAACATAGAGTCGTGAGGGGAAAACGTCCGGGTGCGGGACGTCACCGGCAAACTAAAAATCGGAACGGTGGTGTACTGGAAAAAGATTACCAATCGTGGCAAAGAGATCTGTCGGTATGAAGGGCCATTCCGAGTGATTGCTATAAGAGAGCACAATTTCGTGACATTGGAGAGCGTCAGAGAGCCGCGGAAGCGGAGAAATGTACACATTGAACAACTACGGTTCCCCATTGAGGAACAAATTATTCTGTGAGTGTCCCGTTGTTGACAACGGGAGAGAGAGAGAGAAAGAGTTTTTTTTTGGTACAGAGGAATTTTTTTTTTGTTTTTGTAAAATACTGTAGAAATATTTTGGTTGTTTTATATAGAGTAATTGTTTTATTTCTTGTAAAAACGATTGAGTTGATATCTTTAGCGAGATGTATATATTGTAGTATTGTATAAGTGGAGAAAGTTAATTTTGTACATATTGAGTTCATTTGATTTTTGTGTGTGTGTTCCTAGTGCAAGAAGCAATTTTATTTTATTTTGTGTGAGTGTTTAGTCTTAAGTTAGATTTAGGATTTATTCTGTAAATAAAGTTTGGAATTTTCTTTTATGTCTTAGGTGTAAGGATTATAAATATTGACTTTGATATTTGTAAAATTAGTGACAAGGGTAGGATTAAGACGTTATCTGCTTCGGCCTTTGACCATATGGGGAAGTAGTATTAAGTGCCTAAAGTATAAAGTTTATGAAACATAGTCATAAACTGGAGGGGGGAAGTCAAGGTCCGAAGCAGGGCTATATCAAGCTTAATCCTATACGTAGTCACAACAAACAAATGTAACTGTATATAAATCCGCCTCAGAGCAATAAAGAGTTAGTTGTATTTCAACAGTCATCCAGTGCGTTTCATTCTCCTTTTAATTCTTTTTTTTTTAAAGTTTTCTTTTACACTCAACTTATCTTATATATATATATATATATATATATATATATATATATATATATATATATATATATAGATAGATAGATAGATATGTATAAAACAAATATATATGTGTGGGTGTGTGTGTGTGTATATATGTATATATATATATATATATATATATATATATATATATATATATATATATATTTTTTTTTTTTTTTTTTTTTTTTTTTTTTTTATTTCATTTTCCTGAAAGATGGTGAAAAAAATTATATTTTTTGATTTTGTTGAATAAGCGTTTTTCAATGTTTTTTAGGGTGCTGAATTAGAATCTGACGTCAATTTTTGTGCAATAAAATCTATAGAGGTAGTTTACTTGAAAACCTAACCATTTTCTTAGAATTTAATTAATCTAAACCAATATCTATGGAGCGGCTGCATTTTTCCTTAAATCCGCAATTAAAACTAAACATCTTATATACATACATACATACACACACACACACACACACACACACACACACACACATATAGATATTTGTTTGTTTATTTGTTTATTTCATTTAACGTCACTTTATGCTGCTATGACTAATCGGACGATGCTACGGTGGGAGTCCTAAATTTTGCCTATCCAGGTATAATTAGGATAGGGATCTTTGACGAGTACCTGACATCGCACAGGCTCGGGACCCCCATTTTACGTCCCTTCCGAAGGACGGCATAGCTAAGGATTTTTCACTCCCTTTAAAAAATCCTAAGGTCATCTGCCGGGCTGCGAACCCGCGATCTTGGGTTTAGTAGGTTGCTATGTTAACCACTACACCACAGGTGACCCCCATATAGATATTTGTTTAATACATATCTATATATATACATACGTTTCCTAAGTTTTGAGGGTCCTGAAATGGAATTCTCCAAACCAGGCGTGCCACGCTTTCGTTTTTTTGCCCCGTGAGAACTTTGCTTTACAGTAATTTGGCAATGGGAACTACAGTTCCCTTTTTTGACGAATGACGATAAAAAAAAATTAAACCAACTTTGGCCGGAATAGCAGGCTAAACTGCAGTTTTTCAAACGAATTCTAAAAAAATTCCCAATACTTCTGTTTTTTGCCAGGAAAAGGGTCAATTTCTGTTTCCTTTCTGTGCTCTCTCAATATGTATTGCTATAGTATATCCAAGGCACTATGCCGATAAAACTAATTTTATTTAAGAGATAACTTTGGAAAGTACGTAGAAGAATCAATCACTCCAGTCACCGGATTTAAATTCAATAGAACATCTATAGTATTAGCTGGTTAGCTTAAAAAATTTAAACATTAGCAACAAAATTTTAGAATTTGTTTTGAATCACAAGACAAAATTGTTGTCCTACAATTTGTTAAAGAAATAATTTTATTTTTTAAAAAGGAAATATAGGACAAAAGTGTTAAAATATTGTTTCTGAAATATTAAGGTGAAATGATATATTTTCAAATAAGCGTATAATAATAACAGGCGTTAGAAATAATTAAATATTTGTGATAAAATATTTAACTGATAAAGAATGGTTTTCCTTCATGACCACATCCCGGATAACATCGTATTAATTCTAAGTTCGCATCAAACTTTACACCTCTACCTCTTTGTAACTGTAATTGTACCTTTTTTTGGAATTCAAGAAGCTGGTTTGTTTACGAAACTGCAGGGAGACGATTCTTGAATGAAAGAAATTTTGATTCTTTTTTCTAGTCCTGCGAAACCATAGTTTCCTTATACTTTTCTTGAGATAATAGTTTAGTTAGTTGCTATTAGCAAGTGTTATTATTATTATTACTTTTTAGAGCTTAATGAAGGCCGCAGTTCCGTTTGTTATCAATTCCGTAACTATCAAAATCTGTTTTACTTTATAGCATTATCTTAATTTTACACTTTTATACATTTGGAATTTTCCTAGGCACTTTTGATAATCGTTCTTGTTTCCTGGTATTGCGTTATATGTGCTGGAAAATTCGTGGATTCTTTACATTAAAATGGCATCATACTTTGAAAATGCTGCAATTCAGGTGCAGGTAATATTTAATTTATTAATTACTAACTAATAATATTTTTCTGTCCTGTCTAGTCTTGATTAGTGTATATATTAAGCTTTAATATATCTGTAATGGCTCTCATTTTGAAGACATTGGATTTTGCATTGCCTATTACAATATTTTCCATTCTAGATCTTTGTTAACAAGGAGGTAGTTCAGTCTTGTTAGTTATGAATTAAATTTATATTATTTTTAGGAACGCTTGAAAGCTTTAAGTTCATTAGTACATGAAGTAGAAGGAGAAAGAATCAGATGTGAACAAACTTTGGATCATATCAATAAAGCTCATGACAAAATTAATCAGGAGGGACGTTTGACCACTTATAATCAGGTATTAATTTAGTATACAATTCAGGTATAATTAACTTGAGATATAATTCTGTACCATTTTAGAAAAAATATGTAAGTTGCTTTAAATCTGTCTAAATAGATAAATACCCTGGTCAACCCATATTGTCCTATATGTAATGTTGAAGTAGACAAGTCGTGATGTCAATGGTATCCTTCAAAGGCTATATACATATATATATTAAATTTATAAAAAGTGCTGCCCTGAACACTGTTGATTTCTGACTTTCCTGGGTTTTTTTTTTTTCTAAATGTTACAGAATTTATTATATTACTTTATTGTTAATGTATTTCAAGTTCAAAAGAAGGTTATATTAATTTTTAATATTCCCGAAAACTGACCCCCAACGCATTAGAAATGGCCCATTAACAGTTTATAAGGATATATGTCAAATATTTTGATAACCTTATGCATAAATGAAATTAAACTATAAGTTACTGTAAAGTCGAGAAATTGCTTGAATTATAAATTTCCTATATTATCACCTTTTGCTTTTTTAAATTTTGATTTGTGCTCCAAATATGTACAGGAAGTAGGTACAGAACCAGGAAGATGTAGTACATTACTTGTTAATGTTTTTTATGTACTTTGCTCTTATTTTTTTTTATATTCTTCCATCCTTTATATATATTTTTTTTCCTAAGCAAAAATTAAAAGGACTGTACAACACTGCTCTGAATGATGCTATGCAAGAAGAGGAACTTCTTCGTCAAGCATTAACAAAAATTACTGAAATTAGGAATATCTGCAATGAGAGAAAATTAAAGGTATTCAATTTTATTTTCATTGTTCATTATATTTTGTGTTAATAAATATCTGTGGTTGTTTGCCAAAAATTGATATGTAAAATTTCACCATTTCGTACTTTACTGATCATAATATATGTTTAGAGTTAGTTCTATATTTCTTTGCCACAATCTGATGTGTCTAAAGAAAAAATTTTTCCGCTTAACTTTCTTTTTTAGACATATCAAATTGTGGCATAGAAAAATCAACTCTAAACACATAGCATGATCAGTAATGTATAGAATAATGAAATTTGACATGTCAACTTTTGGCAAATAACCACATATACGTAATATCAAATATATTAAAGTAGTAATAAGTATCTAATATATTTTTTTATTAATTTTTAGTTAAATGAGTAATTTTAATCCTCTTGTATTAACGATATGACCCAATATTTGTGTTTGTTTGGCCAGTGTCAATGTTTTAAAGTATTTTTCTTATCAATAACACCCTTTAATTGTAGGATAATGATTCTCAATGTTAACTAGTTGTAAGGCTAATTTTGGTTTCTTCAATCTGGAACCTTCTGATCTGTGAAAAGCACTCTGAAAAGTTGAATGCATCTAGATGAAATAACTCGTCAATTACTTATATGCTGTATAACTAATATCAACAGCTTATTTATGTCATTAGGTAGTTGTTGATATTATTTAATCGTTTTTAAAATTGATATTGAACAAATAATTTATTTTTTTTTTTTTTTACTGAAGATTTTTTTTTATGGTTTTAATTGATTTTTCCTCAGTATAAACTTTTTTTTTTTTATTAAATCTGCTTTTTTAGAAACATTTTTTTCCTCAGCTGATGTGTGTTATATTAGGTTTTCTCCTGTTAATATACCTAAAAAGTAAGAAAATACTGCTGCAGTTGAGTGCCAAAAATCCTATATTATTCCAAATATCCAATAAACGTCAAAAAACTGAACGCCTCCTGAAGATTTTTTTGAATATTTGATTAGCGCAGAAACAACAGAAATTTTATAATTTTGCTGGCCAAAAGTTGGGGGTATTTAAGTACGGAATTAAAGTTAAAGAGATCCTGAAAGATGACGATATTGCAACCTCAGTTCAAGAGCCAGAAAATACAACTGAAGGCAGTGACAGTGAAGATAAACTACCAACAGACGACTCAGTCCCTTCACATTCTAAAACTTTTATGGCGTTTGAGACAGTGATGACTTGGTACGAAATACAGCCAGAATGTAGTCAAGTTCAGTTCTTACTGCTTAAGGCTAAATATCCTGATTTTCTTCAAGAGATGGCTGCACTTTTGGGGCGAATTTATTTCAGCTCTCATTTGTGAACGGAATCATTAATATTAGATCTGTAAATGGGTTTGGTAATAAAAATCCCATTAAATTCATGCTATGGTTTCTGAATTTATTTTGTCAATTCTATAATTTAAAAAAATTATCAGGCGAATTATTTATTTTTTTTTAAAAAGCTGGCTCTAGCCACTTAAATAATTGAACAAAATTATGCAAAAAGATTCATTTTTGGTTGCATAGGTTGATCGTAATTTGAAAAATACAATTTAACAATAGTGGGCGATTAGTAAGCTACCAGCTGTTGTAGTAGTGGGGAAAGGACTGTGAGGAGCCAGCTCCCAGTCAGCTACCGATCTAACCTCTCCCCAATAATGGAAAGACGACAGAATAGAGGCCAACAAAATTTGATATACATTATAGAATATGAATAATACTAGCTGAAAGTACCCTGCTCCACTACGGCTTAATATCATTAGGATTAAGGACAACTTAAATTAGTTAACGTTGGCAATTATTATTTGTTAAATAAACCTAAAGAGTTCGATTCTTAGAATAATTTCAATAAGTAAATTTGACAATACGGCCCTAGAGGAAGCTACATATCGATTTCATTCCAATCCGTTCAGCGGTTTCTGAGATTTCGTGTTAAATGAGTGAGTGGTATTTGACAATTATATAGTAGATTAAAAAAACGAATCTGTGTGTGATATATTATTCAAAATAACTCTCTCTCTATATATATATATATATATATATATATATATATATATATATATATAAAGATATATTATTGAGGATTTTCAGAAATAACCACAAATTGTTTCTCTGAAAGTACAAAGTTTTATTTTAATTAACAACTATTACAATAATTTTCATTAATTATGACAATTTAACTTCTATCTTACCTGAAAGTACAAAGAAACGACATTTAATGTTTATTAATATTGGCTCCTCAATATATTTTCGTTATAATAAATTTCACAGAAAATAACCTGCACATCATCTGTTCCTAGTTCAACGTCATGATGAATTAATTAATTAATAAATTAATGAAATGTCATTTGTACTTTCATTACATCTCCCCCCCTAAGAGGGAAAATTCTAAATAATATATCTATATAATGTACCTATAAGTTATCTAGTTCTTCTACTTCATCTTCTGATGTTACAGGTTGCAATTTTGTTATGTGGAATAAAGTTGATTCTGTTTTTCTGTTGCCAGTGTCAATCCTATAAATGGAGTTTGATATTTTCTCTACTACCTTGAAAGGGCCTATTACTAATTCGTCTAATTTTTTCCTATTTAATTTATTTCCATTTTCTACATATACACTGTCCCCTATCTCTAACTCTAGCATTTTTCTATTTCTATCAAATATTTTCTTGTTGTACTTATGGGATTTTATTGTATTCTCTATTGCTAATCTTCTATCAGCAATCCACTTGTCTTCCTTTGTTATTGTTTTAATTTCATTTGGTAGAATACTGACATTTGTACCATCCAGTAAATATTTTGGTGCAAAACCTGTAACAGAGTGTTCTGTTTCATTATATTTCTGTATACATTCTCTTGCTACTGTTGTCCATGTTCCCTTTTTATTTTTCTCATTTAATTTACATCTTATTTTATTTATTATTGTTTGATTTAATCTTTCGTTCAAGCCATTCGAGAATGGTGTATTCACAGCTGTAAATATTAGTGTAATGTTATTCTCCTGCAAATATTGTTTAAATTCTCTAGAATTGATGCCCGGATATTGATCTGTCAGAATTATTCCAATCTCATCTGTCTCCAGTACTTGCTTTGTTAGTTTTATGAAATCACTTGAATTCTGTGTTTTTGAAGTCACAATAAATGCATATCTGGTGTAGTGGTCTACTAAAAGGTGTAGGTATTTTTTTGTTGACCTAGATTCTCCAAATCCACCGATAGTGTCCATTGATACAATCTCAAATGGTTTTGTTGCTGGTCCCAGTTGTGACATTAATCCAAATTTTCCTTGACATCTTGATTTATTTTTTATGCATGTTTCACATGTTTTACAAATATTTATGATATTTTTTGTTAGGTTTTTAGCTGTATATATTGGACTTATTTTTTTCTGCAATTGTCTGATATTTTTTTGTGTCTTAGGAGTTGGAAAATGTCTTATTGAGATCAAATTGTCTTTTAGAGGTCTTACTGAATTGCTCTGAATTACATGGCCGAGGTACTTTACTGAGTCTGAGGCAAAGGTACATTTCTGAAATTTCAATCTAAAGCCTTCTTTTATTATTGCCTCTAGTACATTTCTTATGTGTCTTATATGTTCCTCAAAGGTGGGCGAGAATATCAAAATATCATCAATAAAGTTTACGGAGTATCCTGTGAGGTTGTGCTTTCTTAGAATATTGCTTAAAATCCTCTGGAAAATTGCTGGTGATGTTTTCAAGCTAAAGGGGAGGCAGGTCCACTGGAAGTGGCCATCTTGTGTGACAAATCCTGTTTTACTTCTATCTTCCACCCGTAGTGGTATTGCCCAAAATGCTGAGTTTATATCCAGTGTAGTAAAATACTTACAATTTCTAGTTTTAATAATTAAATCATCTATTAAGGGGAAAGGTTGAGCTTGTGGTACAACAATTTTGTTCAATTCTCTGAAATCAATACATAAGCGGGATTTTCTATTTTCACCTTTTTTAAAAGCCATTGTTACTGGAGCAGCAAATGGACTGAAAGATTCTTCTATTAAATTATTCTTTAGTAACATGGATATTTGCTTTTCAATTTCTAATTTATCTTCTATTGTACATCTATATGGTCTTTTACTACAATATCTATTTACTAATAAATCTATGTGAGCTTCATAATTTCTAACTGATCCTATATCATACTTGTCCTTAGCAAAAATTGTTTTATACTCCTTTATAATTTTTTCTATCTCAATTTTCTTTTCAATATCTAAATGGTCTGTCGTACTTACAAATTCCTCTGTTTCTATGTGTTCATTGAAATTAATTGCAAATGTTTCCATATTCTGTTCTTCATTTCTGTTATCTTTAGACATCCTGTCTCTTTCATTCGTTGTTTTCTTTTGTTCTATCTGCAAGTCCTCATTTTGAGTTAGTTTGAATTTCTTTATCATATCCAATCCGATTATAAAATCATCAAAATCTTCATTTTCTACAACATATATATCCACCTCTTCTTCCAAATCAAATATTTTTATTTTTACTGTTATCAAGCCACCCGTCTTCTTTACACCATTAACCGTTTTCATATAAGCTATATTCACATTATCTTTTTTTTCTTTTACTTTAATCAGTCTTGAATTTATTAAAGAGATCTGTGAGCCAGAATCATAAATGCCGCTCACTTCTAGTTAATTTTCTAATAAAAGCTGGATTTTGATTAATGGTGTACTTACTTGTTTTTTTGATCAGTATTCATATCTACTTCAATAATGGAGTTATTATTTATATTTCTGGCTTTGAAAACCTTTTCAGATTCAATTTTATTTTTCTTGAACCAACATGACTCCTCTGGGTGATATCTAATTCCTTTGTCTAAAGATTCACAAGTCTTACATGGCTTTGTCTCATTAATTTTATTGTTATGAAGAAATGTACCACTCTTTGCTATAGTTGAGTTTTTCTTGTACATCATACCTTCATATTTTCTTATCTCGTTAAACAAACCAGTAGTGTCGCTGAGTTCGTCCCTATTTAACTTAGTTAAAATAAACCCAGGTAAGCCTGTTGCGATAAGATCAATGATTGTTTTAGAGTCTATCGATTTGTTTATATCTAGTATAAGCCGTTCTTTTTTTATAGCATAATCAATTAACAGTCCTTCTTTATACTTGAATGCAAAAGCATATTTGACCATGTCCCATCCTTGGTTTTTAAAAGTTTCCAAAAATTTGTCTTTCCATTCATTCCATTCAGAATTTACTGTCAGTTTTATGAGCATGGAGCTATACCAATCCAAACAAGATTTTTCCAAAAACAACCTCAATATTTCTATTTTTGTTTCATCTTTTGTAATATTAAAGCGCTCACACTCTTTTTCAAAATTATCTATCCATTGCATTGCATTAGTATTCTTGCTTGTGAATTTTTCAATAATAAATTTCTCTGAAACATTTTTAAGGTTATGTTGATTTTCTCTCTTGGTTGTAGTTTCTATTAATTTTTCCAAGATATGTTCCAAATTGTCAGCTTTGTCTCTTGGTTGTTTTGTGTCTATTTCTTCCAAGTATTGATCCAAAAATTGCATATTACCTTCCTCATCTATGTATGTTTTCTTTTGATTTTTATCCAATTTTATCCATATTTTTCTACTTTGATGCCTTTTCTTTATGCTATTTTTTATTTTTGAGAAAGTGTTCATTTTGATAATATATGTATGATGACTCACCGGCTTCAGCTCATCAGGTAAAACATAACATTTTCCTTCTTCTGTAAATATTGAAGTTATGGCTAACACATTAGATTTGCCATCATTTGAGGCTATCATCATAAACTCAAATTGTAGCCGGTCCATCTTCTTTTAGTTAACGAAAATGTCGTTTTATAAGATATATTATTGAGGATTTTCAGAAATAACCACAAATTGTTTCTCTGAAAGTACAAAGTTTTATTTTAATTAACAACTATTACAATAATTTTCATTAATTATGACAATTTAACTTCTATCTTACCTGAAAGTACAAAGAAACGACATTTAATGTTTATTAATATTGGCTCCTCAATATATTTTCGTTATAATAAATTTCACAGAAAATAACCTGCACATCATCTGTTCCTAGTTCAACGTCATGATGAATTAATTAATTAATAAATTAATGAAATGTCATTTGTACTTTCATTACATATATATATATATATATATATATATATATATATATATATATATATATATATATATATATATATATATATATATATATTCTTCTGTAATTAATAAAAAGAAAAAGAAAAACTAAAACAAACTATTTTAAAGCATAGTTAAAATATATATGAAATTTATAAACATTTTTAAACCCAGGAGATAAAAATAATTAACCGACAAAAAATGTTATTCTGAACAAATAAAGAGTTAACATATGAATACTTTATGTAATTAAAAATACGAGGGTGAATCAAATATAAACGGTAATTTTCAAAATATATTTATTGAATAATATTATACAGAAACTATACCTTCAACATTTTTCAATGTTGTCTCCTGCATTATCTACACACTTCTGCCACCGATTTGGAAGCTTGAATATTCCCTGTTCATAAAAAGACTGAGGGCGAGTTTTTAACCATTCGCGCACGTGCTTTTCGACGTCTTCATTGTTTTCAAATCGTTTTCCTCCAAGTGATTCTTCACATGTGATGAGACGTGGGTCCACCATTACACCCCCGAATCGAAAATGGCAAGTAAGGAGTGGCGAAGGAAGGATGAAGGCTGCCCAGTGAAAGCCAAAACTCGTCTCTCAGCCGGAAAAGTTCTAGTAACAATTTTTTTTGACTTAAGGGGAGTTCTACTCATTGATTTTCTTCACGATCAACAAACAGTGAATGTGGCTTACTACTGCCAGGTGCTACAGTCAGCAAAAACCAGTTACCGGAACAAAAGACGAGATGTGCCCATTAGAGATGTCATCCTTCTCCATGACAACGCAAGGCCTCACACTTCATTGTTGACAAGAATGCTTGTCAAGAATCCGGATAAATTTGAAGAAATGGGCTGGGAAACTCTCGAACACCCTCCTTACAGTCCAGACCTGTCCCCTTGTGACTATTTTTTGTTTGCGCCCCTGAAAGAATCACTTGGAGGAAAACGATTTGAAAACAATGAAGACGTCGAAAAGCACGTGCGCGAATGGTTAAAAACTCGCCCTGTCTTTTTATGAACAGGGAATATTCAAGCTTCCAAATCGGTGGCAGAAGTGTGTAGATAATGCAGGAGACTACATTGAAAAATGTTGAAGGTATAGTTTCTGTATAATATCATTCAATAAATATAATTTTGAAAATTACCGTTTATATTTGATTCACCCTCGTACCCTAAATAAATATTTTGGCATTGATCATGAGGAATTTATTTCACAGATTATTATATTCGAACAACGGAATTCGAAGTGTAAAGTAATCATTAAGACCAAAACACGTGTTTAGTTTTCCACATTTAGTTGAAATTTTTAGCTACTGCACCAACTGCATATAATTCGGTACTATACTTTCTTACTGATTTCCAATCTCACAGATGCCCTAGATTCTTATATTCTCTGGAACCTTATGAAATAGGGTTCGCTAGGAATCGAGAAAAAACTTAGTCTAAAGTAAGATTCAAAACTGTTTTCATCCTTCATGATTTATCTAATAGAATATCACTTTGTATTGTTTTTATATTTTTTAAGTTATAAATTTTGATTTGAATTTTATAAGAATATATCAATGAACAAAAAATTTGTATTTAAAAAGAAAAAAAAATGTTTTGTTTGATAAAATTATCTAATAAATCGCCTAGAAAAAGTATTAATAAATCAAATCATACAAAACCGTTTTTAGGTACCTGTATCCAACCAATAGTAGGAAATTACTTTTGCCGATTATTTTTTAAAAAAATATGTTTTAATTATTATGGTTGAAATACGATGATGGACCATCAAAGGCTTCTAGCGAATAAGCAAGTTTACCCATTATTGTAGTTGTTATAGAAACGTAAAAAAAAATAAAAAATTATAACAATTCTTCCTTTTCTTTATTTATATGTATTATGAAATCAAGAATTATTGAATGAAAACAAAACTTACATATCCATGAGACTTAGGAACAATGAAACTACTTTATATTATGGTAATTCTGAAACATTTCCAAGGAGCCAGTTATAAAACTGATTTTATTTATCTGTCATTGTTTAATTTTATTTACGATTTTTACATTCAACTAATGTAAAAGTAATGATTTTAAAAGTTGAATTTCCACAACTCAGCAAAACAACACTATGTATTCAAATTACATCTGAATAGGGTAAATCACAGGTTATGGTCATAGTTAAGGATTTTGATTGATACAACAGAGGGTATCGTCTTGACGGTTTACCAGATTACTTCTTTTTTTACATATTTAGATCCACAAAGGCTTGTTCTATTGTAGGGCAAATTAACTGAAGCTCTGTATTTTTCTTACAAATAAATTTTTTAATGTTTGTGCAAATAGCCTACAAATACCAGTTATGGGCATACTGTATGGGTTATGGTCATAGTAGAAACTAGCTATGGTCATATGAACGAAACACTTTATCAATAATTGTTTTTACTATTTTAAAAATCACTATTTCTACGTGTCAACCATTTGAAGTTATTTGGAAAAAAAAACCTAAAAACACTATATTAATACTATTTTTTTTTTTTTTTTTTATTCAAAATCAAAAAATATTTTCAAAAACAGAATCACCAAATTCACTCAATCATCACAGTCTATTTTTTACCCGAACTCTTCGTTGGTCATAAAAACATTGAGGGCATACAAAATGCTCTTCGTCCTTACTTTCAGGCAAATTGTCCTTGTATGACTTTGGGATACGTTTTAAACATCTTCCTACAATTTTCCTATATTTTCCACTGAATCAAACGATCAACGAATGTCTCTCTCAGGCACACAAGAGTTGCTGCCGATACTGCTGCAGTATATTTGGATTGGAGATATTTGGATGCAGACGAAAAAATCCCTTTACCATCCTTCACCAGACATACCGTCTTTAAATTTGGTTTGTCGTCTTGAAACTATTGTAAATTCTTTAACGCTCATGAATAAATCGATTTTTCGTGTCGGAAATCTCCGTTTAGAGTAATGAATATTCCATTTTTCTAACAGGTTCTCCTCTTCAGGAGACAAAATGGGGTCTGTGTCACACTGTAGCTTTCCTGTGCCCTTTACTCTTCAAGCCAACATTATCCTTGTGATTTTGTTATAATAAAAGAATGTAACAACATTGGAAATAAATATGTTAAGTAAGAAGGAGATCTGTTTTAAAAACCCAGACTTTAATGCTGTTGTAGATTTTATAGATCCCTTCTGCTAATTTCTTCTTTTGCCTTTATGACATTATCTCCGGTGTATGAATGTCGTTTTTTTAGGCATTGTTTCAAATATTTATTCCAAAACAATAAGGTTCTGCAAAAGCTTCCTGAAGTAAAAATAAAATCTTAAAAGCTAGTGACCATAATACATCTCATCACTGATCATAACTAGTTATGATCACTAAGAGACGTAATATTGTCACCCATGACCAACACTAGTAAACAAAATTTGTATTTTAGGTTTACAATAATACTAATAGACCAGAGAAAATCTACTTTTTTTTAGAAGTAAAAACACTAGTCATGCCAAAACTCCTGAAATAGTCATAGGTGACTATCTAAAATCTTTCTAACTAAAATCTTAGATATTTTGAAACCAGTTGTGGTCAGTTCAAAATTTCTATATTTTAAAATAAATAGACAATAACTCCTTTGTTGACCTTATAAAAACACATATTTATCACAACCATAAGTTAACTTTGCAGTTATTATAAATTCATGATTTTTTGGATTTTCGGATCTTCAAAGTAGTGTACAACACATTTTAGTAAAATTTTTTTTTTTTTTTTTTTATTTTTTTTTTTTTTTTATTTATTTATTTTTATTTATTTATTTATTTATTTATTTATTTTTATTATAATTTTTTTTTATATATTTTAATTGTCATGGTAGACTTTCAACTTGTTGGACCATCAAATGCTTCAAGTATGAATAAAAGTTTACAAATTATTGTAGCTAGGCCTGTTTGTCTCTGATAATTAGTCAATGAAAAAGGCCAATGTTTGGTATAGATACTGCAATAAAATAAGTATTGCATAAACAAAATGTAATTTTTTCTATTTGGTAATTAATAGACAAATAAAACATTTGATTTATCAAAATATATAATACAACTTTAATTCAGCTTTTCAATTCAAGATATTAATTTGTATTGCCTTATCCTTACTTCTAAAAATGAGAAATTTTACATAGACTGAATCTGACACATAAAAAATAATAATAACAAGAAAACAAATCATACAATTTTACTTTGGCTCTTAGCAAATCGAGGAATATCTATGTGAGAGTAATTTCGGTAAGGAAGAGACCGTTTCAGCCGGTGATCCAATTCCATCCGCTTGTTAACAAAGTTCCTATTTTTCACTGTACGATCGCAATATTTTGTTTGTTTGTTTGTTCTTGGGCGCTACAGTCCTTGCAGGACCTGGGCCTCGGCCACCATCTTTCTCCACTCCTCTCAGTCCCTCACCAGGTTCCTCCAATTTCATATCCCCAGCCTCCGCAAATCCTCCTCCAGGTCATCTATCCATCTGCGCCTGGGTCTGCCCCTCTTCCTTTTTCCTCCTGGTGTACCATTAAACATTATTTTTGGCAGCCTGTTGGGCTCCATTCTTTCGACGTGTCCCAACCACCTAAGCCTGCCTTTCTTAATAGTTCAGAGTATATCAGGCTCACCATACAATAGTGCGATCTCGGCATTGCTTCTTATCCGCCACCTGTGCTCCTCTCTCACAGCACCAAAGATCCTTCTTAATATTTTTCTCTCCCAGACCAACAGTGCTCTTCCGGCATCTTTAGTGAGAGTCCACGTCTCACTGCCATACATCCATCACTATTGGTCTTATTATAGATTTATAAATCAACATTTTTGCCTTTCTTGAGAGAATTTTACAATGGAGAGCTTTTTGTACTGCATAAAAATATCTGGTTCCTGCAACCATTCTGCTTTTTATTTCAATGTCTAGATTGTTCTTCTCCGTCACAACTCCTCCCAGGTATTTAAAAGTACTACAGCAGTGAAACGTGTCCTCCCCCACATCAACCGTATCTCTTCTTCCATCTGTCTGTCTAGAGGTTTTCATAAATTTGGTCTTGTCCGTGTTCATTTCGAGACCCAAATTGAGAGCTGCTGTCTTGAATTCTTCAACAGCACCGGCCAATGCTGTTTCGGTTCTACCTGTGATAACCACATCATTAGCATATGCCATGTGCTGTGTAAGGCCATTGTAAATAGTGCATCCTGGGTTCATCTTTATTTCTTTCGCTACTTCTTGGGCGATATTGAACAGCAAACGCGCGGCACTTGTCAAAGAAAAGCCGTGTTGTTTCTATCGATATGACAGACACTGCCCAGCTGTGTATTTTTATTCGGATGGTATTCAATGACATGTTGGCTAAGGAAGAATTTTTGACAATCATTCCTCTGAAGGGGAAGGCCCGTGGCGAAGATATATATGACGTTTTCTTCAATTTTGTAAAAAACTACGAGCTACCAATATATAAATTAGTGTGCATTACAACCGATGGAGCACCAGCAATGACTGGAAACAAAAACGGTTTTGTGGCATTGTGTCGAGCTAATGAAGAATTCCCTTCATTTTTTTCATTCCATTGCATTATACATCAACAAGTTTTGTGTTCAAAAGTTTTAAACACGGAGGAAATTATGGGCATTGCAACAAAAATTGTGAATTCCATCCGTGCACGTAGCTTGCAACGGCGGCTCTTTCAGTTGCAGTTGGAAGATAGGGAGTCAGCTGAACACACTGATTTAGTTCTTCACACGGACGTCAGGTGGTTGAGTCGCGGAATATTCCTAGAAAGGTTTCAAGAATTATTGCCCGAAATAACAGCTTTTCTAGACGAAAGAGGTGATGACACTCAGATTTTGAAAAACGAAAAATGGCTAAATGATTTGGCATTTTTGACTGACATCACAATGCACTTAAACACCGTTAACTTGGAGCTTCAAGGTAAAGGAAAAACTATTATTGAGATGATTAGCGCAGTAAACGCATTCAAAAGTAAATTGCAACTTATGATAGATCAACTGAAAAGAAAGGATCTGAAACATTTTCCGTCTTTGAAAGCAAGGATTCCTCAGTTGAATTATGATACGTATGAGGCTGAATTATCAAATATTTTGGGACAATTCGAAAATCGTTTTTATGATTGCAGTAAATTGGAAAATATAGCATCATTTATGAGTTATCCTTTTTCATGTAAAAACATTGAGGAATTAGCTACTGAAATAGCAAGTCAGTTTAATATGAAGTCATGTTCTGTTGAAAATGAGTTGGTGCAGATTATATCAGATATACATCTCAAAGCTACAGCATCTGATACAAATTTCTGGTGTTTTATATCTGAAGATAAATATCCGAATGTAAGGCAAATCGCCCTTCAACTGACGGCATTTTTCGGGTCAACTTACTTGTGCGAGTCTGCATTTTCTGAAATGAAGATAATTAAGTCAAAATATCGCAATCGACTAACTGACGATCATATGTCATCATGCTTGAGATTAGCACTCAGTGGTTACGTACCATCTTATGAAAAGTATGCTGAGGACATGCAGTGCCACGCTTCAACATCCAAAGCCACTCCTTAGTTAAGTTTAACACCATATGTAACTCTTTTGTTTTGTAACAACAAATAAACTCGCAATTTTGAATAACTATGAGTTTTTTCATTGATATTGTAGAGAAGAACCTAACTAAACCTAACCCAAACCTTGACTAAAATAATGTACCTATATTGTGCAGAAAGCTAATATCTATATATGCTACGGTACACCCTACCTAGGTAGGTAGGGTGTATCGTGTATGTAAAGGCGATAATGAGTCCCTCTATCTCAAACCACTATTAACTTCAAAGCTTTCCGAGATGCCCACTCTGGTTTTTAAGTTAGCTCTTATCCTTTCTAATGTTATCCCTGTCAGTCTTATTAGTTTTCCTGGTATTCCGAGTGACTGTAACGCTTCCAGCAGCTTTCCTCTATCGACACTATCATATGCCTGTCTGAAATCAATGAAGAGATGGTGCAGATCGATGAATATCACGTAGTACAATTACAATATGCATGCTATAATTAGTTGGAATGTGTCATTGGTTTCAGTAAATGCTGCTACAACTAGCTATAACCTCATATAAAAAAAAAATATATATTTTTAATGCCTATTTTTACAATCAATTTTCATAATTATTGAATTTATAAAAGAAATTGCTTTGTAGTGTGAATTCTGTGTTTATCAAATACAAAAGAATTTTACAGATTAAAAATCGGACGTTCCGTTCCGGAGAAAATCTGGAAATAAATTCTACTGTTTCCAATGTTTCACTGAAAGGGGGTACATCTAGCCTTAAGACAGTGATGGACTTGACTGGAAGAAAACGAGTATCAAAGCAAACACAACCAAAAATTAGCGATTTTTTAAATGTAAAATACGAGGTGTGATCAAAAAGTTCCAGGACTTTTTATATACTATGGGAATGCAATGTCTCATAGCGATGCGGTTGGCAGCATTGTATTGCCTGACTCAACAGGAACACAGCTGTGTTTGCAGATCAATCATAACATCACTGAAAGTAACATTAGCACAGTTTGTTTGAGGTTAGTTTTATAGAGTTTGGCTATTTTATGAAAATAAATGTGAAAGAAGAGCAACGTGTTTGTGTGAAACTGAACAAAACGTTTTCTGAAACCTTTTTGATGTTACAAGAGGCTTTTGGTGAAGAATGTCTAAGCCGATCATGCTGCCATCAGTGGTTCAAGAGGTTTAAAGATGGCCTAACATCCACAGACGACGATGCTCGTTCCGGACGCCCTTCAATGTCAATCAATGATGACAATGTTGCTAAAGTGAACGCTCTCGTACGATCTGACCGTCGACTAACAATCCGTGAAATGGCAGAAGAGTGTAACATTTCATTTGGGTCATGTCAGGAAATTTTAACTGAAAAACTTCAAATGCGTTGTTGCAGCAAAGTTTGTGCCAAAACTGTTGACTGAAGACCAAAAACAACACCGAACTCATGTTTCTAAGGAACTTCTTCAAAAGGCAAATGATGATGAAAGCTTCTTGAAACATGTCATTATGGGAGACGAGACATGGGTTTTTGGTTACGATGTGGAAACAAAAGCCCAATCATCACAATGTACATCAAAAGGTTCTCCAAGACCCAAGAAAGCACGCCAAGTCAAATCAAATGTGAAGGTCATGCTTACGGTTTTCTTTGACTGTAAAGGTGTCGTCTACTATGAATTCCTTCCACAAGGTCAAACAATTAATCGTTTTGTTTATCTTGAAACCCTCAGAAAATTGCGTAATGCTGTGAGAAGAAAGAGACCTGAGCTGTGGCAAAGTGGTGATCGAGTCCTTCACCATGACAATGCTCCTGTTCACTCTGCATTAGTTATCTGCATATCCTATTAGAATGTCATTCCTCAGCCCCCTTACTCACCTGACCTGGCTCCAGCCGACTTTTTTCTTTTCCCGAAGCTCAAGAGACACCTGAAAGGACGAAGATTTCAAACAGTTGACGAAATTAAAGAAAAAAAACAACGGAGCTGCTAAACACCTTTACAAAAGAAGAGTTTTCTGGGGCCTTTGATCAGTGGAAACACCGGTGGGAAAAGTGTGTAGCTTCCCAAGGGGAGTACTTCAAAGGAGACAAATTTGAATAACCTGTATGTTGTATGAATAAATGTATTAAAATTCAGTCCTGGAACTTTTTGATCACACCTCGTAGATATATATGAATGTTTCTCTTTGTGATCTGTAACTGTATAGTAAAAGTTCAAGATATTTTCCGATGCGACTCCGCAAATTCGCACCAGCCTCTGGAAAGTGGACTGTATTTAAAATTATAAAAGCGAGTGTTCGCACCTTTGGGGAGATCTTAATCAGTAGGTAACCTAAATAGTACAGGCAATACCACTCACCTTGTTGAAGCGGCGGATATACTTCCTGGTTTTGGAGGCCTCCAAAAGAGTCTCGGGCAGGCAAGCGATTCTCGCAGGCTGTAAAAGTTGATCAGGATATCCTCCTCTTCTTAAATCACCACTCATTAATGTGAATATTAAGTCTATATTGAATATCATGGGAAACAAAAAACATTTTAAGAAAGAAAACTCTGGGAAAGCTATTATCAGCTTTGGGGATAAGAAAAGTAGGAAGACCTTAGGGTCTTGAACAAAGAAAAAGTGTACAGGAAAGCAGCCAGCAGAAGAATGATGATTTTTCCTGTAGGGATTAACGCAGATAAGGGCTAGTTACCTAGAGATCGATAGAGTGCGTCTATGAACGATACATTACGGTTTTTCTCCTTTCCCCCCTCACAAAAGCGCCGATTGGCGCGAACAGTAACTATTCTCTGTTCGTTTCCATTGTATGTTCTCAACATATTTCTTCATTATCAACGATTATCACCTTTCAAGTTCGTCAGGCTAGGCAGTGAGATATGTAAACACTTAATGTTATCCTTTACATTCTTTTATTTGTTTACATTTTGGCTTCCTTCTAGGATTATAATTCCTAAACCAGTCTTCAGTCAGTTACTCAGATATTTTTGTGTGAATAGCATCAGCCACAATGCCGCATACATATTCTAATGTTGAATATGCTGATATGATGTTTGTGTATGGTTTCTGTAACAGTAATGCTTTAGAAGCGGTGCGGGAGTATGCGCTCCGATTTCCAAATAGAAGAGTGCCTAATCGACGAGTCTTTTCGTTAACTTTTAATAGACTATGAGAGATTGGTTCATTCTTAATACGTAATGAAGGTGACCAATTCCAGGCAGCAGTAAGAGCAGATTATCAGAGAAAAAATTGTGTCCAATGCCAATTCGATAACAATACTGAGACTAGCATCCGAAGAGCATCTGCTGCATTAGCAATATCGCGGCAAGCAATATGGCGAACTTTGAAAGGTGATAATCCCTACCCATACCATCTTCAAAAAGTTCAGAATTTATTTCCTCAAGATTATGTCCAGAGATTGAATTTTAGTAACTAGTTTCTTGACAAAATTCGCGATGATAATTTATTTCCATTAAAAATTATATGGATCGATGAAGCTACCTTTACAAGAGAAGGAATTGTTAATCAAAGAAATTATCATGTATGGGCTCTTGAAAATCCCAGAGCTATTAGAGAGAATAGATTTCAGCATGAATTTGCTATTAACGTTTGGCTTGGAATTTGGAACGGATTACTGGTGGGAACATATTTTTTACCTGGAAGATTGAATGATATCACATTTACACATTTTTTGGAGAACGACTTTTCTAATTATTTAGATGACATTCCCTTACAGCAGTGGATTGAAATGTGGTTCCCACTCGATGGATGTCCAGCTCATTACAGCAGAGTTGCTCGAGCTTGACTGGATATAAATTATCTACTACGATGGATTGGATGTGGAGGAGTAGTACCCAGATCACCTGATATGACGCCCATGGATTTCTTCGTATGGGGAACTTTGAAGCAGAAAGTTTATTCGGTGTCAATCAACTCAAGAGAGCAATTAAGAGACCAAATCATAGATGCAGTGCACCAAATATCATCAGAACAATGTTTAGCTGCAATTTATCAAGTAAGTGCTAGATGTAATGCTTGCATTGGTGCAAGAAGACAACATTTTGAGCAATATTTACATTAAAAGAACATAACATAAATAAAATGTTAATAAATATGTATAAAAATGAAAACTTGTTTTGTTTCTTTTTTTTGCGATTTTCTCTAAAACTAAGCAAAAAGGAGCAAATCTCTAAAGGATTTTTTGTCATAGTTTTTCGGTCCCCTATAAGTTCCTGAAGTTTTGCCATTTAAATTCGGGACACCCTGTATAGTATACTTACGTAAGTACATGAAAACTATTTTTTTTATTTCCTGTACTGTATTCCAGAACCATATTTTAATTATGGGTCTAAGTGGCATTTCTAGGTTATGTTCGCAAATCCGAACAAATCGGTAATCCGAACTACCTATGGTCCCAATTGGTTCGGGTTTTTGACACTCAACTGTATTTATTCATTTGAGTGCATTTGAAAACATGATGTTATGTCCTATAATACTATCACATGAACCCATTGAAATTGTTTATAATTCATTATATTCACTCGGAAGAATTTGAAGCTATAGCAGCTTTTAATTTTTTATGATTTATTTCTTTTCCATCTGATTTTAATGTGTAATATTACAAATAAATTGTTTTGTTTTTATATCTTAAACTGAATTCATTGTTAAAATGTTAGCAAATTTTCGAATATTAAGAAAGTTATTATTAATTATAATTTAATCTATTTTGAATTTAGGCTCGTAGTGAAGGTAATCGAGAAATATTTCATCGGGGAGCTTTGATGAAAATGCTTCAAGTGTCTGCTCAAACTCTGCCATTGTGGGTTGGAAAACCGGATACTAAAGCTCCTCCTCTCTGTGGAGCGATTCCTGCGGATCCAAATTATATTGCAAAGGTGAAGCTTTTATTTTTTCATATTTAATGAATCATATAATTGGTAATATTGGTTATTTATCCCTGAACAAAACATTGATCTATTTATTATATAATTTTCTCGTTCTGTAGTGTCATATAAAAAAGTGAAAAGACGATTAGAAAAATCTGAGATTCATTGTTGAGTGTGTATCATTTAGTCCAGATCGAAACAGTTGATAATGTCTATAGAATGAATTAAGAACTCAATTTTACATGAATCATTTTAATAATTGGAGGTCATTCTGTTATTAAAATATATCTCAAGAATTTATTAAGTTTAGTGTAATAATGTATGAATAGAAGTGGTGGGAATACCTCTTTATCAAATTTCTATCTACTTTTGGTTCGAAATGAGAATGAACAGGTTGGCAATTTCTGTCTCAGAGTGTTAATCAAAATAAATCCTTTTTGTACAAACCATAATCATTTAACTATATCTGGATTTGATCTTATGAAATACAATTATATTGATATAAATGCAATAATTAATGATGAATTAATTAGTTATTCATTAAATAATTCAAGAGGGGATTGCTAATTAGGCTATTGCAAGTAGTAGCTTTATATACTGAAGTAAACGCTCAGCCTAGCTTGGCAACTATTTGGTTGATTGGCTGGCTAGCATTAGGTACCTGCTGCTGATCACTAAGGACCCTCCCTCCTCCTTGGGCAAGTGGGGCCTGTCGACCGAGAGTTGGTGATTCGTCCCGGGAATTAGAGCTGACAACCATATATCAGTAGATATAAGCCCTAAAACATCAAGTTGTTCACTTGACTTTAGCTAGTATGGTCTGTCAAACCAAGAAAACCATATATAGACATACATGAGTACTCTCTTGACTTATTTACATATTAACCCCTAAATTCCCAAAGAGAGAAACAATTTAAAAATAAAACAAAATTTATTCCATTTTTGTGATAATAAGGCGTATAAAAAAAAATGACCGTTTTATCAAATTCCAGAGTTCAAAAGTCTGTGAATATTTTAATGCTATTTATTATTTATCAATACTTAATAATCCCTTTAGAGCATTCTCTAAGCTTGTTTACTAACACTGGACTTCTTCAAAAAAATCCTCAGTTCAGTTATTTATTTCAAAGAAGAAACATGACAGGGGCCTTCGAAATTCTTGTAATTTTATGACATTCCTGGAAAAAAAATTTCACAGCCGCTGAAGCAACTCATGAAATTATTAAATATGATGGGGAAGGTGTCCTTGAAGAGCGCATTGCATGGCGTTGGTTTGAAAAATTTAGAAGTGGAGATACGACATTGGAAAGGAAGAAGGGCTCCGGGCGGCCATTAATGGATATTGATGAGGTTCTGAAGGAAGCTGTTGTGTCAAATCCGTCCACAAGTACTCCGGAACTTGCCAGGGAGTGTGGTGTGTCGAAAGATACTGTTAGTCGCCATCTTCTCTCCATGGGGAAGGTGAAAAAGACCTGTAGACCGGTCCCTCACGAACTTACTCCTCAACAATCAGCAGAAAAGTTTACATAACTTCATGGGTTTGAACTCCTGCCTCATCCACCATATAGTCCAGACCTCGCACCTTCGGATTACTACTTGTTTCGATTCATGGCCCATTTTCTTCAAGGGAAAAAATTGGATTTGATAATATTGCGGAAGTTGAAAATGCTGTCCAAGAGTTCTTTGACAGCTTCCCAAGGAATGGTATCAGCGTGGCATCAAGCAGTTGGCTAGCAGATGAGTAATGACGGTAGATAACAATGGACTATACTTAATTGAGTATTAATTGTATTTTATATCAAATAAATAATAATACAAAAATTTGTTTAAGAAAGTCATTTTTTTTTATACACCCTATTAAATAATTGTTATTAAAAATTAGGTTAATGTACTTTATAAGGCACACTGGGCCTTTATGGTACTCAACTTGATATGCTTTGAAAAGCATATTTCACTCACCTGCAGTAACTCACAAATTAACTGTAATGTGATAATAAGGTTAAGGAAGAAGTAATAACAAATGAATAATTAATTCCAAGTGATAATAATATCATTGAATCAGAAAAAAAGATAGGTTCATAGGATTTTATTTTTATTATTGTTTCTGACTTCATAGTGTTAATCACTATCCATCTGGCTTAAAGCTGTAGAAGATATTTAAGCTTAAATCGATAAAAAATTGATGACAGAAAGTGATACTGCATTTGAAAACCGGAAAATCCCCAAATCACAATGAAATTTATCAAAAAGTCACCTAACGATGGCAGTCTATTCAACAAGACCTGAATTCTGGCCTTAATAAATTAGATGCCCCATGGTGTTTAGCTGATATTTCTGTTAAAGGTATGGCAACTATATATTATTAAAAATTTACTTATAAAAACTGTGGGTAATCTCTCTAAACTATTAAGTTGAAAAGTTTGTTTTTGTTAATTTCCTTTAAATTAGTGCATTTCTTTTGCAGAAAACTGTTTAATTCTTTATAAAACCCTAAATTAAGCCAAAATTTAAAATAAAAACCATAAGATGAAATTTCGGAGTGGCCGGAAACTTATGAACACCTCTGTATATGCACTAATAGTGGTGCATATGTGTATGCACATACATAATTCATGAATCTGCAGGGACCCTGATAATTTCAAACTGTTGAAACATCAGACAGACTTTATGTTTAAAATGAAATGAAACCATGAAAAACTTTATCCAAATCAAACTTTATTTTAAAATTGTGTATATAGAACATATTTAAAAAAAGAAACCTTGGAATAAAGTCAAGAGGGAGTTATTATGGGTACTGGGTCTCTGTCATTATTTATTTTTTATTTTTTTGTAATCCAGCTAATTCACAATTGTGTTATAATTTAAGGGCAGGTGTGAATAGTATATATGAAGCCATAAAATAGAAAATTGTTTTGTTTTTTGAGGCTCGGATTTATTGTGTGTGTCTCTGCCATCTATTTGGCACTACAACCAAGGAATGGGTGCTGACCTTATAATTCTTCTACCTATTATTTAACAGCCCTTTCTCTGACTGATTAATACTTTTGTAAAATCTTGTACTATTTCAGTAGAAATGATAAAAAGTGCATTCCAAGAATTCATTCCTCTAAAAACGAAAATTATATGGAAAGAAAAGTAAGTAGCATCCTTGAAATTGGAAAAAAAAAGTGTAATTTGTAATTAATTGTGTATATTTTGAATTATTGTTACTACCCGTCCCACATAGTAAGCTGTGGAATAACTTTATAATCAGGGGATTAACGGCAAATTTTTGAGAATTTTGATAAATTTCTATGACGTAGCCACTTTTAGATTTTCAGATGGGTTTCAATTATCAAAGGAAATCAATGTGGCAGAAGGAGTTCTGCAGGGGGAAATACTTAGTCCTCTCTTATTTTCAATTTATATTTCCGACAATATAAATTTCTTTCGTGATAGAAATGTTAGAGGAATAAATATAATGAATCATATTTTATACACAGACGATATAGTTTTTTTCTCTTCAACCTGGCTTGAAACTCAAACAAGTCTTAACATTTTGTCAGAATATTGCAAACATAACCATCTTACAGTTAACACTGACAAAACTAAGATCATGGTGTCGCAGAAAGGCAAACGTTTAGGGAAGCTTAAGAGTTTTAAGTACGAAGGATCGGTCATCGAAGTTGTAAAATCATTTAGATATCTTGGCATTACCATTTCTTCTTCTGGTAAATTTAGGCAGGCCTGCAGATCGGCTCTGACAAAGCATTCTTCTTTAAACGCAGTGGTAACCAACATTCTCCAAGCATGCAAATCCGATAATTGGAATACTAAATGTCAGTTGTACGAATCATTATCTTAAAGCATACTCCTTCACTCAGCTGAAATTTGGGGGAGTGAATACTCGGATTTATTAGAGCAAGGCAGATTAAAATACGTGAAGTATTTGCTAAAGTTACCCCGGAACACACCTAACTTTTAGATAAGGGTAGAGACTGGTATGACTCACGTACTTTTAAAAATATTTAAAAGAATGTTGAAGTGGTGGATAAAAATGTTGGGGATGGAAGACCATCAGCTGCCAAAAATATGTTACAAGAGGCTCTCTGAATTTCGAAAAACTACCACTATGCCTCATAATACATGAGGCAATACCACTATGACTCATAATAATACAAAATGGTAAACTGCTTCCTGTAGTGGGAGCTTCTGACATTTTGACTTGTTTGAACTTAGAAATCATTAAACAGCACGGCGTCAACCTCGAAGACACAATGAGGAATCATCTCATGAGTTTAGATTTTGATTGAGTGGCGCAGTCTGAGTTTAATCTATATTATAGAAATGTCGCAACCTTTGGCACACCTCAGGCGTACATATAATTCAACAACCATATAGAAAACCAGAGAATTCTAGCTCAACTGAGGCTGGCCAGCAAAAGGAATACACGACTGTCGTACGGTGGCATGCATAGACAATTTAACAGTGATCAATTGTGTGAGTTTTGTGATATAAATAATAGCGATGGTGTCACACACTTTTTGCTGGATTGTTCGTCATTTAGGAGACAAAGTCAGAAGTATTTAAGCAAGTATCTCCTAACCAAACCTACTCCTGAGTTGACCATGGAAAATCTTTTAACCGTTAAGAGCATAAAGCATTTAAAAGGTATTTATTTATTTATAACCAATACATTTAATTAAGATGGTGATTAGTTATCTCGAAGTATTTTGTTTAATTGTTGTTTGTCTAAAAATTTTGTTTTTCTTTTTATTCAGCTGAGTGTAGTATATTTATTTAATTTTATATTATGTGTGATATATGGATTTTATGTTTGTTTCAGTTTAATTATATTTTTTTTATCATTTTAACTGTTTAATCTGAAGTCAGACCTCCTGTGATTGTAATTATTTTTACAAATTACAGTAGTTCATTCATTCACAGTTGTGTTATTATTTAAAGGCAGGTGTGAATTGTATATATGAAGCCATAAAATAGAAAACTATTTTATTTTTTGAGGCTCGGATTTATTGAGTCTCTACTATCTATTTGGCACTACAACCAGGGAATGGGTGCTGACCTTATTATTCTTCTGCCTATTATTTAACTTGTAAAATCCTATACTATTTCTGTAGAAATGATAAAAAGTACATTCCAGGAATTCATGTCCTCTAAAAATGAAAATTTTATGGAAAGAAAAGTAAGTAGCATCCTTGAAATTGGAAAAAAAAAAAAAAAAAAAAAAAAAAAAAAAAAAAAAAAAGTGTAATTTAAAATTAATTGTGTATATTTTAAATTATTGTTACTTAAAATAATTTTTCTATGATCATTATATATTTCACTTATTGTTAGTATTCAACTTGTGCTTCATGAGTGATAGAAGTGAAATTACTCTGAAAAAATAATTAAAATGATGTGTCTTCTGTAATAAATAATTATAAGCTATGGTTTAGCCTGGTGATATGGTTGCTGCAATGGTGAAGATCGTGGAAGGGGATGAGGATAGTTGGATCCTGGCTGAAGTGGTTTCATTCAATCCTGTCACCAGAAAGTATGAGGTATTTGTCTCTTTTATATGTGAGATTGTACACCATAAAGTTCTGCTAATCTGAGCTATATGAGGCCAGACTCTGTCAGGAGCCTAAAGTCCGGATTTAATAGAACTAGCTGTAAAATGAACTTTCAAAATATTTTAGTGTTTTTTTTTCCAATAATTTTTCCTCAAGCTTAATTTTATTTTTTTATTATTATGAATTAATACATATTTAGAAAAATAAAATATCACCCTTCTTCTTAATGTTCCGAATATATTTATTGTACAGTATGTACTACAAAGAAACCAGTTGACATTAATATTAATATAGTTAAAATTAAGGATTTTATAAATGTAATAAACGTAAAGTTCTAAGGAGAACTAGAAAATAATAAAATTTACAATAAATATAGGAATAATATTTATATAATTATTGAAATGAGTCCATTATGTTCAAAAGAAGATTGAGAATTTACTTTGTAAAAAAAAAAAAAAAAAAAAAAAAAAAAAAATGGCTTAACATTTCCTAAAATAAATAAGTTCAACTCAATCAATTGATTTTTTTTTTTTTCCATTTTAGTTTTCTAGAATAAAATGTAAGCCTGCTTTATTAAAGTAATTCATGCATAATGATGATTCCATTTTTGACTGTGAAATGTCATTTAAGTGAAGAATGGTCAGGTGTGCAGTCAGGTAAATAAACATATCCAAGTTTTTAAATAAAAAACTTTATATTTGGCATGCCGACGTTTCAACCTGCCTTGCAGGTCTTCATCAAGGCTAAAATAACCTAAAAATGGATGTTACCAAGATGATACAAACATTAAAAATAAATAAATAAAAATAATTTAAAAATGAAAAAGAAAAAATATATACTGTTTTGTTTATTTCGTTTGTCACTTTATGCTGCTATGGCTAATCGGATGATGCTACGGTGGGAGTCCTAAATTTTGCCTATCCAGGTATAATTAGGATAGGGATCTTTAACGAGTACCTGATATCGCACAGGCTCGGGACCCCCATTTTACGTCCCTTCCGAACGACGGCATAGCTAAGGATTTTTTACTCCCTTTAAAAAATCCTAAGGTCACTGCCGGGCTTCCAACCCGCGTTCTTGGGTTTAGTAGGTTGCTATGCTAACCACTACACCACAGGTGACCCCTTCCTAATACTAAGTAAATTCGTCAATGAAAGAATTAATAGCTGTTTACATAATTATAAGAATATCTGAAGTTAATTAAATAATCGAATAAAAAATAGTGGCAATGTCTAGTCAAATATACTGCTGTAATAAAATAATTAAGTAATTTAAATTGAATAATACAAATTTTAAATTGCATAAACTAATACAATGTAACAGTTTTATTAACAGATGTTTTAATTAGGAATTTAAAAATAAGTATAAGGAATATATATGAAAAGGAAAATGGTAAGATAGAAAGGTAAGAAAAAGAATAAATTTAGCATAACAATAAACGAAGGAAGAGGTTGGGGAAATATGAGAAATTAAAATAGATGGACTTACTGATTGTTGTCTTGATGAAGACATGACTAAACAATGACTGTTAAAAAATAAAATCAGGGAAAGGAGGGGATAATGACTTGCAGAAAGTAATTAATGACATGACATGAATTTTAACAGTGGCAAATATAACATATGAAAGGGGGCGCATTAGGAGAGGAACATGGTATATGGTAAACAACATTGGATTTAAGTTGGAGAGGAATAGGATCTTTTAGGTTGGTGTATCTTTTAGATGTTTTGAAGTTTATTCTCTGATTTAAGGCCTAGATGTAGGATAGGGAAGGTTGAGTAAAGATATTTTTGAATGTTATTGGAGAGAAAAGGGGTATAAGGTAGGGATCTGTATAAGAATATAGAGGGTGGAGGTGCGGGGGAATTAGAAGAAGAAAGGTTGGGGGTCAGATGATTGAGGTAATTTGAAAGGAGTTTATTAATCACCATCGTGTTAAGTGGGAAACAGTTATATTGAAGAATTTGTGTAATATGTAGTATGTTAGTCGTGTGGTATTGGGGATCAGATAGGGTGAGGCGGTGATGGATGAGATTCTTGGCAACATTAATTTTTTGATGATAAGGGTGTTGAGAATGAAAATTTAGCAGTCTGCCAGAGTAGGTTGGTTTTGTGTACCAATCAGTGGATACAGTGTGGTCAGGATTTCTAGTAACTAGGCGATCAAGGAAAGGAAGGGAATTATTAACTTCACGTTCGACTGTAAAATGGAATCGAGGGTGGTTAGAGTTGAAGGCTGAAAGGATAGAAGGAATATTTTCAGGATTAAGGACAAGAATCATTAATTATTAATTAATTTATTTTTTCTATTATTTAATTAACTTCAGATATTCTTATAATTTAGAATCAGATTTCGAACCCCGCTTCCCAGTTGGACTGGTCACCTTGGGAAGTGTAAGACCATTACTCCTCTTAAAAATAGGAAGGCTAGTGCAAGGAAGATAAATGTGTATTTATTTATTGTTTAATTATATATATTATTTAGTTGCACAATAAAAGCTATTTTTATTTCATTTCGTTTCATTCTTATAATTATGTTAACAGCTATTAATTCTTTTGTTGACTAATTTACTTTGTATTATTATTATTTTTTTTCTTTAAATTGGTTTTATTAATTTTTTTAATGTTTGTATCATCTTGATCTCATCCAATTTTTTGTTATTTTAGCCCTGATGAAGACCTGCAAGGCAGGTTGAAATGTCAGCACACCAAATATAAAGTTCTTTATTTAAAAACTTGGACGTGTTTATTTACCTGACTGCACCCCTGACCATTTCTTCACTTTAATTCAAGCATATTTTCCTGGTTTATTGAAATTTATTTAATTATCATTTTATTTTTATTTTTTTTATTTATTTATTTTTTTAATAGGTTGATGATATTGACGAAGAACAAAAACTTCGTCACACTTTGAGCAGAAGGCTTGTTGTTCCTCTCCCTTTAATGAAAGCCAATCCTGAAACGGATCAAGATGCATTGTTTCCAAAAGGCGCTGTAGGTAAGTTAAGACTTTATAAACAGCATTTTTATTTTTATTAAATCTCAAAAATATATTTGCGAATATCAAACTTCTAAATCAGAGAAATTAGAGCAATTATAGAATTTAGTAACTGTGGACCGATTTAACCCTTAAGAAGATGAATTGATTTTTATAGTCATTAGATTGTACAATCTAACAATTTTCTTAACAAAACTAAACACTGTTTCAACCATTACAGAACAAACAAACAATATTCATTACTGCTGAACATAAGGATGTTGTGAAAACTTCTAATAAAAACATCTGACTACTATAATAGATGTTCACTTCGAAAATTATCTCAGTCACTTTTTCATATTTTTATATAACATTTGGTGCTATTGCCCTCCAGGGATATCGGTCATCATAGGTTGTGTGCCAAGCTGATCTAATGGTAGTAACATCCCTCCATCGTCTGACTCCCAACTGCTTAATTCTTCTACATCATTCAACCAACTCATTGTTGGATGAACTTGTCTTAGAACATCTCCTGGCTTTTCATAGCTAGTTTTCTTGGGAGACATTCACTTCCCTTATGTTCTACATGACTGAGCCACCTTAATCTTCCCTTTTTTATGAAGTACACAATATATGGATGGTCGTACACTTTTCTTAGTTCATTGTTTGTCCTAGTTGTCCTTTCACCCTTACAGTAGATCGGTCCATACATTTTCCTAAGCACTTTCCTTTCCCATGTGTAAAGCCATCTTTCTCTTGTCAGGATCCATATCTCGCTGCTATAACTGATAACTATATATGAGTTTTATGAATGATTAAGTTGGATCTCAAAGAAAGATCTTTGAATTTCATAAAGTTGAACAGCCTGGTGCTATTTTTGCCTTAATTTGCTTCCAAAGCTCATTTGTCTCAATGACTAGTGCTCCAAGAATTTTAAAAGCCTTACAAACTGGGAAATTAGACCATTTATTTTAACCTTCCGATACGTATCTGTCAGATTCACACTGGAAATGTTTGTTTACTTTTCTTTGATCCTTGGCAGTCTTGGGATTTTCTTTCTTTAATCCTGTGATAAACCATAACAATTTTGTTTTTAAATAAACTTTTATTGTAACATTTTAATTTTTTTTATTTTTTGACAAACCCATGAGCTATAATGAGAAAACTATACCAATTTTTGGGAAGAGGGGCTTACATTTATTGGCTACCTACCACTGTCCCCTTTCCAGCCAGTTCTACATCGCCATCCTTAATAATTATAGAAAATAAAAACATTTATTTATTTATCCAATGCCCGTCTGTGGCAGTTTAGCCATCTGACGACGAGCCTCCCAATATCGATTTATAATATCTTCTTCTGGGTAGGTGAGAGCATTGCAAACCCTCAGGTGATCTCCGTCCATGCATCCGAGGTTACATAACGGGCAAACAACACTGTCAGCAAGACCAATGCGGTGCAGTTGGACTTGCAAGTAATCATGTCCAGTGATTAGTCGAAATCGTGCAACGTCTTCAGCTCTCTCGATGTTTCTTGGGACTGGCCCTACTGTGGCAAGTTCCTCCCATTTTTTGCCAATGCTTGATGTCATCAGGGTCATTTTAGTTACGTTACTAACCGTGGCGTCTATCTGGTTTCTGGCCCTTTTTAAAGTGAGTGGCACGATAAACTGGTCTGACTCTGCTCCTTGCTTAGCCTTGGCGTCAGCATACTCGTTACCATGTAGCCCCACATGGCTGGGTACCCATGGTAACTCTCCATCGTAGTTGCTTGCGTTTATTCCAACTGCGGCTGAGTTTTCGAATAGCCGGCAGTACCATCCAGCTCCGACTGCTCTGGTCTCAGGGATGTAAGAACCGTCTATATAGATGTGAAGCCATTCGTTCGGAGGGTATCGCTGGTGAATGGTGTCAAGGGCACAAGCTTTGAGTTCCAGTAGGCTAGCTTCCATCTTATTTGATGTCAGGTTGATTAGATCTAGACACCTGTTTGCAAGGACGGATACCAAAGCAGTGTATTGCTGCAAGGGCGCTGGGCCATCCGTAAGTAGCTGAAGCTAGTATTTATTTATCAAAGATTTTTCGTGCGTAAGTGGCGAGGTTTGAGTTTTTAGTCTGAAGCGCTCATGAATCCATTCCAGCAGTTATTGTCCACTCTTTTAGCCCTTTCCCAGAACTTAAGCATGTATTTATCCCTACGGCTATATAATGGTTCAATGTCTGTTTGCAGTTGCATGGCTACTATAGGGGTAGACTTGGCTCCACCCCAAAATAAAAACAAGAAAATTGAACAAGAAGTATCAAAGAAAAAAAATAAACCTTTCCATTTATGTAACAGACTAATTCTGTACCATTTGGGAAAATCTAGATAAGTTCATTTTTGTCCACAATAAGATAAATATTTTGAGCAACTCATATTGGAGTCCTACTCATGTGTAAGTAGGCAAGTTGTAATCGCAGTGTTAACCTTTGACACTACAACTTGCCAAAAAGAAAAGAACAAAACAGATGATTGAAAATATTCAACTAAACAAAAAAATTTACAATTTACAATAAACTAAATTTACTGCTGTAAATGATGTTACTTTAAAATTAGGTATCAACTGTTTATAACAAACTAAAGTCTACTTCGTAAAAATAAAAAATCAATTAACATGATCGGAAAATTGAATTAACAGTTATATTATGAAAAAATGATAAATTGGATATTTAAGTCCAGCCAAACTCAGAAATTCTGCTTCCACTAAGTGGAGTCTATGTATTTCTGAGAATTCTCTTCCAGACGACCTCCAGTAAAGCTATGACAAAGCAAATTCCAACTGTGGAAATTTCTGGAATGGAATGGAACCTCAATTTATTCTATAAGACTGTAGTGGGTGGTGCACACATGGGGATCTGGATCCAGACTGTTGACATGAGCTTTTAAATTCCATGTGCTATCTGATTGTGATCTAAATCCAAATCATCGATGTAAGCGGTTAATACGAGGTGCCATCTTCTTGCGATCAGAATCCAGACAGTCTTTTTTTTTTTATTAATGTAGCGTTGTGATGTCATAAACCATATGTGTTTTTGGGCTTTTGTTATTAAATGAGTTTGATTGTTTGCTTTTCGTAACTGGAAAGGTAAAAAAATAAAAATGAAATTGAATTAGAACCAATTAAAATAATATAATTTTATAAACCATGCCTAAACACTAATAAAAATATATTTATAATATAATATAATAATATTAATATAATATAATAATATAATATATAATAATATATAATATATATATATATATATATATATATATATATATATATATATATATATATATATATATATATATATATATATATATATATATATATATATATATATATATATATATATATATATATATATAATAGATAATTATATTATAATAATTAATATAATAATATTAATATAATATACTTTTTTAAATAAAAATATAAAGGGAGATATGCTTATTACAATATATATACATACACCTTATACACCTTAAAATATATACACACACATATTTATGACTGAATAGCCCTTTAATATTGATTATATTGATTATTTATTTTTTTTTTTTTCCTAAAGTGATGGCACTATATCCCCAAACTACATGTTTCTACAAGGCCCTTGTTAACCAGTTGCCTACCTCAGTCTTGGATGATTATGAATTAATCTTTGAAGACAGCAGCTACCCTGATGGCTATGCCCCTCCTCTTAAAGTCGCTCAAAGGTATTAGTAACATTTGATTTATAACTTTTTTTTAATTTGATTTCATGCACTAGGTATGCCAACTTAATATATGACTTCTTTTTTTTTCAGGTATGTGATTGATATCAAAGAAAGGAAAAAGTCTTAGCATTCGGCCCAACCAAGTACAATATCCAGTGATGAAGAATGACACCTTCTCCTATTGTTCTTGGTTATAGATATGAATGTACAACTGAGAATTTTAAATTAATACTATATTATATAAAATTCCTGATTACATATTGGCAGATATTATCATCTGTATATATGTGTAAATATTCACTATTTTGTTGAGGACACAAGCTCATTATATTTTAGACAAATTAATGCTTTATTTGTCATAATTGTTATTATTCTATAATTTTAAAATAAATAATTTTTATTCCTACCTATAAGAAATGAATTATATAATTCCAACATTATCGACATCCATTTTAGTAAAATTAGGATAGCTGGTAAATAAAGGTCATTGATTGGTGTTATAGTGAAGGCCAATAAGTATCTGTACCTTAGTGTATGAATTTCAGTAGTAACGGTATCAAAGATGAGGAAATAATTCTAATTAGAGTTTAGAAAACCAATAGTGTATTCTGTACCACCTGTTCCACAATAATTGGTTAGCAGGAAATAAGCAAGGATACGGAAATAAGAATATTCAAGACAGTGTTTCTACCTCTTCCCTTATATTGTGCAGAGAGTTGGATGATCCTCGATAAACATCTCAGCAAATTGATAGCCTCAGAAATGACAAGAACTGATTGTTTGAGGAACAAAAGAATAAGAGAGGAACTTGGTGTAAGGTCCATATGAAGCAAATTATTGAAAAACAGCAGCTTACATGGCATTGGCACCTTTGTTAATAGTGGACTTCTGTCGTTTACTAGGTTTATGTTTACAGATTACAATGAGCCGTTATCAATCCTTTCTTGTTTGATAATGTTATTTCGTATGATATTATATATTACAATGGAAACATGCGATTTTAGAGTAATTTATTTAAGAGTTTAAACTGGCAGCCCAAGATACTAGAAATATTACATTTATGGAAAAGGATGTTATAGTAAGGAACACACCATTCTCTGGTGGTTTGGTCAAATTTTCATCCAAAAGATTATTGGTTTCTTTGTGATGGTAAATGGCAGGAATAATTAATTTCTTCTACCCAGAGGTAAAACCATAACATCCACATCGCACTGCAGTGATATTGACATAATGCATCAAAAACTTATGAAAAAACAACCTGCATTGGTTAACAGGAAGAGACCTATACTCTTAATGAGCAATGCCATACAAAAGTTACAGGATAGACAATGTAAAACTAAACAAGCTACGAAGTCCTTCCATAACCACATAATATGCCAGACTTATCTCAAACAGATTTCCATCTGTTTAGGAATTTATAAAAGTTCATTAAAAGTAAACTTTTTGAAATTAATTCTCAGGTTTTTTGACTTTGTTTCTCTAGGAAACTCTGGATTTTTCAGTTCTGGGATTGATAAGTTTATAAAACATTGGGAATATTAGGGTAAATATTTCTTTAATTTTCTAAACTTGTTCTACTTGATAAACTTTCCTTTGGAAAGAACATATGGTATGGAATTACTCAATATCAATATTTTTTTTTTCTGAGTTTATGTAACTTCTATGATTCAACAAAAAAAAATTATAATTATAATAAAAAAAGGATTTGCACATGGTCCTCAGCTGGCCCATTCGAAAAAAAGTAAGACAGGATTTTTAAAGGATTATACACCAAAATAAGGCATTATAACACATTAATGAAACCAAAAGCACTCTATGCAGCAGACACTATTCATGGGGGCAGGAAAGGGCAAATAAGGAAATTGGAAATCAAGGAGAGAAAAATTTTGAAGAAGATCATGGGTCCCAAATTCCAAAATAACAAACAAGTTTTCTACAGGAACGAAGCACTCTGCAAAAAGTCGGAGAGACTATCGGACACAATTAGGAGGAGGATTAATTTCTATGGACATATATTACGAATGAATCCTGACAGGTTAACTAAACAAATCTTTGACTTCTTTTACAAAAAGAAAACTAAACACAATTGGTTTAAAGAAGTGGAAAAGGATCTGAAAGAACTACAGATTACTGAAGTTATGTTGAAGAGTGGTAGAACCAAGACCATAACCAAAGACAAAACCTACATAACATAACAAAAAAAAAAAAAAAAAGGTTCCAAGCTAAGACCAATATCAGAAAACCGATTCAGATATCAGAGGAGAAAAGGAAGAGATCAGTTAGAATAAAGAACTATTGGAAGAAAAAAAAAAGCACAGGCATCTTGGAAGTGATTTATCAAGCGTACCACTAAGTCGAGTGATGCGAAATAGGAAAAAAAAAAAAAAAAAAAAAAAAAGGGATGATAAAACCCCTAACAGTCTTCCCTCATCAAAAAAAAAAAAAAAAAAAAAACTAATATAGGTACGAAATATGAAATGGAAGTTCCTATTTGAATTTCAAGGTTGAAAGTTAACTTGGATGTCTAACTGTGCTGAAAACAACTTCCAATGATCAATGAATTGAGTTCTTGGGAACATGTTTAACACTAAACCTACCATGACAGATCAAATGGCAATTTTTGGAAATTTTGGCAGAAGTTCTTGGAAACAATATTCATTACTTTGCTTTTTGACTTTTACTACTTTTATTAAAAAAAATATATCAACAGTGTTTTTTCAATGTCCATTGTTGTGTTTTACCGAGATATTGTGGTAGAAATATGTACACATGTCGGTTGGTTTAGTGTTAAATTTGTATAAACAATAAGAAAGTTCACTTCTCCGATCGAGGACATGTTAAATTTTATTCATACTCCTAATTATAACGCCTATTCATCCTGAAGTTATCCGAGAATAATAAGCGAAAAAAATACATTATTAAACACATAAAAAAATTACTATTAGGCTGACAGAACTCGGAAGTGAAAATAATGTATTTTTGTCATATTTAAAAATAGAATAAACTGTTCCAAATTCATGAAAAGATAAAAAATCACTGAGCAAAAAGTGGGTGTGGTGATACCATTTGAAGACACAAGCTGTAAGAAACAATGAAATAACTGAATATCCCCAGCAAACTTATTGGCCTTGTAAAGATGACATTGCGAGATATGTAGTGGACGCATTCAGTGCGTTGTGATGAATGATTGTCAATATTTTCCACCAATACGGGCTTATGGCAAGTTTTATTGTTTAACGTATCACTGGAAAAGGTGGTGAGGGACTTTGGCATTCAGACTAGGGGCAGGATATTTTTAAATCTGGTTCAGCTATTAGACCATGCTGATGATATAGATATTGTTGCATGATCCTATACTGCTCTTGAGAGCGCCCTTCTGGAACTGCAGAGAGAAACAGCTAAGGTGGGGCACGTTTAGGGAAGCCTAAACGAAATATAGGTATAGGAGTGAACAAATGAAGAACGGAACACCACACGGAATAAAGAGGAGAATAGCAGCTGCCAAACAATACTACTTGGGCTTGCTTAAACATATTAGAAGCTCATTGATTAGTTAACGAACCAAGCTCTAACTCTATAAATCGCTTATCCGTCCAGGTCATACTTAGCTAGTTGAACATGGATATAAATAAAAAACGACGATAAAAGTAATTTAAAAAAAATTAAACCGACTTCAAATTGGTAGATAGGTATACAAAATAAGAAACAGCCAGCCAGTGAACTCAAAAGGAAAATAATATTTTTTAGGAATTTCGGAAAAAGTAAACAAAATTCAAAAGTGGATTTGTCTAAGATATACCTAGTACGGTACACACGCTGACAATTTTTTTGAGGTCGTTGCTAGAAGCAGGAGCTGGTTATGTCCGCCTGCCCGAACAGAGACGACGCATGCCATAGATTTTCGTTTTTTTTTTTTTCTAACATTTTTTTAAATTTGTGTTTGCACTGTGGTCGAAAAAAAAATGGTGTGTGTACCGAATTAGGTATATCTTAGACAAATCCGCTTTTGATTTTTCTTTTCCTTTTCCGTAATTCCTAAAAAATATTATTTTTTTCCTTTTGAGTTCACTGGCTGTTTCTTATTTTGTATACCTATCTACCAATTTGAAGCCGGTTTAATTTTTTAAAAATTACTTTTATTTCTTAGTTTTTAGTGTACTAAGCTGAGATAGAACTAAATAGGTAGTTATTACTTATTATTATTATTATTATTATAGGTAGATAGGTATTATCTAATTAGGAAGAACTGGGAGCTATACGATTTTTATGGTGACTTGCCATTGACGATATCACAAGAGTTCAACGGCTAGAATGAATGGGGCATGTAAACCCGATGGGTGAGAACAGAACATGCCGAAAATTGTTCTGGGATAGACTGGATGGAGTGAGACCTCGTGGAAGACCGAAGAGAAGATGGAGTCCCCGAGGACTTAAAATTATCTAAAATATATCTAAGGCGAGCAGCTGATAGACGACTGGAGGAAGGCTGTGGAGTAGGCCAAGGGCAGGTTCATGCGTCTGTCGCGCCAATAAAGAAGAAGGTAATATCTAAGTGATTACATTTGATTATTTGTAATTTAAAAGTCTAAATTAATTCATAACAATGGGGAGATCCTTATCGAGAGGTTTTGATATAAAAAAAGAAGAATCGTGGGACAGAAAAAAAAAAAGGTAGGACAAAGAGGCTCTCAAAGAGAGAGACAACGCAAAACTCGCGCTGCGGAAACTCATTCAGCGACTGGGTCGTTTGTAAGAATAGACTCGTAAAATACGTGCTCCCGAATCTGAAGACAAATGTATTCAGCGTCTTCAGAAAATGAGAAACCAAGCCCAAATCGCACGTTCTCTCAAATTTGAAGACGAAGGAGCTTTGCGTCTTCAGAAAGGCACCGAATAAAAGGAAAATACTCGTGTTCTAGAATATGAAGACGAACGAGCCGTGTGTCTTCAGAAAATGAGAGAGGACGTGAAAATCTGAAAATAATTTGGAGTGCCAATTGATGCAAGGGGTCATTTGGCTTATTAGATTTTTTATTTTGTTGCATTTTTTATTTACATATGCCGTAAATGTGAGGGATCGGTCTAGTTATACACCAAGATATGTTGCTGATTGTGCCCAAGGTATGTGGTAGTCTTCTATGGATATACTAGTGGATATATTCTATGGATCAATAGTGGTCTATTGAAGGTCTTCGGTGTGTCCAAAGATTGTTAGAAAATAAAGAAGAGATACTACACCGTCTTTATATAATGCCTCAAAACGCACACCAGCGACGTCGTCGGTTACACGGTGAAGATGAATTTCTGAATGATATTGAAGACCTTACAGATGATCCGTGCTCCATATGTCATAAAATGCTATATATTAAGCAAAGGTAATCTTCCTTCTCAAGCTTACAGGAATAACTAAACAACTATCTACCTATATTTTCTTCATTTACCCCAATCTCTGAAACTATTGGACCGATTTTAATGAAACTTAAACTGTTCCCTAAGTTGAAATGTACCTAATTGAATCATCTCGATATGACTTTAAGTTTTCGAGAAATTTGTGGACAAACATACACTTACAAAATTAAGCACACGTGCTTGGAGCCTAAATGGATCATCATACTCAAATTCCATCAATATTACATACATATATATCAAACTGATACCTTCTTTTTTTTTAAGTCGGTTAAAAAAGATTAGCTCTTTTTGAAAGGAAAATCCTACGAAGAATTTTTGGACCTGCGAGGATGGGACTGGCCAGGAGCATTCGAAAAAATAGTAACGCTTATGAGCTAATTAAATAACATGATGTTAGAATAATAAAATTGTAAAGGCCAAGCTCGGTAGGACACAGCCGGAATGGAGAGATCTGAGATCCAGATAAGAGTCCTTGAAGAGCTATTGCACCGTACAAAACGAGTTGGCTGATGCAAATTGAGGTGTGTGGACGGTGTGGCATCTGACGCGAGAGACTTGCTGATAATTAGATATTGGAAAGCGGCCGCGAATGGCGGATGCTCATTGAGATCAGGGACCCATTAAGGGTTGTAGAGCCAATTAGATAGGTAATAGAATATTTACATTTCAGAAGTTATTCTAAAAAATAAACAATTAACCTTTAATTCAGTCTATATTTTATCGGTTCATAGACTTCAGACATATTAAAACTGCACAACCTTCTTTTTGTTATTTTCTTTTAATTAAATAATTGAAATTCTGTAGGTAAAATTAAATGCTACCAAATTCAATTTCTCTGGATTCATTTTATTCTTAAATCTCCAATAATTCCTTATATTCTTTTGAATATATTAACTGGCGATTTCAACTTCCATCCTCGAATGCAGAGTTAATATTTCTGGCTTTTTGGACTCCTGAAAAAAAATTACATGGAAGTCTGGTGTCGCCAGGATCGTATCTGAATCTGTCCGAGAAATAAAGTGTGAAGACGACAAATGCCAACAATAAACTGTGTATTGAAAACTTTTAAATATCGTAAACATTCTGTAAAATCTGTATCTGACGAAATAGAAACGCTTATTTCATGTGGAACAAACCAATATTTAATATTCATACGAGCAAAAGAAAGTAAGAAAAGTGAGTTCATTCTCTTTTCTTAATTTGAATAAAACCATATTCAATATATATATATATATATATATATATATATATATATATATATATATATATATATTTATACCTATATATTTTATTTCGATTATAAGCACAATAAACATAATAAATAATCAATATGTCAACATTGTTTGAAGCCTTAGTTCAAGATTTGTTGACCACTGCATCACAAGTCGATACGAAAATGTCAAATCTATATAATCATTTTACTATTTGTTTTTTCATGTTTAAAATAAGATGTAATAAATGAGACTTTCCTCTCGCCTTCTATCCCGGCAGAACAAGCTCTATGAATACGAGACACTAATTCACCAGCTTTGTTTTATGGGTCGGAGACATGGACTGTAACGAAACAGATTGAGCAAGACTTAGTTGTTAAGAGAAGAATCCTTCGAAGAATCTTCGGTGGAGTTTATCTAGATGGAAACTGACGAAGGAGAACAAACAACGAGATCTTTTCAAAATAAAATGAATTGTTCAATTGTTCATTCCTAAGATACGATGGGCTGACCATGTGGCTAGAATGGATTAAGAGTTCAATCCTAGAAAGAAGTTGGTAGAACCTCTGTATGGTACGAGAAGGGAGAGACCGGAACTGAGGTGGTCGGATGGTGTGGCCAGAGGTGGGAGGTATCCAAAGTATGCTGGGAGTCAGCAGCTGGGTGACGGCTGCACAAAACAGAGAAGACTGAAGGATGGTGGAGGAAGCCAGGTCTCGTCACCGAGTTGTAGAGCTTTAAAAAAAATAATAAACAAAATAAAAAAGAACAATAATATGAAGAAATATGTTTACGTTTCCTTTAACAATTTAACTTAGAAAAGTTGTTTATTTATTATAATCTAGACTTGTAACTTGACAATATCATTATTAAACATATGCTTATTTTTAATTGACCAGTTAAAATTAATGTTGTTAACCTAGAACCATAGTTTTTAAAAAATTTAAAAACTTTAGGAATTTAAACCAAAGTCTAAGTACCAAATACTAAGGGGGTTAAATAATTGTATGAGAATAAAGCTACCTAATTTACCAATGCCTGCAAACAAATTATACTGTCGACAGAAATCAAGGAAGAGGTCTACGCCCTTCTTCAATCTGCTCCAAGATTTGAGAAGACAGTTCCCTGACTTAACGCCTGTTGAGGTAAATAAAAAAAAAAAAAAAAAAAAATCACATCGTTTAAAATTACACTATACATTTTATCATTTTATTATATAATACTAAAATAGAAAAGAAAAAAGGAAATAGAAATTAAGATAAATCATATTTTTTTTTCCAGTTTTTAATTGTAAACAGATAAATGAATTCGAGGAAAATAAATGCTAAACATTTATTTGACATACAAAGAGATAAATTTAGTCCTTTTTAAGTCTCCCTGTTTGACCCCTTTTGCTATACTGTAATCCATTGAGCCAAACGATTCCTCTAGGTTCTTGATATGTCAATTTAATAGACTCTTTTTCTTTATATGTAATAGACTCTAGTGTCAATTGGGTGTCGTTGTTATCCTACATGCTTCTTCATATAAATTTGATTATCGATAAAAAAAAAAAAAAAAAGAGGTAGAAAAAAATACCTTTAGAAGAAGGTATAACACCTTTTACAAAATGGTGATACTCATCTAATATAACGTTTTTTTAATAGGTATTAATAAGATCAATTCATATTTTGGTGCCTTCTTTATCATTTCTGTGCCTCCAACCTTCATGTAAATTTACTTCCTAATTAAAAGAAATATTGCCGCACCAACTAAATTTTTGTAATAACTTATTTCATAAATATTATCTTACATTGAAATATAATTTATCATAGTATTATAGTATATATCATAGTATATAATAGTATTATATACCATAGTATAAATAATATATCATAGTATGTATAAACATAGTCAAAAACAGATATTTAATATATTCTATTATACCATAGAATTTTTATATTATAATATATTTCAAAAAGAATTTTCGCTCAAATACCCTTCAAAGTACTTTGTAATGTGAAAGCCAACACTCCTCACAAAAATTTTGAGATGTTCTATATTGTACACGAATATCATTCTACTATTTTGCAAACTGCTTTTCCCTTGAATTTTTTATAAAATTGTAATCTATTATTGTAACATTTGAATGATGTCAGCAGATTTTTGCTCATATGCTTTGAATCAAGGAATGATTCTGTAGGCTAGTTCAAATTTTTTTTTTTTATGTTCAAATTGTTTCTTCTTCTCACTTCTCTCTGTTGCGCCTTTCAGGGTAGGGGATCATCCACCTAGGAGCCGAATTTATCCCGGTATCTTGCAAGGTTTCTGTTCTGTCGGGATTTTTTCTTCTTATTCTGGTAACAGGATCGATGTACTCGATCCCATCGAGCAAGTAGTCCATCGTCTTGAGAGGATCCCGGTGGTCATTCATCCTGATAACATGGTCGAACTATTTATGTTGCCGGATTTCTAAAAGCTCTTTAAGCGGGGCGATCTTCAGTTCCTTGCAAATCTTCTCATTACGAACACCGTCTCTTCTTGACTTTCCCGCCACTCTTGGCAAGAACTTTATTTCCGACGCGGTGACTCTGCTTTCTGCTTCTCCGTCAATACCCTTTCAGCTCCATGACATAGTAGCGGCAGGTAGACTGAATTGAAGATGTGGAGTCTGACATTCTTCCCCACTTCTCGTTTTCCTACAACTGTGTTACATATCTGGTAGTAAACTGTGTTTGCCTTGTTAATCCTGTTGAATATTTACGCGTTCAGCTTCCCAGGCGTATCTATTACTGTATCGAGATAAGTAAAGTCAGTCACCACTTACATTTTCTCCCCATTGCAGTATATGTATACATCTTCCTGAGGCCTACCCGTTTGTAGGTGCTTTTCTTGGTATTGAATGTTATTCTTTTTCGGTGGAATTCTTCATACCATTCCGTTTCCGCTTGCTTTTGCTTTTCGATCAATTATTCAGCACGACATTTTCCGCATAGATGAGAAGCTGTGTTACTTTTGGGTTTAGATTTATTCACCTCCGCCCTTTCAATTAATCTCTTGAAGATGGATACCACCTCATCCATGAAAAGGAGGAATAACAAAGGGCTCAAACTGTCTCCCTGTTTGACCCCTTTTGCTATGCTGTAATCCATTGAGCCAAACGATTCCTCTAGGTTCTTGATATGTCAATTTAATAGGCTCTTTTTCTTTATATGTAATAGACTCTGCCAAGCTCTTTGATACGTTTTTATTTTTGTGGGCAGCCAATATTTTCTCTCTTGGGAAAGGGTCGAAAGTTGATTTGAGGCCTAAGAAAGGAATAAACATTTTCTTGTTTGTGTCTCAGGATTGCTGGATGATATTTCTTAATGTTAAAATATGATCCTGAGTTTGCCGTTCTGGTCTGAACCACGCTTGCCTTTCTCTAAATTGGTGCTCCCCAGTAGTCGTAGCGGCCCTTCCAGGAGAGACGGGTACATTTAGCAGACGGCTGGTGATAGGAAAAAAGGTTGGTTGTTGGAGCATTCACCCTGGGATCCATTCCTGTGGATGGAGATTATGATCTTATTTTCCCAGTCTGTTGGGATCTCATTCTTATCCCAGGCTTTCTGGGAAGCTTTAGGAGTGCGTTCCAGTTCTGGAATACAAATTTTTATTACCACCTGTAAAATCACTTTAATAAAAAAATTCACGGCATGAGGGGGTTTGGGACGTAGTGGTGCAAACCCCAGAGACATATGAGACACATCCACTGATCTTGCGGCATATGATTCATTAAACTTTATTAATTCCCAAATTAAATCATCTGATGGTGAAGGTGAAGGGGGTGATTTCGCCCCTTTCTAACCTCTGTTGTACATTAAATGAAAGCCTATAAAATAGTTGGTAATTTCGAATTAATTCAAATATTTTCTTATCGAAGCTTTGAAACTTATACTTTTGTTATACCATCCAATATCTTAAACCTAATACTCTCTCTTTCAAAAGAGGTTGCCCAAATTGTAGCTTCTTGTTCTCTATTATATTTTTCTTATAACAATGTTTTCTTAACTCCAGATACATTTATTTCATATGAAAAAGAAATGTGAGTTTCCAACTCTTTTTTGCGATTAAGAACATTTCATTCGCAGATTAGGTGCACTTACTGCATAACCTTCATCTAAGAATTCTTCTTGATAGTTTTCACCAATACTCAAGTTATCATCTTCATCCAAAGATTTGATTTGTAAGTTCCACCTTAAAATTGATTTTCTACTGTCATAAATAGTTTTAATAGCAATTATATTTTGATGTAAATTAAAATCTTTTAACGGATCAGGTAAACGAAACCAAACAATCTTATCTACGGACAAAGCCAATAATTCATACTTATCATAATTCTTCTACTGACTTAATAATATGCTCAAATAATTTCTTCGAAGCCTCAATTGTAGTTGACTTTATAATTTAATTTATATCTTCCTCATTTTTATGAGCGACGAATAAACAATTCTAAAAAAAAAAAAAAAAAAAAAAAAAAAAAATGGTTTAATAAAATATTTAAAAGGATATTAAATGGTTTATTTAAATCAACAAATACAATCTTACCGGAAATAAAAAAAAAGAAAGAAACAAATTGTTGGTCCTTCAGTCCTCTTTAAAAACTATAACTAGTGTATAAACCATAACCTAACATACTTCAGATCATTTGCGGAACACATGTGATTATTTTTTAACGCTGTTAAATTGCTTTTTTGTTTTGTTGCTCAACGTCCTTCTGTACTCCAACTAGGACAGGAAGGACGGGTTATCCTACAGGTTACCAACCCGACTAACAATGGTCGGAAGGTCAAGATTCATTTTGTGGATTCGCCACGAAATAAATTTTAACCCGCCTAGGTGAGATTCGTACCCACAACCTTCAGTACCGAGCTCGCTGAGACCCTCGCCTCAACTTGCTTGGCATCGAGTTTCCATGTAGATGATTTAAATTAAGATCGAAAGAGTTTATTTTCGCAAAAAATTTAGTGTAGGGCACAAATCGAATTTTAAAAGTTTTTTCTATCGAGACAAATTTATTACCATCAAAAACGTTAATATACTAGGTTTTTATTTTTAAATTGTTTATTCTATCCTTATTGAAATTACAAAGTTATATGTATAGGTAAGCTTACCTTATAATCATGATTAGAATCTTGGATGATTCAGGACACAATTTTTTTTTTTTTTTCAGATAGCTAAGTTGGGTGGAAAAATTTGGCGAGAACTGAGGCCGGATGAGAAAGCTATGTACGTAAAATTTGACCATCGAAACAGATTGCACCGTCGTCAATAACAAAAGATTTATTTAATTCCCCTTCATTGTGAAAATAAATTCTGGCTTTTTTTTTATTTTGGCAATATTTATTTTGAGTTAAATGGACTTCAATATATATAATTACGTCTATTATTTCGTATTTTATACTTCACCACACCTCGAAGACAAAGGGTTTTTACATTATTAGACCACGATTTTGGCTTTGACTCATGGTACTTATTCATTTTCCTCTACTCTACCGTGTTTTCATGAACTGATTTATAAGAGTGCAAAAATTCAAAATAATACACATATAAAAATTAATCTCTTTCTGTTCGCCTTTATGCGTTCCTATATTATTCGTCCGATGGAGATGAACCTGTAAGGAATCCAGATATCAAACAATATCTTAATGTTATCACTATCTACCTGAAGAACCTCTTCGCCAGTGGAAGATGGTGTCTTTGCATGACCTTCTGTGCGCTAATCATGAGATGATTATTGGAAAATCTACAAGTTTAACCTGATTACATTTAAGAAACTTCAACTGTTCGCTCAACCGATAAAGATATTCTTGTGGCCGCCATCTCTAAAGCGGATCTGATAGTGGATTGTTATTGGTGGGACATTGCAGGCCGTTCTGTCAACACCGGATGGGGATAACTAGCCGTTTTCTGATGGGCCAATGGTATTCGAGCTCCTGACCATGACAGGATTTAGATGATCCAGATCTAGCAGCTCCTAAGGAAAGGAATTACTCATATCACGAACGTCAACGAATCCTTTTTGAGATTGAGACGTCCCCCGACAGTGTTGAACATCCATTGTTGTTTTCAGTTCTCAAACAGAGGTGTCAGATCAATGCCGGCTAATCAGCCTGAAGTCATATCTTGGTAAAGACGACGAGCAGATAGTTTTCAATTATTTTTAGGAGTTCTGAAAAGAAAATTTCGTGTTCCTGTTTTAACAGAGAGACTTTCAGGCCCGTCTCATTAATAAACATTACCTAATGAACATGTCGACGAACATCAACCAAAACACGATAATAGCGCTTATCTCCATAGGTCGCTCTAAGAAGACTTTTTGATCATGTATCTCATGTAGTATTCTACCATATCTACAGGTATTCTTTGTTGATAAATCGGAGACCTGCAGCGCCTTGAATAAGTCTATTAAGCCATTGTCCTTTCTTAACGACTTAAGCCTCGCTGTATGGGCTTATGAAGCGTATTTCAGCATCCTTTTCCTTTGGCATACCACAAGACGCAGTTCCCTAACTGCTCCTGTTGAACATACATACTCGTAAAATTTATCTATGAAGATCATGTATGAGTTTTCCAAAAACCACATCTGACAAATACATTGCACTTTTTTCCAAGTATATTAATATCAAGATATACTCCACTCCTACTACACTAAGATACTATTTAAGTGGCCAATACCAAACTCGTTATCGGCCTGACCATTGGATAATATATACCTTATGTTAATACTTTCTGCATTTGTAAATTTATTTATTTAATATTAGTGGACCGTCCCTCAAGGCCATGTCATGGACCCAGATAGACAATAAAATTGCCTTGCTTCAAGTACGCATGATCGTATGGAAGGATCAATACCGTTAGGTCCTTGTGTTAATTGGTAGAAGTGTCAAATAATTCATCATTCTTAACTAAACTGGCTGTGAACTAAGCTAATGGAACTGCTATACTCGCGTTATATTCATATTACGACAAGATACCTCCCTCCCTCCCACTGTTTACTCTTCTAGATGAAAACAATCAATTAACTATGAAGGGAATACAGTTATAGGCTAGATTGTAGTTAAATAAGGATGCATACGTAAGTAATAAATATTTTATTCAATTTTTTAATAATGTCCAATTTTTCAACCAACTCCCAATCATTAGTCATATGTAGGGCTATGATTTATATATAATAACAACTGAAAAATATGCACATACATAAGCAAATATATTGGGTGAAATATATAATTAAATGCCTAAAATACGCGACTATCTAAATTATTTACGAAAACAAAAAAATGCAATACATATTTATCTATTATATATTTGTCAAATACCACTCACTCATTTAACAAGAAATATCAAAAACCACCGAATGGATTGGAATGAAATTTCGTATGTGGCTTTCTCTAGGGCCGCAGGTGCTCGCTAAGAAAGGATTTTAAAAAATTCGGTCTGGATCGCGTGTAATTCGCGAAAAACGAGATTTCTCACGCATAGGAAATTCTTTGAATCAACATTACGGATCTTAATGAAAGTTCGTATGTTGCTTCTTATAAGATGTTAGATGAACGATAACAATTATTTTTTAAGTATTTGCCCTGTATCGGTACTAAAAAGGGGTAAAATAAAAGTACTCATTTGATTTTATTGGGAAAATAATAATAGATTTATTGTCATATGGTATATGGTTATAAGCTAAATTAAAAAATAGGTTAGATTCCTGAACCGCACACTTTAACCACAAATTAAGTTCTTTATTGTAGTAAACAAACAAAAATACGATACAGGCATGTGGAAAGCTTATTATATCGTACTTTCTGTAAACTCATGTTGGCTGCAGAGTGAACCCTTACAAGTTTGAGTTTCGGGACTATTAGCCTGCTGTAGAAAGGAAGTTGAGGAGGTTAAAAGACTTATGTTCTCTGGTGATGACAAGGAAGGCCACTTGGATGTACCCACCAACCTTACTTCACCAGTAGCTTCTTCCCCAACTACTCTTCCTTTAGCTTGGTATGATAAAGATAATTGTTCTGCACCTGGCCCTTCTCAAATCGGCTTTTCTCAACCAGGCCCATGTTGTATTTCTTGAATCTGAACAAGTTGTACCTAGCTTTTATGAATTTAATTCCTTGAACCAACAATTTACCTTTGTTCTCAGTTTAGATGAGAATAACGCAGAAAATGATTCAGAGATTTAGTTCACAACAAACAACTAAGGAAATCGGCTGCAAAAATATTGTTAAGCGCATGTAGAGGTTAACAGGGAAGTTGTTAAAGAATACAGGAAAAATTATCCTGGAAAAACATTAGCAGAAAAGCGGATAACAAACATAAAGAGAACCAACCCGAAGTTAAAAGAAATGTTGTACACACATATACTGAGGATCACCCAAATATACATAGAGGAGCTGTAGTACATAGAAGTATAACAAAACCCATCCTGAAATCCATAGAAAGTTTTCAAAAAATTACTCAGAAAATAATCCTCATGTTAAACGTGTAGCTGTAACAAAACATGATGAAAGACGTTCAATGGAAAGGTTGCAGTCATGGACAGTGACGAAGCTTCAGGTTACAAGTATTACCCAAAAACTGAATATCCAAAAGACAACGGTAAACTTGCAACGGGTGTTCCATGATGTAAAATGGAAGGACGAGAGCCCTGACATGTGCTGCAGCAATGGGAAAGTCCAACTTACGCCATTTCAAGAATATGCTGAACTCTTGCACAACCTCCTTACTTACGAACATCCTGAGGTTTAGCATTTTCTAAATAATATTTGGAAACAAAACGATTGTTTCCAAATGACGTCGTTTGGAGCAAAAGAGATAAAAGAGGGACATTTAAGGTGCAAGGACATGTATAACACAGAATAGGGAGTTTGATGCCTCGAACACAAAAGCAGCCGTCTATTATTCAGATAAATTTTTTTGTTGATGACAACCATGAAAGAGACATTTTCTGTGATTACTTTCAGGATGTGAAGCTTGCATTGTTAGGGCAACTCCAGAAAATTGTTCATGAACATAACAAGTATATCAACGACTTCAGAGCTGTTGAGTCTGTTCCCAAAGATCTACAAGATTTCCAGGTAGTTATCAGTGCTGACAAAAAGCCTTCAAATGCTCACTGAGGACGTTACAATACTTTTACCTCTAGTTAAGTTACCTTCTTGATTGTTGGCCAGATTTTGAGAAGCGAGACATTATCCTCGACTGATAAGAATTAATGAGTTTTATTGAGCTATGATTCTCTTCAGTATCATCTCATTTTCTGCCATGGAGAAGATGGGTACAGTATTAACATCCCTCTGCGTGACCCAAACACAAATACACCAATTAAGAAAATTGTGTACAGCTGATTTTTACGCCTATATGTTGATGGAGTGAGAAGGCGAAAAACCTTATTTATTTTACTGTCGTAATCTCCTCAACCAATTTGTGCTTGATATGTAAGGGAAAATAGAAACAGAAACAATAAACACTAAAATTCGAAAAAAACAAAAAATGATGAGAAGTGGAGACTATATTCACTTGAAGGATGCCATAATAAAAGTTGATGGTCTGGTATCGGAGCTGGGTAAGATGGTAGTGATGCCTTGAAGCTTCACTGCAGGACTATCAAAATAATATAAAATTAACTTTTGCAAATTGTCAAATTTTCTTATTGAAATTATTCTAAGAATGGAATTCTTTAGGTTTATTTATGTAATAATAATTATCAACTTTAAGCTTAACTTTTACTGATTTATGTTTTCCTTAATCCTAATGATATTAAACCGTAGCGGAGCAGGGTACTTTCAGCTAGTACATAAATAGGAACTCAAGTTTAAGTACCTAACTAATTGTGTTGAAAAGGAAAAAAAAAAAATGGAAGAACACTATTAAAAAAAAAAAAGGGAATATGAAAAAGGAAAACACGTATGGAAGGGTATGTCAGCTGGACATAAATCAGTATTGAAACTGAAAAGAATAAGAATTTTCTGATCGAATGACAGTTGGTGTAACAAAAGTTTTTTTGTTTTTTTTCAAATTTTGATTTTTTACCTTTGTTTTATTTGTACCTTGTTGTTTTTATGTTTTGTGTTACTAAAAACTGTGTAATATTTGAAACAAATTAAAAAAAATAAATAAATAAAACGTCTCCATCATACTTAATAATCTCCATTGAGAACTCACGTACATGCTTCCCTACAAGATCTTTTGTTTTTGCAAGAGTGATTTTTGCCATTTAGGAGTGTACAAATAAACAGGTAATGAATGATATGAATTGGTGGACTGGACAGATAGGGTAATTGAATGGTAGTTGGAAGAACGGAAAGAATAACATTGAAGTAATATTCCAAATATTTGAGCGGAGCTAGAATAAGATATTAAACCAATTAATATCCTGCTTTTATTTATAGTTTATTTTTTTGTCTGCTCAGAATCATAACCAAATTTGAAATTCAATAGCTGATATGTCGGCTATGTAGATAAATCTGCAATTACAGTTTAAAATATATATTTATGGCAAAATATGTTAAATAAAAATAACTCATATTAATTCCAAAAGTCTCAAAACATAAACATTTTGCTTATATTAGATGTTTTAGCTCTCTCTCTCTCTCTCTCTCTCTCTCTCTCTCTCTCTCTCTCTCTCTCTCTCTCTCTCTCTCTCTCTCTCTCTCTCTCTCTCTCTCTCTCTCTCTCTCTCTCTCTCTCTCTCTCTCTCTCTCTCTCTCTCTCTCTCTCTCTCTCTCTCTCTCTCTCTCTCTCTCTCTCTCTCTCTCTCTCTCTCTCTCTCTCTCTCTCTCTCTCTCTCTCTCTCTCTCTCTCTCTCTCTCTCTCTCTCTCTCTCTCTCTCTCTCTCTCTCTCTCTCTCTCTCTCTCTCTCTCTCTCTCTCTCTCTCTCTCTCTCTCTCCTCTCTCTCTCTCTCTCTCTCTCTCTCTCTCTCTCTCTCCCCCCTCTCTCTCTCTCTCTCACGCTTAGGTATCACATTATTCCGTAAGATATTGAAGACCGTTTTTATCGATGTGAAAATTGTAAGGCAAACATTAGAAAATTGGCCTTTGGTTTTTTTTTTTTTTTTTAATGCCTTTGTGACTGAATAATGAGCAAACAATCGTTTTTCGTTTTAATATAAGCACTTTGAGTGAAAAAAAAAATAGGTTTTGAATCGAATCCATCATCGTTCTTGAATGATGTATTCAACATTAAACTTTTATGAGCCTTTAGTACAATCTGTTCACCAATAGTCAGGCAGTTACCGTACTACACACCTCTGCATATCCTACATCATGGTCTCTCACTCATTTCATTTTGATGTAATACAAAATTATTACAACTTTTTGCATATCCAGAGCGTGGCTATGATCATATGCCCAGCGGAAGGTAATAGTAGTTTATTAGTAATAACTATATTGAATTATTATCTTTTGGATTCAGTTTTTTTATTTTATTATGACTAACAAACAAAGCAAAAAGCGCAGATATTATTGAAAGGTAATATATCAACTGATAGCCCTCACATTTTGAATAATTGTTAGTGATGGATTGAGTGCTATAAAATTTTCTAAAAATGAGAAAGATCCCATTGAATTAGATATTTTAAGCCATTAAGAAATATATTTGTCAAATAACTTGGTAAAATACAACTGAACAGGGAACAATCATATTCCAGTTCGAAGAAAGAGCATATAACTGAAAATATGGATATATGATAGTATTGGGGCAAGAGTGAATATTCTTTCGAAGTAATTAATGGAGACCTCGGTCAATCACAAAACTATACTGATATTTTTGAACAATTTGATTTTGGTATTTCCATAGACCTTTAACAATTACAATAGAAACTATAATTATTTTATCTATACTTTGATTCTGTTTCAGCTTTGATGGTGAACGTTTTGAAGGAAACGTCAGACATATCCTTTTTATTGTCCTTTTCGATTAATTCTATTAGAAATAATCCAATCATTAGAACTGGGACTGTTCTTGATATTGCATGCCCTTATACGCCTCTAGTTTTACAAATGGTGAGTGTTTATAATAATAACAAATTCAAATTAATGAGTATATTGAAGTGAAGTTTTTTTTTTTTTTTAGATGTCAGATAGGAAAATGTTCAATTCCGGTATGGAATGGCTTCTTATAGAAGGAGTGGGCACTACCAAATCTTTTCAGAAAACTGCTAAAAATGACGCCTTGAATAATACTCTGGCACTTCCCGGCAGCTGCGTTACTCTCGCTCAGATTTCTGAAAGCGAAAGAAAAGTAAAATTTTATGAAGTTTATAGAACAGCCATCTGGGAACCAATAACGTTTAAATTCCTCACAGAATACTTCATGAACGGATCCAAAATATTTTTTTTTCAAAGAAGTTACAGGTCCTTCGAAGGTGTAGTTCTTCGGGCTGCTTCCGCTGTAAGTTTGCTAGAGTTCCAGCCAAAACCATAACCCACCACATTGCAGTTATTGCAATAATAAATATTATATGGATGTTGATTTATGATAATAGATTAATATATAAATTAATAGCAATATATTTAATTAACAATATTTATATGGACTTTCTGTATATTCAATTTTCCTGGCAAACAAACATTGCAGATTAGAAATATAAATCATTAAATAATTATAATTTAATTTATAATTAAATTTTAACTTAGTGGAATTTGTTTCATATGTTACGTAGAACCAGTAATTTGAGAGGTAGATTTGGATGAAACGCTATTAAAACATTAATGATAACTTAATAAATTTGAAGATTCGAAAATAGATATTGCATACTCTATATGTAACTCCTTAACTGATATTCGCACGTCCATATTTGTTAAATTCAATATACCTCGTTCAAACGGTCCAATATATAATCAAACGTATTAAAGATAACGAAAGGCTTGATAATAAGGGTCCATAGAGATGCATAAATATACATTTGTTTAATAAGGCTCTCGAGGTTCAGTCAATAAAATATGAGGTATCGAAATATGCTATCTACTACTCTAGTAGTTGTCCATATTAACACATATCTACTAGAGTAGTAGATAGCACATTCAACAGTAACATTGGCTTGATTGTGAGAACAATATAGTCTCGAAACGTTGCCAAAATATGTTATTCTATTTACTGAACCTCAAGAACCTTATTAAACATCTAATAGTAACAGTCAAAAAAATATATCCATGTAAACACATTGAGTCAACTTTGGAAAATATCTTTATAATATATATATATATATATATATATATATATATATATATATATATATATATATATTTTTTTTTTTTTAAGTTTCGCTTACGTTTATAGTTCCCGAATTATGTGCTAGTGAAATTCATACCTCTCTCCCCCACCCAGTTGTGGAGGCATATAGTATGTTGTACAGAAGAATCAAATGAGAAACTATACCAAATTTCAGGAATTATTTTACTTTTTTTTCCTTTTATACCGTTTTCTGGAATAATAAAATACGTTTAGCTCAAAACCTGGAAAGTCCACAATATCAGAATATAAAACACTAACATTTTTAAAAGTTTATCGACTACATTTTTATTTTCGGATTTTTTTTTTCCAAAACAAACTCTATCTTTCATTGAACCCTGCTCTAAATAACTTGTCAGTTCCATCTAAACCTTACTTGATCCCTAGTTGGCGAAAAATAATTAAAATGACACGAAAAAACACAATTGATCCCAATTAATGTGTTGACCAATTTTCCAATTACGGTACCTCCATCTTTATAAAAAAAAAAGTTTTGTGGTTTAGAAACGGCCGTTGCGTGATAGCATTTTTTTTTTTTTAATGTTCAGAAGATTTTTCTTGAGGAGATATTATATCCGCACGTATATTTATATTAAAGAAAAATTCTGTTATTGCAATAATCTATGAGTTTTCAAGAGTTTAGAAAAAGAACAAATGATTTTGAAAGCTTTATTGGTGAATTTTTAGATAAATAAGTATGACAGGTGTTTAAAAGAAAACAACTAAAAACTAAATCATTTACAAAAAATTTTGGTACGCTGTAAATAAAAAAAAATCTGGATATTATTATTTATTATTCATTACTATTTTCATTTTAATTATTAGAACAAGTGAGACACTGAGAAATAATATCCAATCGCTGATGCCTGGCTGACTATTATAATGTTCGGTCTGGACAGCCATTATTTTAGGGCAAATATTTTTAGGTCTTGTACCCTGATTTGTTTCTTGGATGGGAAAGTCAAGAGGCAAAAGAAGTGGATACGATTTCCAAAGCTGGTTTTGCTTTTATGAATGATATAGCAGATCATCTTAATTATAGGTATGTTCTATTATTTGTTCAATAGATTTTAATTATTGAGTTTAAGATTATGTGAACAAATCCGTACAGTGCAGATACTGCTTTTCGTATTCTCATTGGTTGAGTGAAATCAATTTAAGCAAATATAGATTTATTATTATATTTTTAATGCTATTTAAGAATTACTCTGACATTGCTAAATTTTGGCTTTAGCGTAGGCTTTTCAGGCACTGGTGACCTAGTCAGTATATTTGAACTTGAAGTTAACCAGTCCAAAACCGAGTACGTGGCTACAGAGGAAGTTCCTAAGCCAGGTGAATCTGTGACTGTAGGGACTTATAACTTTGAAAAGATTACAGAATTTAGCTACTTGGGGTCTGTATTAACCCAGGGCAATAATCTCGATGTGGAGGTAAGAGGAAGGATTAAATAAGGCAACCGATACTGCTTTGGGTTGAGCAAGCAGATGAACAGGCGATTTCTATCAAGAGAGACCATGCTTTATCTCTATGAAACCCTTGGGCGTCCCGTCCTCCTGTATGGTTCGGAATGCTGGACGTTATCTAAAGCTTCTGTCAAACAGCTATTGATTTTTGAAATAAAAGTTTTTTGCCGAATCTTCGGAGGTGTTAGGTTGGATTGAATGGAGGCGACTCACTGACCGAGAACTATTCCTCACCTTCATAGAGACCGATGTGGTCAGAGAAATTAATTTGAGGCGTCCAAGGTATGCAGGGCATATTGCAAGGTTGGCAGATGTAGAGATACCTATGATGTCGTTGATGAATTGAATTGATGGAACGAGAAGGAAAATAAGACCAAAGCTAACATGGCCGGATGACGTCGGCACAAGATACCCTATTTCAAACGCATTCGTCTTCATCTCAACAATTAAACCTATCAAACAGATTAATAAGAATTTCATCAATGTCAGTTTTGTCTTAATCTGGAGAAGTAACTGGTTCTGAAGTATTTAATTTGTTTTTGTTTTTTCTGGTGATCCTGCGATACTACTATTGTTAGAGCCTCCGCATAATTGACAGGGTCTTTTGAATGAGGCTCCAAAAAAAACAACTAAAGTAAAATAAACAAAAGGAAAATAAATAAATAAACTAAGGTTCCGAATACTGGGGTCTATCTGAGAAAACCGAAACCATACACCAAACGTACATAATATATTTACAATAAAGAAAACAAACATTAACTATTAACAAACAATAAATTAAATAACAAATAATTATTGAACCTTTTGAATCAAAACTAAAAATAACCTATTAATGAAAATTATGACAATTATTACTAAACAAAGCAAAATATAAATAAATAAAATAAAAAGATATGCTATTATTGGTGAAGAACGAAAGAAGCGACTGTGACTGGTACAGCCGCAACGATATGGTGATGAGATGGTCTCGGTGTGAGAAAAACTTTCATGAGATGTCTAAAATGTGAACGCTGGACGACTTCGAAAGTGGTCGAAGAATTAGTGGGCCCACGTCTGCATTTTTAACCATCAACGATGAAAACAGCGTCTTAATAAGGACGCCAACTAATCGCCATCTTGTACTGCACTCTAAACAACTAATTAGATTGGGCTAACAATCATATGGCCGTTGCTAGGTAACGGCAGCCAAAGCCTCCAGCCGCAGCAGCGACCTCCTAAATCGCTCACCTCACCAATAATATATTGTCTCTAATTCAAAACGGAAAATTAATATAACCAATATCAATACAGATTAATTTAATGGCGTTAAAATACCGCCCACCAATTTTGTCTTGAGACAAAATTCAAAAAACATATTTACAAAACCTATTCTAAGGAAAGCAATGGGGCCAATTTTGTGACTGGTCGAATAAATTCTCCCTTAGCAGTTTTTAATTTAACGACACGCACTATTCCATCAGGCCCTGGAAGTAGCTCTATAATTCTCCCAGTTGGCCATTCTAGAGGTGGCACGTTAGTTTCCTTTAAGAGGACCAAATCGTTCAAAGCAACATTAACATTACTGTTTGATCATTTTACTCTTTGATGAAGACTATTCAAATAATCGTGCCTCCACCTTTTCCAAACGTTTTGAATACACTTATAAACAAGTTGCCACCGTGATAATCGGTTTGTTGGTATATCGTTGAAGGAGGTTTCTGGTATTGCAAGAAGTGGTGTGCCTATAATGAAATGTCCAGGTGTCAAAACATCGAGATCATCAGGGGACGAAGATAGGGGATAAATTGGTCTGGAATTCAATACGGCTTCTATTCTTATTATGAAGGTGTTAAATTCTTCAAATGTTAGCACATGATCCCCAAGAACTCGTATCAAGTGATATTTAAAAGATTTCACTCCAGCCTCCCATATGCCACCAAAGTGAGGAGCCGAGAGAGGAATGAATTTCCAATCGACTTTTAATGAATTGAGGTGCGATGTAATTTTACTTTTAGTCCCATCTTGATCAAGCCACATATAGATATCTTTTTAGGTATCTGTTGACGAAATTGGTTCCTCGGTCAGATAAAATCTTAGACGGGAGTCCCCTGCGGGCGACAAATCTGTCCAAGCAGGCTATAAAGGCTTCGGTTGTTAATTGTGTAGCAAGTTCAACATGGACGGCTTTGGTATTTAAACAAATAAACAAATATAGGATTTAAACTTTGCACTTTTTCGGCGGCCGGACTCTTTAACAATGAAGGGACCAGCATAATCGTTCCAAGTGATCACAAAAGGTCTCCCTTGTTCAAACCGAGATGGTGGAAGGTCTGCCATCTTAGGGGTAAAAGTTTTGGTGCGATACCTATGACAAATGATACGTTTGTGACTTCTTGATCGAATAATCCTTCTTGCTGAAACAAACCAATAATTCCGGGATAAAAGAGAAAATAAATGTTGTGGACCAGGATGGAGATATGTCCTGTGGTAGTGGTCAATCAGTAACTTTGTTATATGAGCCTTTGGAGGAAGTAATATTGGATGCTTAGCGTTATACGGCAAAGGGCTGCTTTTCAACCGACCGCCCACCCTGAGGATTCCCTCGGTATCTGAAAACGGGGATAGACGTTGTAAATGTTTCCTAACTTCTTGGGAATCCGAAGGAAAATAATGTTGTTGAACACATCTAATTAGTAGTTTAGTTCCATCACACTCTTCAGCTAAACTTAAGGATCCAAAGGTCCTTCCATGATATGGACGCTTTAGGTTTTTCATGAACCAAACTATGTTAGAAAATATTCTGCATAGTTTCCCAAAAGATAAAACACGTTCCACGATTTCTATTATATATGAGTCTGGAGTATGACTGTTCAAAATTAGTGCGTTAGATTTCACTTTTGGCACCGATACTGGATTGAGCAAGTTGATTTCGGGCCAATCGGATTATTCCTCTTTTAACCATGGAGGTCCATACCACCACAGTTCGTTAGTCAACAGATCACCAGGTAGTGCTCCTCGCGAAGCAATGTCTGCAGGATTATGATTTGACGAAATATGGTAACAATCAGTTGCTGCTGGGAGATCTGAAATACGCGTTACGCGATTTGCTACAAATGTTTTTAATGTGTGTGGAGATAAACGAAGCCAACTAAGTACAATCGTAGAATCTGAAAACAAGTAAATAGAATTTATAGTAAAATGTTCAATACATTTTGAAATGGATCTCCTTGTTTGTGCCAGTAACAGCGCAGCGCACAATTCTAGCCTTGGGATTGATAGCGTCTTTAAAGGTGCTAGGTGCTAAAGGTGTTCTTGAAATGACTAAATGAGTTTCAACATGTGTGTCTTCAAATAGAACTCTTAAATAAATAGAAGCTGCATATCCGGTTTCTGATGCATCAGCAAATCCCACCAAAGCAATATGTACAGGTTGTTGAGGAAACACACAACGAGGTATTCGAATAGAACGCAGAATCCAAAGAGAATTGAAGAATTCCCGATATACTTCAGCTATTGCTGGAGGCAGAGGGCAATCCCAGCTTAAGTCTTTTATACTCCATGCTGCTGAAAATATGATTTTGCCTTAAAAATTACAGGTGAAAGGTAGCCGAGAGGGTCATACGTTCGGGCGACAGCCGACATGATTACGCTTTTAGTCAATCTTAGTTGAAATTTCTGAATATTTTAAGAGAGGCAATCACTCACAGGATCCCACTGCATACCCAATAACTTAATGGATTGGTCGTATGGTTCAGAAAATCGTAGAGTTTCTTGATGGCCGTCATTTAAGGAAGATAATATTTCTGGAGCGTTGCTCATCCATTTTTCAAAGTTAATCCTCCCCTCTTGAGCAAATCAATTAATTCTTTCTGAAGTTTGAGGGCTTCCTCAAGAGTATTTGCCCCAGTTAATATATCGTCCACATATATGTTATCTTTCAAAGCGACGGATGCTTGAGGGTAGTGGTTCCCTCATCTAACACCAACTGATGAAACTGATGAAAAATTAAGATGAACTATGATTTTGGTATTTCTATATTTAAATATTTTAAATGTTCTATCAACTTTTAATTCCTGATGCCCATTGGTCCTATTTGCTTACTATTTATAAACCACATTTTTACTCAGCAGTAAGTGTGTAGGATGGTAGTTAAGGAGTAAAACCAAACACGCAAAAAATCTAAATTGAGTTTATAACTTTTCTCGGCTTAACTAATAGGAAAATACAATTTTTCACTTTTCGATACCTCCTTCTTATCCAAGCTGACGCTTGCTAACTATCTGCCTACTCAGTCAAAAAATTGTTCATGCATTGCTGGAATAAGATTCAGATTCAGTTTTTGCAAAATTAAGATTCCATTTAATATAAATTTCACTTTCTATGAATATAACATTGTACATACAAATCTTATCATTTTACCAAAAGATATTACTTTTAATTTATTTTATTTTCTCTTATTTTATCAACCGACTTCAAAAAAAGAGGAGGTTCTCAACTCGTCTGTATTTTTTTTGTGTGTGTTATGTTACGCTACTACTCACCCCTATTAAGCTGCTCTCAACCCCCCCTCCCCCCCCAACCATCGCCAAACGAATTAAAACCTATTGCATTATTTTGTGCTATTTATGTGCTAATTTGTTGCCGTAGTACGGATTTTGTTGCTCGCACCGCTTGGCAGGTATTAACGATCAAATTTGGGGAGGGGGGCTAGCTTAATATTAAGCTGCCCCCCCCCCACTATAGGAAAGAAAAGGAATTTTAAAAAACTGCTTATTCCAGAATTAGTTGCTATTTTGTTGCTCTAAGATGGTGTAAAAACATTTTAAAAATTCAACAATTAAAAAAAAAAAATCATGTCACTTACCCTTTACCTTTACCACTTACCCGTAAATGATGAAGTTTCATCAAAATAATTTCACGCTATCTTAAGCCTAGTCCAGACTGTAACAAATGTTTCGGAACAATGTTCCCGATGTTTCTGAACAGCTCAAATTTGTGTATAACTTGTTTCGGAACTATTCAAAAATATTGCGAAACAAAATCAGCGCTGTTCCTTGTTTCCCATTGGAGATGGAAAACTCGGGAACATTGGACAAGTTGCGACAAGTCTGGACGTGTTCCTGAGCACAGTTCATTTGTTTACTTACTTCATTTTTTTACAACTCTGTAGTGTTCTGATCATAATATTGATTCTTAATGCTTTTTCTAGTTTTCCACATGTATCAATGGGTGCATGTATTTCTACAGCCTAGTCCAGACTGTAAAAAAATGTTTCGGAACAGTGTTCAGAAACAATGTTCCCGATGTTTCTGAACAGCTCAAATTTGTGTATGACTTGTTTCGGAACTGTTCAGAAATGTTGCGAAACAAAATCAACCCAGATCATAACAGATCATTTGTTAACTTACTTCATTTCTTTACAACTCTCTAGTGTTGTGATAATTATATTGATTCCTAGTTTTTTTTTCTAGTTTTCCACATTGCAGTAACCCTGCGATGGGTGCATGTATTTCCACGCATACCATCTCTCGACATAACGCATATTATCATTAATATTTGTACAAACATGTTTAGTTATATATAATGTAAAAATATCTTAAAATAATATAAAAATTATTGTTGAGTGAATATGAAATACTAAAAATAATTAGTTAATGGAATTGGTTAATTAATAAATACATTTTTAAAGAAAATTAAAAGTGGAAAAATGAAGCAAAAAAAAGTAAATAAATGAATTAAAAAATATAAAATAAAATAAAATAAATTTAAAAAATAAATACATAAAAATAATTTATAAAACAAATAGAGGTAGAATTTTGTGGCCAGTCAAAACCAGTCACAAAATTATAGATAAACTGTTCAATTGTTGAGTTCCATATAATGAAATGATCCACAAATGCATCAAACTCATCAAAATATTTATCTATGAGATCCTTCTTGGAAGGTGGCCATTTGCCTCCGTTCAGTAGGGCTGCGGATAACAGTTTGTGTCAGTGTCATTTCAAATTTCTGCAGTCATAAATAAGATGATCGTAAGTTTGTTCACTGTTTCTGTCGCAGTTACAAATGCTGTTGTCTGTGTTTAAATCTGTGTAAGTAACTTTTAGCTCCACAATGTCCTGTCAAAAATTGGGTAAGTTTGTAATTCAGTTTTTTAATGTGTTTTTTTCTGTCGTCTAAAGTTTTAATGAATTCATAAGTATATCTTCCTTTTGTCGAATTTGTCCATCACTTAGAAAATTGGCTTGTCCTTTTATATAATAATATAGATCATTAAATTAATTAAAATTATTTTACAAAAAAAATCCTTAAAATGTAATTGAGATACAGTATAAGGGGAAAATAGTTATATATTAAATTATTAAATCTAACGAAAAATTTGATAGCCATCTTAAAACCGTTAAATATTTTAAAACAGTATCCTGGAGGACAACAATGGCGGAAGTTATCCTTCCGATAACTTAAAAAACCGTTAAAACAGCAATCCTTAAGGACGAAAAAGCTAATTCTAATTGTGGTAGGAGAGAGTGGCCAAGGATGTCCTTCGGCCTCAAAAAATCGTCAGATCTTGGCAGCTATGTAAAACAGTGACTAGCCTGAATTGATAGTCTAAATGCAGTATTTTTTCGGGATATTTTCCCTCCAATCATAACTATCAATTCTTCAAAATTACTTGGGGACATCCTTGTAAAATTTCTGAAACCTGCCCCATCTTCAAATTTTAGGTCCCTCATAAGGTCATTGCCATAACTATGCTTTTCGTATCCACCATCTTCTTTTCCTTATTCTATTCCTTTGCCTATTTAGTAAAAGAAATAAATTGGCTGCACAAATTCCTGCAATAGCCTCACTCGACATGTTCAAAAACACTGACTCAGGTCTGGACGCGAAACATTCGGAACAAAGTTTCTGAACTGTTTATAAATAATTTTGGAACATGTTCAAAAATGTTTCGAACCATTTGTTTACAGTCTGAACTAGGCTTTAAAGCAACAACAATGTAACAAAATCTATTACAAAGAGAGAGTAAGAGTAAGAGAGTTTATATATACTTTGAATATATATGATAAACATCCCATAAGATGTTGTGGATGTTTTATGGTTGTGGATGTTCTTCGCATATTGTTTTTTTATTGTCACTTGTAACACCCTCTGTTTCGCTTCACGCAATAATTAAAATTTATTTTAATAAAACTCCGGCATTTTCAATATTACGACATAAAATTAACTGTCATGTTGTAGATAAATACAATTGTTTTATACGAGAACGTGTATCTTTCAAAAAGTTGGCATACTTTTTAATAAAATGTGCTATATCGATACTTATATAACAAAAAGGTAAATTTATTCCTCTGCATACGTCCACATATTCTGTTAATAATGCGTGTGAGAAATCACATACAATTTCCATTTCCGAAACCTGGCTTAAACCCTACATTCCGTCCTCTTCCGTATCCCTTCAAAACTATTCCCTTACCCGCTATGACGGGGCTAACCGGACTGGCGGTGGAGTAGGAATCTATGTTCATGACAGCCTAAAGACAAGAATTCTTGATTTCTCTCCCTCATCCATACAGCTTGACATTGAGTAACTATTCATCGAAATTTCTGCTGGTACTCAACATCTTTTTTATGAAGTTGTATACCGCCCCCCTCTTGTACCTTTCGATCTGTCCTTTGAATCATCCTTATTTAACCTCGTTCCTCTGTATCCCAAAATCATTATTACTGGTGATTTTAACACAAATCTTCTTTCCGACTTCAACAACAAACGTTACCTGGATAACCTGATTTATTCCCTTCACCTTTTTATCTTTCCTTTTGCTCCTACTCATCATTCCCGCTGGTCTGACTCATGGTTAGACCTTTATATTATCGATTCACAACAAAATCTCCTTTCCTCCTCCCAATGTCCTGAATCTTTTCTTTCCAGCCATGACCTAATTCAAATATCCTATGGCTACCAATCCCCTCCGGTCCTTTCTAAAACCGTTACCTTCCGCAACCTTGATGCCATCAACCGTGATAATATCTTACCACTCCTTGAAGCCATAAGCTACGTTCTCACGAGGCGTGGCACGCTAGTGTGATCCACACATTCGTGGAATTTCCTCCGTCTGAACGAGGTGGCGTGAGTTTGCTTATGACTTCATCTAAAAAGAGAGGAGTCCGCTCACGCTCGGTATCAAACCTGTTTGATTATCAGGCGTGGACCACGCCAGTCGAGAGAGGTAACAAGTGGTTTATTTAGAACAAAAATGGATAATATTTTGAAATATTCCAAGATCCGAACGATATTCCGCCATTGTTGTACTTTTAAGGATAGAGTTTTATTAATATTAAAATATTTAACGGTTTTTAAGTTATCCGAAGGATATTCAGCCATTGTTGCCCTTAAGGATACTGTTTTAAAATATTTTTAATATTTAACGATTTTAATATGGTGGAAGGATATTCCGCCATTGTTGTCCTTAAAGATACTGTTTTATTAATATTCGATAATTTTTCTTGCGAGTGTCCAGTTTCTGACCCAACAACGCTTTTTCTTCCGTTTTGTCCTCGTGACTCACAATCTTTTTGCCAACATATCAATAAAAACTGAACTCAAAACTGCACAACTTTCCATGATAAGCTCCTCCATGGTAGGTTTCAAGGGGCAATCTGAATCGTGGTCCTGTGAACGGTCTACGACTCTCGGCTAGTTCACTCTTCTCCCCCACTCCAGACAAGCACCACGTCCGAGAAAACGAAGGATTGCCACGCTTTCGTCTTTTTGCCCCGTGAGAACGTAGCTATAGACTGGAGTGAGATCTACACCATCTCTTCCACACGGTCATGACGGACGAGAGTATAATTAGGAATATTTACAGAGGAAGAGGAAACACTTGGTTTGAGCCAGGTTTCCGAGATGGCAATAATATGGTAGAAATTATGTAGAAAATGGAAAAGGAATTCATCATAATGTGCTAGAAGGGAATGAGAGTTAACATGGCCGGTTAAAAGGATGTTATTCATAGGAAGAGAAAGAAGAATAGTTTTTGTGGAAGGGCTTGTGATACTGACTTAGGGAGCTAATTAAGAAAAAAGGTACAATTTGATTCATAAATTTGATAGATAGCGAAACAAAAGATAGATAAATACAAATAAAGAACAAATGTAAATATAAATTAAAAATATGTGAAATACAAATACAAATGAAAAGTTTTATAAAAAAGAAACTCATAAGAAATCGAAAAAGAGTAAATTCCTTTTGTTTTATAAAAAATGAACAAACAATAATTGAAAATATATATAAGTTATTGAAGACGGACTCAGAAATTTTAAAATGAAATATAATGTGTAAAGAGAGAGAAGATAATGTGTTTGGATAGCTCTTGAAATTTTTTGATATATAGGAAGATAAAAATGAAATATAAAAGTGAAATACAAATATAAAGTAGTAAAGAAAACTAAATAAATGAAAATAAGTAAAAAATGAAAATAAGAGCAGGAAACTGTTTCTTTTCTCTCATTTAAAAATTTCCAAATCCTCCAGTTTATTAACAATCAAGACATGCTGACCATCATTACGGCGGTACCTGACCCTTCCTCGGGCGAACCAGACGTACTTCACCTTGCCTGCAGCCTTCACCTGCCTAGCTAGCCAGTAAAGCTGCCTGCTGGCCGGAGTCATCTCTTCCCCGATATAGATTTTATCGTCACTGTCCATCCGAGGTGTCTGGTGGTAAAGTCCCTTTTCACTTTCCGAAGACGGATAAACTCGTCTCGGATCGACTGTCGTACAAAGCGCACGACGATCGGCGGAGGGAGTGCATCTTCTCTTCTCTGCCTCCTCCTCTTAACCATATCCAGATCATCGACACTGAGCTTTATGCCCAGTGCCGCCACCACCGAGCAAACAACTCCGTCTGGCGTTTCCCCAGATTTCAGAGGAATCCCTCTAATTTCTATAGAATTTACCAGCTGATTCTGCTCAATCTGGTTAATTTTGGCCTCGAGGGTTTGAACTTGAGACTTTAAATTTTTATTATCTTGTAGAATTTTTTCAATAAGTTTCTCATATTTTTTAGTTCAATCCTCCATCGATTTAAGCCTCTCAGAGGTTTCAAAAGATATGTCGGCCTGCTTATCTACGGTGTTTTTAATTTCTTTTATGTCCTCAGTAATTTTTCCAATCTCAGATTAAATCGCCATAATATTTTCTTCCATGCACGACGCACAGTGGTTAAAATAGCGAAAAAAACCCTATTTTTTTTAGCTGGTCAAAAAATATTAAAATTACTGATAAAGAATTAGTAAACGATCAAGAAACAAGCATCTATAAGAATCATGACGATAAACCAATTTTTGTTTCATATTTGTAACCTTCAAAGGCGCTGCACATCTCAAAAGCAAATTTTTTGTGTAACGTGATATCTATTCTTTTTTGTAGTGTTGTTCGAAAACTCGACAACTGACAAAAAAGAGAAAACTCGACACACGGAGCAGCTTGCTGCATGAAATTTAAAAATATTGATAAATGGTATGACATACTGCGACGGAATTTGTTTACGTTGACGAAGAAAGAACCAGTACAAGATTCCTTTCTTAACGTGTATTCTCTAACCCCTTTGGCCACAATACCCGGGAACCAGGTAGAAGTACGCAGTAAAACGTTGGAGAATCTGAATCAAGAGCAGTCATCAATTCCAATACAAGACAACAGCAACGCTTCTCAACAAACAACGCCACCATTAAATGTGGTTCGAGAGCGACGAACGGAAGAGCTAGCTTAGTATACTCTGTTTCCTGATAACTCCATTGGACTATTTTCAAAGTCGAATAATGAGCCTCGATAAGTGTTTCAGTCCAAACCACTATTTGTTTTTCGCTCTATCCATTGTTGAATATTATCGAGCTAAATCTAGTGCTTTTGTATCATACTGGATGCGTCAGAACCAGGTCGAGCTGACACCTCAAGGACTTATGTATAACATGCATCTTACTATGAGGAATATCAGGAGATCAGCATCTTATTGGCAGAAATGTTGCTCTGAACTTACTGCAATGGTCCGAACTTTGGGGCTTCCTACGTGGTTCATGATGTTTTATTGCAACGACCTTAATTGGCTAGACATGGCTAAAGCCTTACTTATCGCAGACGGTCGTGATATAAATAAAGAAGAGAGTCTCTCTTTTCCCTAGCGTTTGCAGTTGGTACAAAAATATCCCATGGTTGTCTCTCGACAATTTACAGTTCGTGTAAACGCTCTAATGCGATTCCTTAAACACGACCCAGACTGCTTAGGTGGTCCAGTTGTGGACTTTTGGTAAAGAATAGAATTTCAAAATCGCAGAAGCCCACACCGGGATGTCCTACGGCCTCAAAAAATCGTCAGATCCTGGCAGATCTGTAAAACAGTGTCCTTATAGCAGGAGCCATCTCTTAATCCCGCTCTGAACCCCCACCCGGACCCCTTCCCGTTGACTGTTTTGACTAAATTGGTACGATATAGAAGAGTGGCGGTGGGTGTTCGGGGCGGGATTAAGAGATGGCTCCTGCTATAAGTACACTGTTTTACAGATCTGCCAGCATCGTACGATTTTTTGAGGACGAAGGACAACCTTGGCCACTCTCTCCATCCACAATTAGAATTAGCTTTTTCGTCCTTAAGGATTGCTGTTTTAAGATGGCGGAATGCTATAAGGACACTGTTTTACAGATCTGCCAGGATCTGACGATTTTTTGAGGACGAAGGACAACCTTGGCCACTCTCTCCATCCACAATTAGAATTAGCTTTTTCGTCCTTAAGGATTGCTGTTTTAAGATGGCGGAATGCTATAAGGAATCTGTTTTACAGATCTTTCAGGATCTTACGATTTTTTGAGGCCGAAAGACACTCTTGGCCACTTTCTCCATCCACAATTAGAATTAGCTTTTTCATCCTTAAGGATTGCTGTTTTAAGATGGCGGAATGCTATAAGGACACTGTTTTACAGATCTGCCAGGATCTGACGATTTTTTGAGGCCGGAGGACATCCTTGGCCACTCTTTCCATCCACTATTAGAATTAGCTTTTTCGTCCTTAAGGATTGCTGTTTTAAGATGGCGGAATGCTATAAGGAATCTGTTTTACAGATCTGCCAGGATCTGACGATTTTTTGAGGCCGAAGGACATCCTTGGTCACTCTCTCCATCCACAATTAGAATTAGCTTTTTCGTCCTTAAGGATTGCTGTTTTAAGATGGCGGAATGCTATAAGGACACTGTTTTACAGATCTGCCAGGATCTGACGATTTTTTGAGGCCGGAGGACATCCTTGGCCACTCTCTCCATCCACTATTAGAATTAGCTTTTTCGTCCTTAAGGATTGCTGTTTTAAGATGGCGGAATGCTATAAGGAATCTGTTTTACAGATCTGCCAGGATCTGACGATTTTTTGAGGCCGAAGGACATCCTTGGTCACTCTCTCCATCCACAATTAGAATTAGCTATTTCGTCCTTAAGGATTGCTGTTTTAAGATGCTATAAGTACAACACTACCCATAGAAACCAATTCTCAGGGTAATATTGCACTGTACTTTGCAGTTTGTAAATTACAACTTTGTGGTGGATATAACGCTTATTACAAACAGCACATTGTATTTCAGCAAAAATGTTGATAGCCTGTTTAAAATCATTTACAGAAGATACGTTCCTGCGGTTGTGACTAGCTTGTCGCATAGCATCTATTTGAGTCAATCTGGATTTGGTAGATTCATTTGTTTGATTCATTCGCGTATCAATCCAAGTCGATGAGAACGTTGCTCTTGGGTTTTATTTGATAAACGTTCGTGAATCAAGCCGAGTCGATGAGAACGTTTTTCATTGGTTTCATTTGATAAACGTTCGTGAATCAAGCCGAGTCGATGAGAACGTTTTTCATTGGTTTCATTTGATAAACGTTCGTGAATCAAGCCGAGTCGATGAAAACGTTTTTCTTTGGTTTCATTTGATAAACGTTCGTGAATCAAACTGAGCCGTTGAGCATGACTTTCTGGACTTTCATTGAGCCTTGACAAGTTCGTATACGCCCTCTTCCGAGAAAGTCTATAAGTCCGCTGTTCCTTACTTTCATTTGGAATGTTCATCGCATTTCTTTCCCTATTTTTCTTCAAACGATCTTCCTTTTCCTCCCTACTTTCTTCCAAACGATGCTGTCTCATTTGTCAATCCCTTTTTTATCTTCCACTATAAAAATGTTTCTCCATGGTTACTAAATCTAAATCATTCACACAATTTAATTATACAGACAACTCTCGACGTGTCGAAATTCGATAAGTCGAACAAAATCTATGTACATCTATGTACTAAGTACATTACTCGTAAATTTCACTTCAATAAATCTATTTCGGGCAAAGTAAGTTGAACTGAATATAGGGGCCAAAAGACGGGAAAATAAACATTCACCACTGAAAAGTGAAAAATAAAAATAATTTTTGAAAAAAAAAAAAAAAAAAAAAAAAAAAAAACTTGAAGATTAAAAACCTATATATATATATATATATATATATATATAAAAAGTATATATATATATAATTAAAAAGTAAAAAATAATATTTTAGTTGCTTCGAAACAATAAGAATTAGATGACAATCAAGGAAATTATCGATACTTGTATACCTATTCACAATTAATGATCAGTTATTTTTGGAGTAGGTACCAACCAAAACAAATCCGAAGCATCCGAAAAAAAAAGAAAAGGTAATTGTAAAGATTCCTCGCTATTTTATCACCGCCACACCGCTGTCTCCTGCCATTTGAAAGTTTGTTGTAAAGGCAGGATTAAACTGCCCTCCTTGGCTGGCACCGACTCCAAAAATAACTGATCATAAATTGTGAATAGGTATATAAGTATCGTTAATTTCCTTGATTGTCATCTAATTCTCATTGTTTCGAAGCAACTAAAATATTATTTTTTACTTTTAGATCTATATGTGTAGGTTTAATCTTCAAGTTGTTTTTTTTTCAAAAATTATTTTTATTTTTCACTTTTCAGTGGTGAATGTTTATTTTCCCGTCTTTTGGCCCCTATATTCAGTTCAACTTACTTTGCCCGAAATAGATTTATTGAAGTGAAATTTAGATCTATATGTGTAGGTTTAATCTTGAAGTCGTTTTTTTTTTTTTTAAATTAGTTTTATTTTCTGTATATTTAACTATCATCTATGTACATGGTGTCATTATTATATTATTGTTTTTATTTATTTTTTATATCATTGTATCTCTGATCAGATTTAATTTTATTTATACCTGTACTTATCTGTTATTCTTTAGGGACTTTGTCCCCGAATAAAATTATTTTTCTATTCTATTCTTCAAAGGAAAGGACACACAAAGCATGGCTAATAGCTCTGACATAAACAGGAACAATAACATCACTTATGAGGTTGGTTTGGTGCAGATAAACTACACTGTCTATCTCGGTAGTAGATTTATCCCGAAAATAATCTTCTTCTTCTTCTTCTTGCTCTACTTCCAAGTCACCTAAAGGCGTGGAAGCTATATATTTCCTTGTTTGAGTCAGATTTATTATATGCGGGTAGCTAATGTGCACAGCGATGGTCCACGTAACCTTGAGATATTTGGCCTTCTAAATATTTGTATCACTTTAGAAGGAAACCCATTCCTATGGGTTTCCCAATATAACCCATTCCTTCCACTAACTGGGCACCTGTTTGCCTATGGGTCCCTACTCTGTATAAATGGATCACTCCTCCAAAGATGGGGTTCCCCTATCCACAACCAAGTGTAATAATATAATAATAAGGCTTTATTGACGTATTTACAAGTGCAAATCATTTAGTTTACATGTGCCGGTCTAAAGTCCTCAACAAGATTGACATAGTTTTATAGTTTAGTAAATAGTTTTACACTATAATGATTATCTGTGAACAGTAGGGAAAATAAGGGTAATATATGTATACATACACACACACTTTGCGGATGCAATGCTTCTTTGTTGATTTTTGTTTCACATTGATTTTTACTGAATCTAACAAAGTCTCTATTCCTCTTTTCTTCTTCAAATAATGATTTTAAATGGTTGAGAAGGTGGTTAGGGATGCAGTCAGGTTGATAAATTACATTATATTTATCTTTCCTATATTATCTACACCAAAGTTTCAGAAATTTATATAAGCTATCATAGGGTTATAGAGTCTGGTTTCAATTTTTTTTTTTTTTTTTTAATTTAATTTTTTTTTGTTATTATTATTTTTTTTTTTTAATATCCCTGATGAGCCCTAATGATGGCCTACAAGTTGTCGGGCGAAACGAAGGCGTAAACAATAAAATAATTATGTGTAATCTAATTTTTCTGTGAGTTGTGAGTTCATCTTACACCTGAAAAATTATTGAGAAAAATACCTCCATAATAATTCCCTTAATGACACAAGTTCATCTTTCTTCTTTGACAGACTCTTTAATAAATATTTTTCTGTTTAAATATATCTCCTTATTAAAGTTTCACGCTCAAGTTCCTGAACTTCTACGGCTACGAGACAAACGGATCGTTCAACGGTGTTGTTGGTTACCTCCAGCGAGAAGAAATCGATATCTCAGCCAACGGATTAATGATGAACGTTGACCGCATGCCGTATGTTGATTTCGTCGGGGACATCCTCGTCTTGAGGTATACTAAATGCAACATACCAGCTAGTCCAGTAGTAACTCATATCATTAGATAATAAACGCTGATGTGACTTTAGTAGAATTATTACTATATGAGCTGTAGGTAAGTAATTTTCATACAATTATATATTTTTGGCTATCACACTAGCTGTTTAGAGATTAAGAAACATTAGGCTTTTAATAATGTATGTTAACTTTGTTGTATTGAGTTCCTCAATACAGTGGGCTATCCCATATCCGAATGAATATGCTACATATTGAGATAGTTATGTGAAAACTGCGACTATGGAAAAGTGACTATCATAGTTACCAACAAAAAAAAAAGTTAGTATATATATATATATATATATATATATATATATATATATATATATATATATATATATTTTATAATAAATTTCGCATATGTTTAAATTTTTGTTTAAAGCTGCTCGTTTTTGTTTTTTTTTGTCAACATTTCCAAAACTATGATGTCATTATTACCAGCTGATATGGTAGGATCCGATTGTTGAATAGATTTTAAATCTAAATGCAATTTTAAATTAATAATCGACAAAAGAGCTAGAAATTTATTCTTTATAATCAAGCTTACTTTCTTTCTTTTTACCGTAAATTGGAAATTTTACCTTGGGAACCAATATGTTGACAATTAGCACACCAAGAGATTTGAGATCCATAAAGAGATTTTTTTTGTAATCTTCATTTCTTTTATCCACAGCTAACTCTCAAAACGCGGCAACCAGTATAATGTGATATGGAATAGACTATAATTGGCATGTCAGGGATGACAGTGTTCATAGTCCATCCGTACATACTCCTGACTTTCATTTACTAGTTTATCTTAGGAGATCTCTTAAGCTACGTTCTCACGGTGCAAAAAGACGAAAGCGTGGCACGCCTTTGTTTTCTCGTTCGTGGTGGTTACCTGGAGTGGGGAAGAAAAGTGAACTAGCCAAGAGTCGTGGACAGTTCACACGACCACGATTCAAATTACCCCTTAAAACCTACCATGGAGAAAAGTTGTGCAGTTTTTATTGATATGTTAGCAAAAAGATTGAGGGAGTCACGTGGACATATAAAAAAAACGGAAGAAAAGGCGTTGTTGGGTCAGGAACTGGATACTCGCAAGAAAAATCATCGAATATTAATAAAACAGTATCTTTAAGGACAACAATGGCGGAATATCCTTCCACCATATTAAAATCGTTAAATATTAAAAATATTTTAAAACAGTATCCTTAAGGACAACAATTACTGAATATCCTTCGGATAACTTAAAAACCGTTAAATATTTTAGTATTAATAAAACACTATCCTTAAAAGTACAACAATAGCGGAATATCGTTCGGATCTTGGAATATTTTAAAATATTATCCATTTTTGTTCTAAATAAACCTCTTGTTACCTCTCTCGACTGGCGTGGTCCACGCCTGATAATCAAACAGGTTTGATACCGAGTGTGAGCAGTCGTGGACTCTCTTCTCTCTACATGACGTCAGAGGCAAACTCACGCCACCTTGTTTAGACGGAGGAAATTCCACGAATGCGTGGATCACCCTAGCGTGCTACGCCTCGTGAGAACGTAGCTTATGGTTTCAAGGAGTGGTAAGATATTATCACGGTTGATGGCATCAAGGTTGCGGAAGGTAACGGTTTTAGAAAGGACCGGAGGGGATTGGAAGCCATAGGATATTTGAATTAGGTCATGGCAGGAAAGAAAAGATACAGGACATTGGGAGGAGGAAAAGAGATTTTGTTGTGAATCGATAATATAAAGGTCTAACCATGAGTCAGACCAGCGGGAATAATGAGTAGGAGCAAAAGGAAAGATAAAAAGGTGAAGGGAATAAATCAGGTTATCCAGGTAACGTTTGTTGTTGAAGTCGGAAAGAAGATTTGTGTTAAAAATCACCAGTAATAATGATTTTGGGATACAGAGGAACGAGGTTAAATAAGGATGATTCAAAGGACAGATCGAAAGGTACAAGAGGGGGGCGGTATACAATTTCATAAAAAAGATGTTGAGTACCAGCAGAAATTTCGATGAATAGTTACTCAATGTCAAGCTGTATAGATGAGGGAGAGAAATCAAGAATTCTTGTCTTTAGGCTGTCATGAACATAGATTCCTACTCCACCGCCAGTCCGGTTAGCCCGGTTACCTTGTTTAGACGGAGGAAATTCCACGAATGCGTGGATCACGCTAGCGTGCCACGCCCCGTGAGAAAGTAGCTTTAGCCAGCTCATCTTCAGGCTTCATCGAGTTCAAGCATATCCATATTCGCCAAGTTCTGTTTGTTTGTTGTAATGTCCGTGGGAGTTAGTCATAAAATCTTTTTTGCTGTCCCAAAAATTAATAATGCGTAGGTCCAAAAAGGTTTAAATAAGTATTGGTATTTATTGATTTTGAGTTGATTGTAAAGTATCGAGTATATAAGCTTTTGTTTATTATTGACAGACATTCATTTTCAGGCGTGGCCCCAGGTCATTCTGTCGTCGAAAGTAAGTTCTAAGTAAAGTATTGAATTTATTCGTTGAATAGGTTGATTGTTTAAATAGACTGGATGATTCGCGTCATGTATATTATTGACGGTGTTGCTCAGAGATTTGTCTTTTTGGATTTAATTTTACACTGATTGGAATATTCTTGCTTATAATGTTGGAGAGGCAGTTAAGCCTGAGTGACGTTTGAATGTTTAGACAGAATTGCAGTTTGCAGATGGTATACATTATATTACATTTATTTTTTTTTAAATGGCGAAAGTGTTACCTAAGTTCTTATGTATATAAATATATAACTAAAACACATATTCATATTTTTCATCACGATTCAAGGGGAAAAAAACAAACATGATATCTGGCTCTTCGGATCTTAAAAAGTTCGGATGTGGGAGAGTCTACTGTATCTTTAGACTTAAGAGTGTCTGAGCAAAGTACTCTGCTCTTTAGATGCCAATGTAATCACATATGATTGTATATCTGTGGCACCTGTGCATAGTGGGCTAAGTCGAATTTTGTAAATTTCGAGCTATCTACATCACCAGAATCGTAATTTTTTTCTCTTTTCTATTGTCTAACGGGCTAAGTGTTCCGTCCATTGCAATGAAGCATATTCCTTTGTGAATCGTGGGCTGAAACTCTAATCTTGAACTTTTACTCGTCAAAAGCGAGTCAAGTTTACTAAGCCCTGCAATTTTTCACAATTAAAATTTTTCGTCCCTTTTAAAAACCGCCATAGTTCATAGAAAAAAAGATAATGAAAAAGGCCTTGGAGGAAGGTAAGATGGCTTAACTATAACAAAGATAGCTGCGGCGTTTTCTACTACAACTCGACTCTTTATATAAATGTTAATTTTAAAACTGTAGGTTTTTTGAAAAAGGGCTGGCTACGAAAATTAGAGCCACCAATCAGATATGTTTAGAATCACTTCCGATAGCGGCAGAAAAGAAGAAACATCTGTTAGATCTTCTTCCCCACTTAAGTCAAACATTTAGACGATTCTATATATGGTAGAGCCGAAATCTACATCTAAGCATGATGTGTACCCAGATTTAGGTGATGAAGAAGACGAATGAAAGAAAATTATAAGTGATTTTTTTTCTTCAGTGTTTTAAATACTACCAATAAAATAATAATTTTTTCTTTAGGCGTGCTGTGTGTGTTATTTTATTTTCTATTATGTAAAAAAATATTTTAAAAATTCAAAAATTTATTTTTGAATTTTTTATATATTTTTTAATGTGGAAAAGTATTATTTGAATGTACACCTAATTTTTCTTAACTCTGAAAATTAATTAAGCACTTAGCTTTCAGGGGTCAATCACGTTAACATTAATCACTTAGCCCATTTCACACAAAATCGATTAGTGTAATGGGGGCTAAGAGTTCGATTTTTTTGGAACGATTAGTATTAAATCTTAGAATATTGGCAAGAATTGAAACATGCCATACCAACATAAATAGAAATGTACTATCAAGAGTTTAAGTCCCATAAATTTGAATTTTTTTAACTGGACGATTTTGGAAAAAATCTCAAACATTCAATTCAGTTTTCCTAAAATTGCAATTTTCGTACTTAGCCCACTATTCACAGATATAAACACGTTATTCAAGGATATGTAAGTATTCCTTTTTAAGACCAATATGGGCATAATTGTTCTAAACGTTTATTGACACTTTGATGGAGTGTTTCGTTGAATTCATTTAAGATTACAAAAGCTTGGGAACTATGTTTTCTAGATTGAATCTATTTTTTTTTTATCTGGCTGTTACTTTCAAAGTCTGAAATGTACAATTTCTGTTTTACATTTTGCAAGTAAATTCAAATGCTTATTATTAAAAAAAAATTTCTATACTCAGTATTATTGTTTACACTTTTACCATGTTAGAGATTTTATCATATGATCAGTGTAGCTTATCCTAATAACTTATCCTAAGGAATTATTACCACAATTGTAATTATAATAAAATCACTCATTTAATAATTAAAATTTAGTATACAAATGTATATTTTGATGTTTTTTTCTTCTAGAAGCCCGTTGATATTCCGACAGCCACCTTTGTCGAGTGTTTCGAATTTATTCGTCTTGCCGTTCCACCAGACGGTTTGGATATTGATCGGGGTCGTGACGATCCTCTTCGCAATGGTATTGTTCCTCAATCTATTTCTCAAAATGAGGCTTCTTCGGCTGAAGGAAACCGATGACACTTCAGTGCCGGAGATCATTTCTGTTATTATGGCCTACGTTTGTAGACAAGGTTAATTTTATTATTTGTGGTTCAAATGTATAATATTATTATCTTATGGTCATAAAACGTGTTATTTCAAAAGGCAATGAGCTGAATCAACCACTTCCATGCTTTGAACGAACTGTAGTAGAAAATTTATTTAGCCGTGGAGTGGAAATTACAATGGGCAAGGCACTGTACTTCTTTACTGGTAGATAATATATATTTATAACTACATGTATAAAAACAAAAACATTTATCCTCTTTTAATTAAAACTGTAGAAGAACCGTTTAAGTTTAAAACACTGATGAAGGATATTTTTTATTCTGGAGTAAGGGGATTTTTCCAGAGGCCATCTATTTTTTTTTAGAAATACCTTTACAATAGTTAGTTATTAAAGAATCCTAATCAAGAGCCGAAGGTCGTGGATTCGAATCCTACCAGATCGGATTTAAATTTATTTCGTCCCAGAGGAACCCCCCCCCCCCCCTCCCCCGACTAGAATTGTTTGTTATCTATAGGATAACCCGTCCTACCTACCCTAGTTGGATTACCTGGGCGCTAAACCCCAACAAACAAACAAACTAATCAAAGGCCGATTATATATAATTTTAAAATAGCATTGCATCTTCTCTTTCTTAATAATTTACATACCTAATCCTTAAGTAGGTACTTTTATGTACCTTATTCTGTAATTTACATTATTCAACAATGGATAAGAAATAAAAAAAAAAATTATTGTGATAGAAGAAAGGAGATTAGGTATTTACAGATAAACAAAAAACGTTTTAGGGTTTTCCAGTTTGCTCCATAAATAGTTTTCTGTTCTGGATGGAAAAAATTTGAATTGGTCTGTTTGAAAAGTTTGAGTTGTTATTTCACCTCCTTCCATCTATCACAATTTTTTTCTTTCCAGTGCTGCCAACAAGCAATAGTTACTTGCCCTATTGTTCACTTAAGACTTGGATAATACTAACATGTATTTTATTCCATTTCTGTTGTTTATTCATTACTTCAAGATCAAAACTGGATTTCAAATAGCTAAACACTTGAATAAACTTACCTTCATAGAAGTTGCACATAGATTGATCCTTTTTACGATTATACATTGTAAAAAAGGTCTAGAATACAAGGTGTTAGCCTTCCAACTTGTAAACCTCCTCCCCTTCCACAGCTAGAACTACTTCCTTTGAAAAAAGTCTTTATCATTCGTCCAACCTTCTTTTGGAATTTTACCCATCACTATGTGAAGTTTCCTTGACTTCAGTTTAACACCATTTATTCCTTCACCTTCAAGATAATCAATCTTCTGTGAACATGAATGCAATATGTCTATGTGTATGTGAGTTTATTTTATCATTGTTGAATAACATTTTCTTTTCAAACAATCAATGTGTTGATTTATTATTAAACTGATAGAAAGTAGTACGAGTAAATGTGCATTATTGTAATACTTAAATGAAATGTTCCAGAATAAAGTTTACTTTTCATTAGTTTATTTCATTTTTGTATTTATGTTTTTATGTGTACGCCAACAGATGATTTTATTTGTTTATTTATTTTAGGAACGGGTCTTGAACTGAGACCAGGAGCGGGAAGAATTTGTTTGTGCATCTTATCCATGTTCTGTTTCTTCCTCTCAGTCTCCTTCTCGGCCAAGATCGTCGCACTGCTTCAATCTTCGGCCCATACCATCAAATCGTTGTCAGATCTGACTCAAGGCCCCATGTCCGTTGGGATTCAAAACGTCGTTTACAATAAACATTTTTTCTCGGTAATAATTAAATGTTATTTTTGACTACTCCGGTCAAGATTGCATGTACAGAAAATATGTTACAAGCCACATTTTACGAAATATTCTTATACGTTTTGCAGATATCTAAAGATAAAGAGGTCAGAGAATTATATCAGAAAAAAATTCTGCCTCAAGGTGAGAAAGCCATCATAAAACCTGATCTTGGTATAAAAAAAATCAAAGAAGGCCTTTATGCGTACAAGGTAGTTTAAAGCATTTTTTCCCCTTAAATAATCTAAAGCAAATATCTGAGATAAACAGTTGTTTTTTCGTTAGGTGGAAACACCCTGGGCTTACACGATTATAACTCAAACATTCGAAAATAAAGAAAAGTGTGATTTAGATGAACTAAATCCTTTCATTCTCCCGACGTTAGCTGTGGGTCTTCAAGAGAAATCAGGATACAAAGAACCATTTGCAAGGAGGTATAAACAGTTTTGTTGTTTTACTCTTGAAAATTGTAAAATCATGGAGAACGGTTCTTACGAGTTATTTAGGTTCAAACGCCTAGTCAAATAAAAAAAATCAACAATTTCTGAGTTCTACTTTGAAAACTCATCAAGATTTGAGTTTTAAAACAAGGAATCGGTTTAGGTATATCTCATTTATTCGTTTATGACTTAAGATTAGATATTGTCTATATTCTTCTAATTTTCATTTATTCATGTACTACATGACTCTTGGGATTTCATGTTTTGTGTCAAGTTTGCTATATGCTATTGCGTTATTTCATTCATATTATCTGGAACTTTTACTGTATTTATTTATTGTATCAATTTTAATTTTATTTTTAATATTAAATTTGTTTTTTATCATTTCTGGTTCAGTTGCTACCTCATTTCTCCAGGTAGTCAATTTTCCCTTCTTTTTTTTCATCTGTTCCTATAACTACCTATTCTAACCTCCAAAGACAATTTAACCACCGATTAAATTATTGATTAGGGGTCACCTGTGGTGTAGTGGTTAGCATAGCAACCTACTAAACCCAAGATCGCGGGTTCGCAGCCCGGCAGATGACCTTAGGATTTTTTAAAGGGAGTAAAAAATCCTTAGCTATGCCGTCCTTCGGAAGGGACGTAAAATGGGGGTCCCGAGCCTGTGCGATGTCAGGTACTCGTTAAAGATCCCTATCCTAATTATACCTGGATAGGCAAAATTTAGGACTCCCACCGTAGCATCGTCCGATTAGCCATAGCAGCATAAAGTGACGTTAAACGAAATAAACAAACAAATTATTGATTAAGTTAATGAATCAAACTTTATGAACAAATTATATTCTTCGCTGTAGTGTGCTTTTCACCAATCTTATATAATAAGATCTTATTGACCACATCCAACACTCTGCGATGTTTTGGTTACATCCTATACAAAATACCCGCCGGGAACGCGCCTACAAGAGTTAAAAGCAAAAACTTAAATAAGATACAGTCAACTTTACAAAATACTAAGTTGGGCCTCTCAACTTACATTAGATATTAAGCTTTTAATTTACAAGACTATCCTTAGAATTATCGGTATAGAACTGTGAGAGACAAGAAAAAAAATCTATATATATAAAAATGAATGTGTGTGTGTCTGTCTGTTCTCGATAGATTCAAAAACCATACATCCAATCGCCGTGAAAATTTGGGAAGTTATTAAGTATATCCCCGGGAAGGTTTTTGTAAATTTTTATTTAAATCAGAGTTGGGGTTCAAGAAATATCCCAAAAATATCAAAATATTTATTTTTTATAAATATTACTTTAGTGCAGGTGTTATTAAACAATTACCAATAAAACATATGTTCTAAATTAATCTATATCTCCTTAGTTTTTTAGGAAGGTTTTAAGAAGAATAAAATTCCGTAAAACGATTTCAAATTCATTTTGATGTTTCAGGTTTATATGTAGGTATGTTATTAAAAAAATTACATTTAATTAGTAATATTTGTTAAGAGTTTAATCATGAATAAATTGAATAATTAAATTTTTACTCATAGAGTTTACTTTTATAAAACAAAACTAACCGCAAAAAATACTGAACCAATCTTTACCAAATCTAAACTACATCATCTTCTTAGTTGAAAGAAGGTTTAGCAATAAGGAAATTTACATATTATCAATTAAATTGTTGCTAAAAAGAGATAAAAATGTGGTACGCAGTAAATTTTGAAAATTGACCGATATGTGGCGAGTGCCATTTAAGAGAGGTTATAGCGGTACAGTGTTATATAGAGCTAGAAACTGATAATAAAATTGGTTTAATTCAAATAAATGTTATAAAAAAAAAAGCTATAAATATGTAGTGTGACGTGTGGATACTAGGGATGTTTAATAATCGAACGATAAGTTGTTAGCACCATTCTGCAACAGAGTTTGCAATGGTAAAATTATTAAACCCATCTGAGCCAAATTTTAACTACAAAATTTTCATAGTTCTAGGAAGATTTTAAATAGTATAGTTTACTATAATAATTCTTTAGGTAATAGTCGGCTTACGAGCCACCACCAAGTTTGATCCTTACGCTTCACTTCGAGTTTAAATTTATCGATAGTTCTTTCCTATAACCTCACATGTAAGCAAACCTCTGCAGGTTCAACTTGGATTGTGTTGTTTAGTGTGTTATATTGATATTTAGTCTTCTTAAATGTAAATAGGTGAAACAGAAGTTAACAAAATGATTTTCATAAAAGATTAAGTGTTTTATCAATTCATGTTTTCTTATTTCCTCTTATCTAATGTGTAAAAGTGTTACAAAACTTAAGAACATTAATTTGTACATGGATTTGGTGTTTTATATATTTTGATTTGTTGTATCAATTTAAATGATAAAATTTCAGTATACATTTTTTTTTTTTAATGGATTCTTTGTCATCCATAATACTTAATGACCTATAGTGAGACAGATTGTATAATTAATTCAATAAAACATAAAGATCTAAAAATAAATGTGAGAAAGTATATCATAGGTTTCATATTTTTTTTATTTTCACTTCCCCTAAAAATAATATAGCAGAAATTAACATCCTAACTTTCAACATGGATTCTGTCTTATATTATATAATTCCTTATAACATGGAGAATGGACAATGTGAAAATAATCATAGATTAAGAGGTGTACTGTTGGTAATAACTATTGGTGTAATTTTATAGATTAATGTATTTTTTTAAAAAATTTAGAAGCCTGATGATGGAGTATTTTCTCCGAAACATGTAGCTACAAATGTTGAACAAATAGGAGTTATGTTAAATAAATTCTTATTGAATCTGCCTTTATATATTTATAATATCTGTGGCACCTGTGCATAGTGGGCTAAGTATATTGAAGAAACAATGCTCAATTGCATTCTTCAATACAAGACTTTTATAGATAAACAAATTATTCTTAGTTAATCAACTATTAGTAAAGTTCTTTAATTATGAGAGCGGGCGAAGTCGCTACGGGGAAAGCTAGTTTAATATAAAACATATTCAAGCCTTTCAACAAAAATTTCAAAGAATCATAATTAACGTCCAATTCCCCCCACCTTTTTATTTTCTCCGCCCATCCTTGCCGTCTCGGCATCACGGGATTTTCCAGGCTGGGAGGGTTGATGCGGCAAATTAATGACTACGAATTAATTTCATCCTGCCACTGACTGGATTTGAACCATCGATCTTTGTTTGTTTAGGTCGCTTGGGCAACGCACTTTGCGTGCGTTACCAGTAAGCTATATTCGCCCCTGTCCAATATTACTTCTTCAGCAAAACCATTCAAATCATGTCATCATGTCATTAATGCCCTTCATGTTAGACTTTATGAATCTACGGGAAGAAAGAGTGTCCTTTTAAAAAACGAAAATGTTGAAATATATTTTCAAAAGAAATATCCTTCAGCTGTCAAAAATCGTTAGAGCCTAGCAGATCTTAAAATAGTGTCTTAAAGCGCCATATGAAAAGGATTAAACGGGAAAAGGGTTTAAGGCTTTTCTTTTCGAAAAGAAAAAAAGATTCAATCAATTTTCAAAAATACGACAATTATCTTGTCGGGAAGGAGTGGCCAAGGATATCATTCGGCCCTCAAAAATCGTTAGATCATGGCAGATCTGAAATCCTTTAGTGGCTTTCATCATGTTTCCTTCAGAACAAAGCCTCTGAAGGTTTTGATCTGCCAGAATCTAATGAGCGAAGGGTATTCTTAGTGCTTCCCAACAAATTAATTTTCTTTCTTTGGAAAATTGATAAATCTTTGCGTTCTTTAAAATGACACTCCCTTCCCGTTTAAACCTTTTCAAAAGCCACTGAAGGATACTGGTTTCAGATCTGTCAGGATTTAATGATTTTCTATTGTCACAGGATATTCCGCTACTGTTGTCCTTTTGGGAATTGATAAGGTATATATATTTTTTTTTCAATAATTCACCAAAACCTTTCTAATCATATAAATCCTCAATCGTTATCAGATCCCTTCACGCATGTTAAAACGGCAGTGGCATAGATTTCTATGGTAAAATTTGACTATGGAGTCCTAGTAATGGCCACACTGCTTGCAGCTTAAGTTTTCTCATTCTGCTTCCATTCGTTAACGATACAGTAACACTACTAGAAAGAATCGTTTTTTGTCATGTTTAATTCCTTATATGCTACGGAGAATCTGGTTTGGGGGTCCTCAACCGGACGTTTTCTCTGGAAAATCCACAGGAAGACAGGATGAAACATTAGAAGGGAAAATTTTCTCCACACGAGAAATGGGCCACCAGCAATATCAAATGCCATTGTTGTTTGTTACCTAATTAATTGAAATTGAAATTAAATGGACATAATTGTTTAATTCTTAATTTCATTAATCCACAGCGTTTCCAGACTATTAGAAGTAGGAATAAAGCAACGCACGATACACCTATATTATCCTCAGAAGCCATTTTGCAACTCACATAACATCGGCTACACGAGTGTCAAGCTGACAGATTTTAAACCTGCTTTGAATTTCATTTCATACGGTTTAATCTCATTTTTTATATTATTCTTGTTTGAAATACTTTTTAAAACCAGGTAATAAGGTCTTTTGAAACATTATTTCTATGTATAACTTTAATTAATAAAACAACCATATTGTTTCTGTTATCTTCTATCAACGGTTCGTTTGTTACAGGGAAAATTTTAAAAATATCTTCAAAACTTTAGTTTCAATTTTGAATATTAAGCTTTTGATCGAGTTTGGTGCATGCTACTTTTTTTAAAACTGTACACTCCTACATCCCTACCTCAAGGAAACTTATCGTCTGTTCCTATCTCACTAATAGAATATTGAAAGTAAATCATAATGTTTCCCTGTCATCTCTCTTTGCTCTTTCAAGTAATTTAGGTATCATCCTCGAGATAGTGTACATATCTAACATCCTAATCCATTACCTAAGAATTTATTAAGACAAACGATTTAGAATCCTCATAGAATACTAAAAGCAGATCGAACTGCAAATGGATTTTGATAACATCATTTACAAGGATATAACTCTATGCTTTCTATCAATCGCAAACGAGTCATAGTAATAAAATTGTGTTTGAATATATCGTCGCCACTATGTAAAACTAACGAATGTGAAAAAACGCATTTTTTATTTCGTTCGTTTACCGTTGTATTCTTGTGGTAAAATGAAAGAAATTCGGAAATATGGCATTATAGATTTCGTTCTTGTAATTGCCGATCAGATTCAAAATTTTATCACAAGGCCTTGTAGAATACCTTGCTGAATGAATGAAATAAGAAAAGCTATTTTTCAAATTCGTTTATTTTACATAGTGTTGACGATAAGGAGATAAGCTTTGGGGATCATCTAAGCCAATTTCGTATTCAATTCTTACAAACTGAAATGAAATATTTTATTTTCCTTATCATGCCACCATAATATTAATATAATGAACTACTAAACTGGAACCAACTGGTTTTCTCAACTTTTTACCCCCTCGAATCCCACTCCTGAAGTTTATGAAAAAGAGATTATAATAATACCTTATAACATATGAGTAGGTCTTTCATTGCCATGTTTTAATGACTTTCATTTAAAAGTTAATAACATGTCAGTATATTCATTACCTCTTCCATTTACTTGATGCATTTGTTTAATAAAGATGTGAATTTTTTAGCATAGCATTTATTCAACTATTGTAATTCATGTAATATTGGTTAATAGCGAAGTGCAATAATCCTTACTTTCTTTTGTAGCTCTTCCACAAGGTTATTTACTTTGGAGGAGAATATATATAATTGAATTAAATAGAACAATATGTTATTATTTCTGTGGCTGAATGACAGCTAAATTATTTAATAACTATTTAATTTTTTAAAATATATTACAGACATCTATTCCGCAGAATTATGAGGACATAGAATGACAAGCAAAAGAAGAAAAAAACTTCAAGATATATTGGACTCAACGTTTAAGCTAGTTTGTAAAATAAATAAACTTATAAACATATTAGTAGTTAATTATTTTCAATACCCACCTAAGTTGTATAGCATCAGGAAGAAGTTAGTACTACTGAGTATGAAAGGGTGAGTGAGTGGAGAGTAAGCGGGAGAATGAGTGGGTAGGTTAGCTAGTAAGTGAGCAGGAAAATGAGCGTCGAGTGTGCGGGAAAATGAGTGGGTGAGTGATTAGTGAGCGGAAAAATGGGCTGGTGAGTGGAGAGCAGAAATGAGCTGGTGATTAATTAGTGAGTGAGCGCTTGAGTAAGCGGTGAGTGAGCGGTTTCAAAATAGTACAGGATTCTCAGCGTGCAGGCATGGATGTTTTACGGGACTTGATCAAAACTTCGTATTTTGGTTCTGACAGTAAATTTAACCATCTCTCAGATGAAAAAAAACAAAAAAAAAACATATTTTAGATCAGACAAATAGCTTTGCAGTTATAGACAAAAGAGTACCAAAAAACGTGTTTTCGCGGAAAAGTGCGACTTACTGCAAGTTAGTTGCTTTCTCAGCGCTCTGCTCGAAAAACAGTTGATCTTAAATAATTACACGTTGAACTTTTGTTATGATCTCAATTGACTTCCGAGCAATAGGAATTTTTCTGCAGTTAAAACCTAAAATAAATGGACTATCCAATCCAATTATGAAACATTTTTTTTTCATATTGGTTAAAAAGTTAACCTCGTTATCTCAGTTACAATGAATATGAGGAAAATCGATGTTTTCCTTTTACTCGATGTATAGAGTAATAGGCAAACATAGATGTATGTACTTTAGCAATTCTTTAAATACTAATTTCAATTAAATTATTTAAAATGTAATCCTAACATTAAGCGTTCGATCCAATTATGAAAAATATATGTTTTCATATTCGTTTATATGTTAACTTTTTGTTCCTGTATAAAACAAATAGGTGAAACATCCATGTTTTGGTTTTACATAGTGCATAAAGTAATTATGATAAAAATCTATGTTTTTAACAATCAGTAGTACTTAATTATCTAACATAAATCATATATAAAGATTTCAATCTTAACATAAAACATCGATGTTTTCATACTACTTTAAATGTTAACTCCATAAATTCAGTTAAAAGAAATGTGAGAAACATCGTTTTCGTTTTGCCTAATACACAAGGTAATCAAGACGAACATGGATGTTCTTTAACAATTCCTCTTAAAACCCATTTAAATAACGTAAATTAGTAATACAAACATAAAAAATCAATGTTTAATTTAATGTATTAGTTAAAATGTTCTACTTATAAGAAATATGAGAAAAATCGATATTTTAGTTTAATTAATACATCTAACTAATTATGAAATATCGATGTTTCTTACTTAATACAAGAATAATCATCACAAACATCGCTGTTTCCTTATAATTCGTTAAACACATTTAATTAATCTAAATTATTTGAAATATAACCCTAACATTAAACCTCCAATCTAAGCATGGATCCTATGCAGCGAGGAGATAAACAAATAAAGCTGCTATTGAGATTGGGAAGGGCTACAGTAGGGTTGGGCGATAGTCGATAGTTAGCACTATCGATAGGCCGATACTATCGGTTGAGAACTATCGATTGCTATCGATAGTTTTTCGATAGTTGCTTCCTTTTTTTTCCAAAGCTATTCAATAAAGAATTTCAACTAATTAAATTAACTTCAATTATCTACTTACAATTTAAAACTTGTAGGATTATAAATTATAAGATTAATCAACTATTTTATTGAGGTTGAGGGTCAGTAAGGACATGCACAAATGACTAAGTGAAAGAAATCACAGTTATCCTGAAGATGGAGCAATGCACTCCGAAACATGTCGTAGATAATTAAAGATTAATATGAGTTAAGCCTTTAAAAATAATAATAATTATAAGATTATATCATAAAGATGAGAGAAAAAAAAAAACTAGTTTATTTGAATTTTAAAAAAGTATTTTCAATTTACCCTTGAGCTCTAGGAATTCCGAATTCAATGTAAAAAAAAAAAAAAAAACTTGACACTGGACAGAGACAGATCAGCATAATTCCACGAGTTTCAAAACTTCAGGGTAAAAAAAAAAAATATCTATCGATAGTTGACACTATCGATAGTGACCATCGATAGGCATGGCCTATCGATATATAGATAGTAACTATCGACTATCGCCCAACCTTAGGCTACAGGCAGGTGGGACTAGTATTCCTCCACCACTACGCTACCCAGAGCTGAATAGAGGAGAGCGGGACCGCGCCCGTCTTCTCCCCCTCTCCAGCTGCTGGCTTTTCCCCCCGCATCCATAATTGAGGGTAGGAGGTCTGGCTGGGATCCCCTTAAAAAAGGAAACAAAAAGATTAAGTTGTTTCTGTAATATAAGTGTACGGGATTGGTTTTTTAACTAACTTATAATTTTAATTTTGTTTTATTTTTTTATATTACTACTATTATATTTAGTTTTTACGTACTACTCAATATTTTGTGTTTTCTTATTTTTAAGTTTTTTAATTTTATTTATGTTGTCAATATTGTTCATGTATAGGAAGTTCCGCGTCTATCTGTTATCATGTTATTAATTTACTTTTATTATTGTAGATATAATTTTTTTTTTTTCTGCTCTCCGCTTTTGTACATAGTGATGACTGTAATATCACATTCCGATCTATCTTAATGCACTTATTTCCGCACATTTTTGGCAGATTGTATTATGTTACCATAAAGTTATAAAAAAACAAAAAAATACAAAAAACAAAAAAAAAAAAAAAACAAATCTGGCTTAAACTAAGAAAAAAACCCTGAACTGAAAAGAAGAAGCTGATAATGAAAACGGGTTCGAGACCCCCAGATAATATTTACCTATGACGTAATTTTAACAAAACCTAGTGTTGTTTTCTCTGAGTTGGTTTCAAACTCCAACTTTGACAATCAATACTGAAAACAACATAGTTGACTGTAAAAAATCCTTAAAAAACAAAAAAATAAATTAAATAATGGCTGATAATAAATCAGTTTTAATAAACTGGCATCCTTTGGAAATGTTTGTAGAATTACCGTATATAAGTACTTCATTGTTCCCCACGGTCTCCGTGATATTTAATTTATCCATAGCGTATACCATAATAATTAGAACTAACCGGAAAGTAATTTTTAAAATGTATTTCCTACTATTGTTTGGATAACGGTGCCCCACAAACTGTTTTTATTCGTATTGTATTTGTATGATTTTGGATTTATTTGGTTGTCAATACCAGTAAAGTGGAAATCGAATTGGAAGAACTGATTTTTTTTTCTAATTTCTTTATGGCCACATCACATTGTGGGGTTCGTATTTTTTCTTTTTAGCAAAAATATAAAACTAAGATATCAATAATTTGTATGGAATATTTAATCGGATTAAGTAAAAAGCATTCATAAAAGGAGTTGACATTATTACAGATGACATGACTATAGCTGTAGTCATCACATGAATCAGATGAAATGAAGACATCCATAAATGAAATTTTATATTTTTTAAAAAACTAGTTGGTTCATTTTGTGGTTTTCAAATTTCAGTGATCCTTTATTGTAACTACACTGTCATACTTTGATATGTAAGCGAACCAACTGCAGGGGGAAATCCCAACACTGGGGGGTATGTTGATTTTTACAAAAAACAGGGTCTTACGGCCTAAAGAGGCCAACTTTCCATCGATTGGTGACAGGATATGGAGTTACAAACAAAACATATAAAATGAGGCAAAACGGGCAAACTTCAAACGGAGGGCGCTGCGGTGAAATTTTTCCCACCGGAGATATACGAAATGGATGTAGTGATAAAACCAATAAAGGACCACCTTATGTCTATAGTTCTATGATATTAATAAATAATATTTGGAAAGTTTTAAATGAGTTTTGAAGTAGGCTAATTAGTGTTATTCCAGTCAAATGGTTTTGAAATAAGGCGGCAGTGAAGTGCAAAGTTTATGGCTAATAGGGTTTTTTTTATGGCTTACTTTATATTGTTTGGGGATGCTGAACACATGGAGGAATGAAAACTGAAGTTATTTCCAACAAAATTTCCTTCTGTCCGTGACGGACAAATATAGAAAAAATAGAAAAAGTCGTTTTCAAGAAATTTTTGAGAAAAAATAGAAAAAGTAGTAGCAGAAAAGTTTCAATTTTACCGTTCAGTTTTGGCTTGTAAACTTGCAAAAGAAAAATTTTAAGCAAAATACCTTTCTACATTAAGAAAAATAAAGAGGAGAAAAATGGTAACCTACAATTTATGTCACTTATGTTTTTTTTTGTCATATAACGTAAGGGTATCTCAAAAAGGAATTTAGCCAACTGGGGGCCAGACCCACTCTTCTCCGGCAAAAATATGTTTGTCATACATGTTTTTTTTGTCAATAACTCCGAAACTAATCATCTGATTGTAAAAAATTACTTTTTTTCATCTGTAAAAGATGATGAAATGTACTATTGACTCTTTATATGAAGTTTTAGTTCGAGTCTCTTGAATTATAAACATGCCGAAACGCTAGAAAAAATCCAATACTAGGTGCTAAATATCCCACCGTTGGTTTTTCCACATTATGTCACTATAACTCCGGAAACTATTCGTCCGATTGGAAAAAATTACTTTTTTTCACTCATAAAGATGATACAAATGTAACTTTTGGATATCTTTATATGAAGTTTTAATCGATGGATCTTGAATAAACATGCCAAAACGCTAAAAAAAAAAAAAACCTGTACTGTTGTAAAGCCACGTTTTTCCTGCACATTTGCTCACTTTATAACTGCCGAAAGCTATTAGATTCCAACTCGTTAGAAATTTCATTTTTTTATCTAAAAAGTGGTAAAATGGCTTACTATTGGAATTTATATATAAAGTTTCAATCGGGTGCCCTTGAAATACACATGCCAGAACGCTAAAGGTCCCGTACTTTTATGAGATCCAACGTTGTTTTTGGCACATTTTCGCAGTTACCCTCCGAAACTACTTTTTCGATGCAAAATTTCCCTTCTTATATCTAAAAGGTGGGCCAAAGTTTGCTATTGGAACTATATAGTATAAATTCTTTAATCGGTGTTCTCGCGAAATCCACCATGCCAGAACGCTAAAGGTCTCGTACTGTTTATTGAAACGCACGTTTTTGTCACCATTTTTCACTCTCAACGTCCGAAACTATTTTGTTCGAAGCAAAATTTCATTTTTTTATCTAAAACCGGGTTAAATTTAATACAAGCTCGGTGTATAATGTAATTTTTTTTTTTTTTAAAATGCCGTTTAAAAACACCCAAGCCAGCCCACGGACACACTGTCATAAATTGTCATATTTTTTTCCAAAATAACCAAATTCAGCATGCCTAGCGTTGGGTGTTCACGGGATTTAAGATAAATTACATATTATCTTCTCAAAAGACAGCTTTAGAATGAAACAAATGCCAATTTTGGATTCGAACAAATAGTTTTCTGAGTTATAGTGGAAAAATGTTGAACAAAAACAAGCGTGGGTTTCATAAAAGTACGCGCGACCTTTCGCGATTGCGGGCGTGGGTATGTTCGATGGGACACGATTGAAACTTCATATATATCTACAGTCCTCATCAGAATTTGACACCTTTGAGAGATAAAAATGTGAATTTTGAATCGGGGGAACACGTAGTTTCCGGAGTTACCGGCGCAAAAAATGTGTGCAAAAAACGTGGATTAGACAACAATACGGTCTTGTTTTCAGCGTGCTTTTAAATGGGGGGCCCATTATTAGACGTAATAATTTAATATTCTAATAGCTACATTTTACCAACTTTAAGATGAATTAAGGTGAATACAGACTACTCTGACGTGACGTGGTCCCACGTCATAATGCGTGGGATATAAAATCTAACACAGGGTGTTGGGCGGTTACGTTCATATTGGGCTGACGTGACGTGGGATCACGTGGGATGAGGCAATCTGACGCGTGGGAAGAATATCAAAAGTTTTAGATTTTCGTCAGATGTGGGAAGGCGTCAGAAGAGTCAAGTGGCTTTCCCTGTACCGTTTCCAGTGAATATTTGAGGATGGAAGAGATGCTAATAGAGTATGTTAGGTCAAATCCGGTGCTGTATGATCCTGCATGTCGACAATATCGCAACCAGGATTCAAGGGCAGAGGCTTGGAAAGAAATAGGAGAAAAACTCGGCATTCCAGGTTTGTGTAAACATTTATTTTTTCCAAATATTTTATTAGTTTGTTCTTTTATACAATTTATAATAGTTCAATAGAAGTTATATTTGATATTGATAGGAAAAAGTATTAATCAATATCAAAAATAATCAGACATGATTATAACAGATATTTATTATCTAAATTAGGTTATATGGATTTATAACATCCATTCCAACATGAATTTATAACACCATTACAAACTATATGAATTTATGACTAAAATAACATCCAAAATTAAAATTGAAACTAGGTTATATTAAACTTAAAACGGTCATGTGCCTATTAACCATCCACCGGTCGCGCCTTTGTATTTTGAACAACACCCGCCTTATTTCTTTCTCTCTCACTTCCGGTGCGTTTCTCGGAAAATTGGCTTCAGCGATTCCTTGAGATACTGCCTCTTGTGTCACCAGTAATTTTCCACTGTTTCCTTCATAGGAGCTTTTTAGGCAGTGGTTACCATCAGTGTTGCATAAATTACAACGCGCGGCCGCGCCGGAAATTCTGGATTTGCCATAATTTAAGTAGGATTATTTTGTATTTATACTATGTCTATTTCAGAGATTTATATATTTTATTAATTCGGAATATTTATCATTATTTCTGGTACTTATGAATATGGACAAAAATGGCACTTTGTACAAAGCGCGACCGCTCGTGCTACGGGAATTGGTGTGACCGGTGGAAGGTTAAGTAAATAATATTAGGCGTATCACGGAGCATCTCTACCTTTTCGAATGGAGTGCCATTGCCAAGGACAACTTGATGAACCATAATCAGAAACGAAATACTTTTTGAACTTATCTCTGGTGGATGCTGCTTCTCTCACGAAATTTCTACGAATGGGTTCAAGGTTGGCTACACCATGAATGTGTTCATTTTCCATTCGGATTTGTTCCTCGAAAGAGGAAATAGTGCTAGATGTATTCCGAAGCATATTGTGTAGACAGGTGCAAGCTAAAACTATCATATCGACAGTTTCTGGTTTAGTTTCAATAGGCTTTAGAAATATTCTCCAGCGCCCGGCTAGAATTCCGAACGCATTTTCTACAGTCCGTCGAGCTCTAGAATGACGATAGTTGCAAACCTTCTCTTCGTCACTTTTAATGGTTGTTTTGCTGTATGGACGCATCAAATAGGTTTTAAGAGGGAAGGCTTCATCTGCAACAATTACATAAGGGAACTTTTCCATTGCTGGTAGTAGCTCTTTGTCTTTTGGAATGGTGTATTTGTTGCTTTCAAATCTTTTCCCCATCCCAGATCGCTCAAAACTTCCTCCATCGCTGCTTTTACCGTAAGCTCCTACGTCAACAAGCGTGAATTTGTAATTTGCATCTACCAAAGCCAATAAAACAATGGAATATGTGCCTTTGAAGTTGTAGTACAATGAACCAGCACCAGCTGGACATCGGACTTGAAGGTGCTTCCCGTCCAAAGCTCCTATGCAGTGTGGATAATTCCACTTCTCATCGTAATCCTTGGCGATCTGTTTGGTTCTGTTCCATCTGTCTATGTTTGGTTCTGGCATGTAAATCGGTTGTAGAGTTTTCCAAATTACCTCACAACACTCTTTAACTATTTCTCCAATAGTTCAAAATCCAATCCGAAAAGAAAAACCCAATGTTTTGTAAGAATTTCCAGTTGCCAAGTACCTGTGAACAGTAAAAAAAAAAAAAACCTAATTATTGAATCATTAATCTTTGCGTTGTCCTTTGGCAACTAAGCAACCTTTTACTGTCTTTAGATGCCAAAGGAGAATAAATGGATAATTAATAGAAAAACTAACCTAAAATACTAAACTAATTTCTCTGTTCTAGGTAATGAATGTAAGGAAAATTGGAATAAACTACGGAATGTGTACATCCAGGCTAGACACCGTAGAGCCACAAAATCAGGTCAGGCAGCAAAGAGTTTGAGCAAATGGAAATTTGAAGATGAATTGGCTTTTTTGAATCCAACTCTTGTAACCAGAAAAACTCGAGGAAATACGGAAGTCAGCCCCAATAATAAAGATGATGATGGAACAAAAGAAGAACTTTGTCCGATTGATGAAACAGACTCAGAAAGTTCCCAATCCAACCATATTAGGAACGACCTATTGCAAGGTGCAATCCCTACAATGGCGGAGGCCATCGGAAATCCCATGGCCAATGTGCCAGATTATCCAAAAACTTTTGCTCAACCTTCAGCGAAGCCCGTAAGGCCTAGTATTGGAAAAAAACGTTTGTCATCATCAGTAGAAGAAATGGTTACAATAATGAAAGACAACCAACGCTTGCGCTCACAAATAGTCCAGTCAATAGGGAAAATTCTCTCCTAAAAATAAAGGCTGGTAGCAACCCGCACAGAGTTGTTGAGGGCGATTAAAGAAGTATTTCTGTCAAAAATGCCCCGAAGATTTGGTGAGTTTTTTAGAGTTAGGGGCACGAGAACATGGCCAAAAGCAGTTTTTTTTTTTTCAATTTATAAGCAAATATAACGCGGCTTTTCATAAAATGTTGTATATAAAAGTTGTAGATAATAAAAATATCTACAATTTAAGCCATTGATCGTTCGATTCTGATGATTGGTTGTCGTAAAAAGTGCAAAAAACCCTCTAAAATGTCCCTTTTTTGCATAAGAATTATTATAAACAAAAAGGGCCTTTTCAATACTTTTTATTGATGAAAAAGGAAGCTCTTTAAACCCAAAGAAAAATAGGATTCACCCCGTCCTCCTATCTTTATTATTTACTGAGATATACCTTTTGTTTATCTCGATATCGATATTTTCAATGCAAAACGGGCCGTTCGTGATTCACATTTTGAACTTCGGATGACCGGGATATTATTCTTAAGGGCTTATATTTTCATTATGAATTGCTAAAAAATCGATTTCTTTGAAAAAACATGCAATAAAATCGACTTGAAAAAGCGCCCGTTTTACAGCTATAAACAATTGAAGCTAGAGCGTCCGGTATTGAACCGATTTTGTTATAAATATAATAAATTAAAAGCTTACCTCTCAACGATTGATTTGAGCTATTCAAAGTGTAGCTACCATAAATAACAGCCGAGTTACGTTTTTTTTTTTTTTTTAAATCACTACGTCATTTATTTTTGCAATCTCCAGATCTCTCCGCGTGATAGAAATTTAAGACAATGAAAATGCAATGTAGATACTGGAGAAAAAACTGAGCAAAATCGTAACTCGGCTGTTATTTATGGTAGCTACACTTTGAATAGCTCAAATCAATCGTTGAGAGGTAAGCTTTTAATTTATTATATTTATAACAAAATCGGTTCAATAACGGACGCTCTAGCTTCAATTGTTTATAGCTGTAAAACGGGCGCTTTTTCAAGTCGATTTTATTGCATGTTTTTTCAAAGAAATCGATTTTTTAGCAATTCATAATGAAAATATAAGCCCTTAAGAATAATATCCCGGTCATCCGAAGTTCAAAATGTGAATCACGAACGGCCCGTTTTGCATTGAAAATATCGATATCGAGATAAACAAAAGGTATATCTCAGTAAATAATAAAGATAGGAGGACGGGGTGAATCCTATTTTTCTTTGGGTTTAAAGAGCTTCCTTTTTCATCAATAAAAAGTATTGAAAAGGCCCTTTTTGTTTATAATAATTCTTATGCAAAAAAGGGACATTTTAGAGGGTTTTTTGCACTTTTTACGACAACCAATCATCAGAATCGAACGATCAATGGCTTAAATTGTAGATATTTTTATTATCTACAACTTTTATATACAACATTTTATGAAAAGCCGCGTTATATTTGCTTATAAATTGAAAAAAAAACTGCTTTTGGCCATGTTCTCGTGCCCCTAACTCTAAAAAACTCACCAAATCTTCGGTGCATTTTTGACAGAAATACTTCTTTAATCGCCCTCAACAACTCTGTGCGGGTTGCTACCAGCCCTTATTTTTAGTAAATTTAACATGGGAGTGATTCCCTATTGACTGGACTAAAATATTTCTTCAAAGTGCACCCGCTGTTTCAAGTAACAACGTGGACGATGAGTGCGAACTTTTTTTCCTAAGCATGGCGAAAAATGTAAAAAAACTGCGGCCTGATGAGCAAATCAGAGTGAAGATGGAAGTGAGCAACATTGTCTAGGGGGCAGCGTTGCAAGCTGCACGTGAGACCACATTACAGGGGAAACAAAAAACAAATCAATCATCATTCAATCAATACTCCTCAACACCCTCCCCACAACATAGTGAACACGGCTTTGACAGCTCTACGGACACAACGTTCCCCTACACTTGGCAAGAAAAAGAACAAGAAGACTTCACAAATTTGTAATTAATTTAATTCAATTAGAGGCTTTACAAAAGACCATGTACTGATACTGAAGGGAATTTGTAATATATTTGTATTTTTGTAATATATTATTTTGTTTTCTTTGAATCTTCAGCAGTTTTCTTATAGTTTGTATTCATAATCTTTAATTTTTTTTTCTAGTATTTTAGTGTTAAACAGAAAATTAAAAGACTGGAGAGTAATAGTTTATGACAATAATTTGTTTAGCATGTAGATATTATTAACCCTTTAACGGGCAGGCCGGGAATTTTCGAATACATTTCTTCTTTTTTTCCCCTTTGAATGGCTGTAGCCACGCTAACCCCCACACATGTATCATGAAATTTAAGATTGAATAAAGAATATTAGACGATAACGAGTAGGATAAAGCGTCGGATATTACGTCATTTATTGAGCAAAAGGCATTAAATATATTATCCTCTAGGATACATTGCTTGTTAAAGGGTTAAGGTAATTTTAGTTTACTTTTTTTTAAAAAAATATCTGTAAATCTTGTCCATATTTTAGTGTTTTCATGATTTCTAGTGTATTTAGATCATTTATTATTATTATTAATTGTGTAAATAAAATAAATAAAAATTCCTAAATGTTTACAGCCAATGCAATTTTTTTTTTCCCTCCCAGATATAATTAAATAATGTGTTAGCACTTACCTCAAGCAAACTGCAAGTCGTATCTCAGCTGGAATGCTTTCCCTGAGTTGAGTGGAGCATTTCTCTATTTTCGGACCAACCAAGCTAAGGATATGGTAGAATTCAGTTTTTGTCATTCTGTAATAAAACTTAAACTGCTCTTCATCTTCTATTAATTGAGGCATTAAATTTTGGAACTCCCCGAATTCGTCTCGCCCCATGTTGATAGGATGGACCCATTCTCTAGAAGAGTAAATGGATGCAATACACAAGCAGCCATTTCTTCTTCTTCTTCCATCATGTCAAAAACACGGAATAAAGTCATGGTTGGAGGTAAAAAACAAACTGTCGGGAAACGCAATGGGCACGAAGTAGTTGCTATACGTCAGGCCAATGTGAACACCGCTTTATATCTGACGTGGTCCCATGTTGCCTGACAAGACGTGGGAACACGTAACGTCAGAGTAGTCTGTATTTAGCTTTAGCCCAGTTCCCAACTCACCAACATTATTTTAGACTGCTGCTCATGCAGATATAGGAAATAAAATTCCTTCAAACACAGTGTATCATTTTTTACTTAAACTTTGTTAATAAAAAGGATTTTTATTTAATATAAAAGTTATAATTACTAATAAAAATTCAAATATTTCAAAGTATTGTGATACTTTCGACGTGGAGTTTATTATAAGAAAGTAATTGCATTTAACACCATCGCGAACTATTTGACTGGGTACAATGAAAGAATTTTGTGGTAGTTACTTAAATATGAAATCTAAGCTGCTTATCATTTTTAGCCCCAGTCTTGTTGTTCTTACATCCATTTGCAGCACAAGAAGGCATACTGTTTTTTATTTATTTTCTAACATTTTTTTTTCTTTTCGAATGGCCAACAGAGGACCACGTTCCAATTTCATTCTTTCTTCCTTGTCCTTTTCTTTTCTTCCAATATGCTTTCATCTGTTCACCATGATTCCTCTTTCTGTCCTCAGACCATTTTGCACCCAGTCCTTTTCACTTTCCTGCCCAGAAATCCCTCCATTTTCGATACTTTTCGCAGAAAGTCTTCTCTATTATTTATTTCTTCCATTTTTATATTGTTTTTTTCAAAATCCCTTTTTACTGTTGTCGATTTCTTACCCCACAGATATCTAGAAATCTTACCTGTCAATCTATCAGGCATTCGATATAAGTGACCAAAAAACATTAATCTTCTTTTCTCATTACATGTGATATATTTTCTACAAATCCACCATTGCATAACGCAATGCATTGGGACAAAAAGTCCTGGGGAGTCCCAACAACTGCAATCGGAAGGTTGGATTGGAGCAACCTTGGAATCCTTCTAAAATAAAATTCAAAAAGAAATTCTTTTTAGCCACTTTGAATGTAAATTCTCTACTCAAGACTGGTAAACATAAAGAATTTTTAACATTATATTGATCTATTTTTCATAAACATCGGACCAGAATATCGAACCAAAACATCGGCCAGAAACCATCGGTGACAAACCTCGATGGTTTTTCGGCCGATACATCGATGTCGCTGTCCAATACTTAATTATATTACGCTTTATCTAAAGGTAACCTTCTTGTTCGGTGTTATCGTTTTGTTTGTAAACAATGTTGTTTATATCAGTTATTAAGGATTTACTATTAAACCAGGAATGCTTTTTTGATTGTTTAAAAGCTAAATGAATTGTACAATATTCTTTTTGTATTTTCATTTATACACATGGCACTGCTTGAACGCTTTATGAACTGAAATTAACAGTGTTTATCTCTTTCCAGTGTTTTTCAAATGATTTAGTTAGTGATTCTAAGTGAATATACATTTAAATTTGTGTTTTTTTAGTTTTTGAAGTTATGGAAACTACCATTTGTACTGTTGTCCAAGAGAAAACATCTAAGGATTTTATATCAACATTAAATAAATATGGTGTTTGCATTGATTTTAGCAATGATTATGAAAGATCAAAAGCCAGTAAAGGGATATTTGTGGTAATTGTTGTTTTTTATCCTGTAATTGTAACATATAAATTACTAAAACAGATACTGATCAAAGATTCATTTTAGAACTTACCTCTCAAAACACTTTATATTTTCAAGAAGAAATGAGAAATTTTTTCTTAATTAATACCATTTCTAAGAATGTATTCCAATAATAACATCTTCAGAGTTAAGCTTTACAATTTAAGCAATTAAAGTTAAATTAATAAAAGTGTAACTAGTATATAAAAAAGCAACTAATTAAATAGATTTTTTATTATTCATAATATTAACAGAATAAAAAGAACTAGTATAATTGATCTGGGAAAGGAACCAGCATTTAGTATAACCAGAAACTCACCCCATCCAGAATCCTTAAACGAAGAGTGTTAGGCTAGAAGGGGAATCCCAAAAAAATCGAAACAGATTTCATCTCCTCCCATTAGCTAATCTCATGTACTATTGTTTAAGGTGGTCTCACAGAGACAAGAAAGAGAATTTTCACATGTTTTGGAGTTTAAAAACCTCTCGGCAATAAGAATGAATATAGATTTTGTAATTTATTCAAAAATATGGTTACTGGACATTCCCCCTTCTAGCCTAATGCCCTTCAAATGATGATGTTATTTTGATAGAATAAAGCAACTCCTTATTATACTATATTAACAAAATTAAAGTTTCTGATCAGAATTAACAAGGTTATGAACTATGTGGCACAGAATCAAAGCAGGAAATTGGTTAGGTAATATTGGTGTAACCTATCAGAGAAGCTATGTAAGTATATATGGGATGCTGTCTTTTCAGACTCTTTCAGAGGTATAGAAAGGTTTATTTGTAAGAGTGATGCAGTTTTTATTTTATTTATATACTTTTATAGTTCATTGTTATTTAGATTTTACAGAGTGCATGCTGATTATTTGGTGATAATTCAAAGATTTATTAGATATTTACTTCAGTAATAAGCAATTGGAGTAGGATATTTTTCCTCTTTTCTTCATTCGTCTATTTTTGTGTTCAGCTGTGATGATGGCTGGATTGGCATTGGAATCATCTAAAAATGATAGTACAATATTTTTTGTTTCTGTTTTATACATGCAGCTGCTGATTTTTTTTTTTATAAATTATCTATACTATTATTTGAAGGGACAAGACATTTTTTGTCTGTGCTCACAAACCACAAAAACTACGAAACCAATCAGTACCAAATTTTAACCGCATCATCTTCATAGTTCAAGGAAAGTTTAGCAATAATAAAAGTTAAAGAATTTTAATTATAATGCCATAAAAAAGTGTGATAATTGGTCAATTATCACGAATGGCGAGCACCATTCAAGAGAGGTTACAAAGGTACGGTGTCATATAGAGCTAGAGATTTATGTTAAAATTTACTTATCAGTTATTTAAAAAGTTTTAAATTTATAGAACGACATGTGGATCCCAGTGCAGTTTATGTATAGATATGTGGTCATTCTGCACCAGAGGTAAAATGATTAAACCCAACTGTACCAAATTTTAACTACATCTTCATAATTCTAGGATGGTTTATATTAATCAATTTTATTATAAAAATAATTAAAATGTATGGCCTCGAGTGCTAGAAACGAGGTTTGCCAAACTGTCATATACTTTTATGATTAGAAATTAAAATCCAATCAGATGGATTGATAAAAAAAAATGTCTGCCTAATCGGGTGTCTAATTATGCTTTTATGTACTCTTCAAATTCACCTAATCAATGCAAGTTCAACTGGGTTAAAAATTACTGACTTGCATGAAAATACCATTAAAGAAATAATGCTAAATTCCATACTTCAATTTGAATTCTCAATTTTATTTCTGGATATTCCAAACATTAAATAAGTTGCATTTTTTTTTTTTTTTTCATGCAAAATATACATTTTAATGCTCCGTGAGATTCTCAAATGCTTTGATAAGTTATTGTTTCACAGCATTAATATTACTATTTTTGTATATTTTGTTTGTTTTCCAGGGAGTTATAAGTAAGGTGTATGATGTAGTTTGGAAAGGAGATGGAGGCCATTTAGAGCATGATACTCTTTTTATGTCTGTTAAGAGTTGTGGGTATTATGTTTATTATGTTGTATTATTATTACTTTACTATCATTTACTTACTATTATTATCATATTTACTATTTATTAATTTTAATCCTTATTTTCAGTGATATCTACTAAGAGAGAAAGTCAACCTTTCAGAGTTGGTTTTGTGGGAAAGATTGTTTCTCAACTAGTAGAATTTAATTTAAAAGAGGGTGATGCCATTGGAATTTTAAAACCAAACTTTTTTTATGCATTAGATATTCCCACATTAGGAGCTGGCATCGGCAACGTTGTAGTTTGGGTTGCAAAAGGTCTTAAGGTAAGCTGAATATTCGATCAGTTGTATATTATATATCTGGTGGGTTCAATATTTCTAATAAATTCATTTATAAATCATTCATTTATGAGATGCCACGTCTTTTTTTTTTCTATTTCTTTTTATTTAACCTTAATAACCTATTCTATTTTAAAAGTTCATTCTTGAATCATTGACTGAAGATTTGTCTCAAAATTATTTTGCTGAATATCGATCAGCAAGTGTTAACATCTGTGATGATCAACCTGCTCAGAGATTTATTTTAATTATTTTAAGGACTTTATCAATTTTAATTCCTTACTACTGCTTGTTAAACTGTTCATTGTGATCTAGAAATGAGGGATTTTAATACAAAATCAAATGCAAGGCATTGAAGATGGCAAACATTTATAATATATTTTATAATAATAAGGCCAATAGTAGTGTATGGCAGTGCGACGTGGACTTTCACTAAAGATACCGGGAGAGCACTGTTGGTCTGGGAGACAAGAATCCTAAGAAGGATCTTTGGATCTGTGAGAGAGGAGCACATATGGTGGATAAGAAGCAATTCCGAGATAACGCAGTTGTATGTTGAGCCTGATATTCTCTGTGCTATTAAGAAAGGCAAGCTCTGATGGTTAGAATGAAAGAATGGAGCCCAGCAGGCTGCCAAAGATAATGTTTAATTGTGTACCAGGGTGGAAAAAGGAAAAGGGGCAGACCCAAGTGCAGGTGGATTGATGACCTGTAAGAGGATTTGCAGAAGCTGGGGATACAGAATTGGAGAAACCTAGCGAAGGACCATGAGGAATGGAGAAAGATGATGGCAGAGGCACAGGTCCTGTAAGGACTGTAGAATATATATATATATATATATATATATATATATATATATATATATATATATATATATATATATATATATATATATATATATATATATATATATCTGTATTAATATATACTGTAAGAGTATTTTGTCAAAACCTTCATAAAGGTACCACTAGAGTTTTTGGCAAAAATAATGTTAAAGCAAATACAATCTTTTTGCCTCTGATGGCCATAAATATGCATGGAGAAAACCTAACAGTGATTTTCAAATCAGCAATGTTAGGCCACCAGTAAAAATGGAATTAGGAACATTTAAACTGAGAAAATTTAAGCTTTATTGATGATATTATGAATGGAAAAAAATATGTTAGCATTTTGTGCCATAACTTGAAGAGCAGTGCTGAAAATATGGGGAACAGGGACAAACATATCTGCGAGTGAAATAACGATCTGAAGTATACTTCTAATAAAACAAATGAGCGGTTGCTTTATAATGTTCGGAGATCAAAACTCATCCCCAAACCCTGAATTTAAATCACATATTGAGCTCATATGGATTTTTAAGATCAATATAATCAAATCACAGTGAACAATGCTGAAACACAGGGAAAAAATCTATGCTACGAAGACTTTCAGGTTATAATAGAGGCAAATGTTATTAAAATGTTCATAACATTACTATAGTATTTATCAAAATAAAAATGTTTGCCATGCCAACACTTATTTGATCCTATCAAAATAAAAATGTTTGCCATACCAACACTTATTTGATCCTTGAAATCCATATTTTTTAAAAATTAGTTTGTTTTCAATTAGTTCAGTTAATTGCCACTAAAAATTAAAAGTTTTGTGCTACTTTTTAAACAAATTAAGTATCAAACAATTAACTTTATTCTTCATAAATATAAGAGAAAATGTGAGTGCTAATACTTTTTTGACCCTCTGTACATACCAAACAGCAGGGTTACAGTTGTATAGCAACCTGTTAATTAATTTTGGATAACAGCTTGTTGTGTCTTCCTGGTGAGAACAAGATATAAATACAGATCTATAAATCGAACATTTAGATACTGCTTTCATTTTGAAACGAATTCCTTCATTTGGCATGCTTCCTTTGTCTGTGCCTGAACTTCTCTCAAGTTTGATTGATAAATCGATAATACCAAACATAATCTATGCTATTGTATAAAAGGACAAGCCATTTTTCATGTGACCACTAACCATAAAAACTACTAAACCCATCTGTACAAAATTTTAACCACATATTTTTAAAGTTCCAGGAAGGTTTAGCGATAATAAAACCTACTGATTTTCAATTAATTTGTTATTAAAAAAAATAAAATATTTGTATAACAGTGAAGTTTGAAAATTGACCAATAGGTGGCCAGTGCCTTTCTGTATAAGAGATTATAATCAATACATTAATACAAGGTTGTGTTATATAGTCCTTGAAATTGATAATAAATTCTACTTATTTACAATGAAGTTATTTAGAAAGATTTAAATATGTGGTGTGATATCCCAGTGAAGTTTGAAAATGTGGTTAGCACTATTTTGCTGTAAAGTTTAGAATGCTAAAACTACTGAATCTATCTGCACCAAATTTTGAGTAGATAATTTAAACAGTTCTAGAAAGGTTTAGCAGTAATAAAAATTTAAATGTACATAGTTGAGTGGAGGAAACGTGGTTGGCCACACTGTCGTATATATTTATGGCTAGAATTTAAAATCCAACCAGATGAAATTAATAAAATAATTTCTGTCTAATAAAAATTATCACCCAATCAAAATGTCAATCCTTTTTGATACTGTGTGTAAAAATATGATCTATGGATCTTTTGTTGCAAGCACTGATAATGACGTTTATTACCTGCAAGAGTTTCTTAATAGTCTCTGTCCATCTGGACTGCCAACAAAGATATTAAAATTAAAAATTGGATGTCCAATTATGCTTTTGCATAATCTTCAAAAACCCAATCAGTACAATTTTAACAAGGTTAAAAATTAATGTTATGCATGAAAATATCATTGAAGAAATAATACTCAATTGCCTACTTCAATACAAGATTTTTATCGATAAACAAATAAAATTTCAGTTATAACTTCAAATTATTTAATTTCTTTAATTATGAGAGCTGGCTAAGCCAAGAAGGGAGATGCTAGTTAATTATAAGTGAATATACAGGGTGTCCTGAATTTAAATGGCAAAACTTCAGGAACTTATTGGGGACCGAAAAACTAAGACAAAAAGTCCTTTAGAGATTTGCTCGTTTTTGCTTCATTTTAGAGAAAATCGCAAAAAAAGAAACAAAACAAAAATGTTACAGGTAGCGATTATCACCTTTCAAAGTTCGTCAGGCTAGGCAGTGGGATATGTAAACACTTAATGTTATCCTTTACATTCTTTTATTTGTTTACATTTTGGCTTCCTTCTAGGATTATAATTCCTAAATCAGTCTTCAGTGAGTTACTCAGATATTTTTGTGTGAATAGAATCAGCCACAATGCCGCATACATATTCTAATGTTGACTACGCTGATATGATTTTTGTGTATGGTTTCTGTAACGATAATGCTTTAGAAGCGGTGCGGGAGTATGCGCTCCGATTTCCAAATAGAAGAGTACCTAATCGACGAGTCGTTTCGTTAACTTTTAATAGACTATGAGAGACTGGGACATTCTTAATACGTAATGAAGGCGAACAATTCCAGGCAGCAGTAAGAGCAGATTATCGGAGAAGAAATTGTGTCCAACGCCACTTCGATAACAATCCTGAGACTAGCATCCGAAGAGCATCTGCTGCATCAGCAATATCGCGGCAAGCAATGTGGCGAACTTTGAAAGGTGATAATCGCTACCCATACCATCTTCAAAAAGTTCAGAATTTATTACCTCAAGATTATGTCAAGAGATTGAATTTTAGTAACTGTTTTCTTGACAAAATTCGTGATGATAATTTATTTCCATTAAAAATTATATGGACCGATGAAGCTACCTTTACAAGAGGAGGAATTGTCAATCAAAGAAATTATCATGTATGGGCTCTTGAAAATCCCAGAGCTATTAGGGAGAATTGGTTTCAGCTTGAATTTGCTATTAACGTTTGGCTTGGAATTTGGAACGGATTACTGATGGGACCACATTTTTTACCTGGAAGATTGAATGGTATCACATTTACACATTTTTTGGAGAACGACTTTTCTAATTATTTAGATGACATTCCCTTACAGCAGCGGATTGAAATGTGTTTCCAACTCGATGGATGTCCAGCTCATTATAGCAGAGTTGCTCGAGCTTGGCTGGATATAAATTATCCACAACGATGGATTGGACGTGGAGGAGTAGTACCTTGGCCACCCAGATCACCTGATATGACACCCATGGATTTCTTCGTATGGGGAACCTTGAAGCAGGTTTATTCGGTGTCAATCAACTCAAGAGAGCAATTAAGAGACCAAATCATAGATGCAGTGCAACAAATATTATCAGAACAATGTTTAGCTGCAATTTATCGAGTGAGTGCTAGATGTAATGCTTGCATTGGTCCAAGAGGGCAACATTTTGAGCAATATTTACATTAAAAAGAACATCACATAAATATAAATGTAAATAAATTAGTATAAAAATGAAAACTTGTTTTGTTTCTTTTTTCACGATTTTCTCTAAAACTAAGTAAAAACGTGCAGATCTCTAAAGGACTTTTTGTCTTAGTTTTTTGGTCCCCTATAAGTTCCTGAAGTTTTGCCATTTAAATTCAGGACACCCTGTATATTTATATTGTTTCTTTAATATTGACTACTACATAAATTTTTGTATTTAATGTAGAAATTTTTCTGTAACATATCTAATCCTAATCTGAAAATAAAAAGTTTTACATTCTCCTAGGATATTGGGTTGGATCAACAAACATCCAAATCATCTGATGAAAATCAACGGTGCCATTCTTCGAAAAAACAAACTTGTGGTATCGATAATGTAAGAATCTTTGTCTTAATTTATAAATTTTGTCTTTAGTATGAAATATTATATTTTATCTTGGCTATCATAAATCTGCCAATTCTTAACTTTGCCCTTATAATTGTTATTTTTCAAATATGAGATTTTAAATCGAGATTGTTACTGATGAATGATCTGTTCATAATTTTTTGATGAAATCACTAGCTGTTTAACTTAAACTTAATCTCTTACAGTGTGTCCAATAGCAGACACAAAGTACTTCCATATACAAATATTGACATTTCAAAGTTTGTGAGTAAGCTATGATACTAGCGAGATTATAGGATAAGGGTAGAATCATATTCACACACCCATTATAAACAATACAAAATATTTTCTATGTTTTCTTTATGCTTAACCCTTTGCCTGCTGCATGCTCGTGCGGTGGGAGGATACAGTGGTGCGGGATAGTCTAGGCATATTACAAGCCCCGAGTATGGCATACTTTTTACGCTTAGCCTTTTCGTTTTATTTATTTATTCTACATTCTCTATTCATGTTTCCATTCCTCATTTTCTATTCTATTTGATATTCCACTAGTTTCTGGCATTTCTCCAATAGATACATTATCGGATTGATCAAAAAAATCTTCGTCATGATCTGAAGAAGATTCTCCTTCACTTTCACTTGCACCCCCCAAATGTTCTAATTATTCTTTATCAGAATAAATTTTTTTAGACATTTCAACACACTTAACTATTCACTACAAAAGCAGAAAATATACTGAAGAATATGCTGGCAAAATTTCAGGTGAAGAGAAACGGTATACGGCAGTAAAAAAGGGTCAAAGCAGGTACACAGAAGGTCTGTGAAATTGAAGTGATATGCCGAAAGTGAAGTTATATGGCATTTATTGGCTTTAAGAGTAGCTAGCACTGTAGCTTCTATAAACAGTCCACAGATGGCAATAGAAAAAGAACTACAATATGAATTAGTAGCAGTCTGGCGTCAAAACAGCCAGACTCATATTGTACTCAATAGCAGCCAAAGGGTTAATGATGATTCATATGACCTTTTTTGGCATTAGTTCTTGGAAATGTTTAAATACATTGCTTTTTGACTTCAATACTTTTATTAAATTATATATCAAAAGTCTTTTTCAATAGCGACTCCTCTCTTATTATTATGTTTTTTTTTTACTGAGAAATTTATGTAATTTGCCTCGTCTACCGCAACAGGTCATTTGACCTGTAGTAATTATAATAATATTTATTACCCATATACAGATGGCTTATTAATGGATATGATTCTTTATTGAGACTGGACTTTGTTACAAACAAATATATAAATGCGTGTGAATTAAGTATCATAGATATGTATTATATTTTGTTTGAATATTTCTTTTGTGAGACAACAGTTTATTTATTTATTTTTTTAATTTACTAACAATTCTAATCCAATTTTTTTTCCATGAACGATAAATAGAAATAGTTATAGTGAAATTATATGGTTTGTTAGATTTGCTACAAAAATTCAACGTAGCCTTGTGCAAACTGATAAATTTGCACTAATTTCTGATATATGGTACAGCTTTATTTAAAATCGTTTCAAATTTGGTATGCATGTGACTATTGATGAGCAGCTTTTTCAGACAAAGGTTAGATGTCGATTTAGGATATGTCAAAAAAACCTGATAAGTTTGGTATAACTGGCATCTGATGTAGCCTCCAAACATGTTATTAATGGATTTACATATAGTTTACATATGGAAGTGATAAAAATCAGACTATCTTCAGCTCCACTTGGAAAATAATTAGTTATTCAATTCGAAGTTTTAAAGAAACCGATCCCTAGGGAACTTCTACTACTTCGAATTCAAATGATTATGAGATTCTTATATCCTTAGTGTAGCACAAATTATTGGAAAAAAAGTTATAAATATAGCAAAGAGAATTTTCATTTAATCTTTAAGAATAATATAGTTAGAACTCTAGAAATGTGGGAACTTACAGTTTATGTATCTTAAATAACAGTTAGTCTCGAAGGGGGAAGTTCCGGTAATTATAGTTCTGAATAAATTACAAAAGAGATTAAAAAGTCTATATTCTTTCTCATTGGGAACGGGTTCATAAACTCCAAATATGTGAAAATCTTCTTTTTGCCTTCCTTGAAACCACTTTAAGTAAAAATACTTGGGACAAGCTAACAGGTGGCGATGAAATCTCAGTTTCGAATTTTTTGGACATTTGCCCTTCTAGCCTAACATCCTTCATGTATTTATATATATTTATGTGATGAAACCAGATATTTTAATTTTAATTTTGTGTGCTACAATCAGTAAGCTAAGCATTATATTTATCTTTTAATAAAGATTAATTTTAGTTATAATTAGCACTGATTCACATTCTCCAGTTTGTAATAAATGATTTTTTGCATTGCTTAATAACTAATTTTCTGTTTTGCAGATTAACGAAAGGATACCTTTTATCGATGAAGAGTCTGACACTCATTCCCTTGGTAGAAGCTCATCAGCTGGGACTCTGCAACATGATGCACAAATATATAGAAGCAGACCTGCAGATTTGAAAAAACGAACTGAACTTCCTCCTAATAATAAATTAGTCCCAGACTCGACTACAAGAACAGCTGTCCAACGATGTCAAAATATTCATTCTGAAAACAAAATTGGTCCTGAAATCTTAGTTTCGCAGAATACAGCAAATGTTGGAAGTGCAGATGTATCTTGCTGGAATGAAAATCACCGCAACCTTGTTTGCAATTTAGATTCAGCTGTAAAATATGGAAACAGAGATTTAGGTTGCTCTTGCCACAATGTAGTTAACAGTTCTTGTGGCATGAATTCCCACTTCACGTCTTGTAAGACAAAATGCTGTACCTCAAAAGTAAATTGTTGTAATTGCCATCCTGCTACCCATATTAAAGAAAATTTTTGTTCTTGTAGCAATAACAGAACATTTTGTGCATGCTCTAACAATATTCATTGCTCATGTATGAACAGCTGCTGTGGACATGATACACAGCCTCAGTGCATGCATTGGAATAGTGCTCATTCGTGTCGTACAAACAATAGTTCCTGTAGTAGGCATTGTGATCATTATTGTAGGTCTATTAGATCATGTTGTGGCCTTTGTCATTGCCAAATTAAGCAATGTTGTAGCTCAAACTGTCACAATGTATGTGCCAGATCAAAAACTTTTTACAGGAGAGCTTGTCATAATTTTTGTTCTTGTACCCAAGAGAAAATAAACGCTTCTGAAAATACAAGAGTTCCGCTTTGCCATGCTTCTGGAAGCAACTCTAATCCACCACAACATACAAAACCGAATAGCTCTAATGAAGAAATTAGTGTAGAACTTAGTGAAGATTCACATAAGAAATGCAGAACTAAAGAATGGGTTCATAATTGGGTTGGTGACCCACCCCATCTTTTACCTGAAATCGAAGTATCTGATCATTCAGGAACTTCTCAAAATACATCATTTGAATTGAGGCCTGCTAATGTGGAAGCTGGTCAATGTTCTAATGATCAGGGGCAAAGCAGTTTGATATCATCTGATCCAAAACATTTGGTTAACCCTTCTCATCCTGTCTCCGAATTAAAAGAGCAGAAACAGAATAAAAAGAAAAGAAAACTTTTTTCTCCTCTTGATAATTCTACTGTTATATCTGAAAAATCTGTGTATTGTAATTCAACTATTATTGCAGAAAGCACGCCTTTTAGCTCTGAAAACCATACCGATACTCCTAAAGAGAAAGGTTTATCATATGAAAAGAATGAGGAACCTAAAGACAATAACATTTCCAAGAACATAATTTTACCCTTATCCAACACAATCAGTGTTCATAATAATCTAGTTACCATTCATCAAGATCCGCCCGTAACTGAAGATGTAAGTCCTGAAAATAATGCCCAAGAATCATCTACAAATATTAATCACCTTCAAAATAAAGAATGTAGGAACTCATCTGAAGAACAGTTTCCAGAACTAAGAATTGACACGCCTGTAATTTCTCAAGTATCCACTGAGTCGCAAAGTAATGGGAAAATGGAGCAAATTTCAAATAAAATAAGCCAATGTGAATCAAATGTGACAGACTGTGTCGGAGGTTCTAGATTAAAGGATAATGCTAACTGTGATCAACATCATATGGAATCGACTTCTGCAGAAAAAATGGATATAAATTATGAAATAACTAACCAGGTTAATAATGAAGTAACATCTTTTCAAGAAGTATCTATTTCATCATGTGAGGGTACAAATGATTCAGGCACTAATGATAAATGTGAAGCTTATAAAAGTGATCATGTTAAAGTTGTAACACTTTTAAGTAAAAAAGGCAATGATTGCTCCTGTAGTAAAAGTCTTGCTCTTCAAGATCATTCAAAATCTAGAGCCTCCAGTTACTGTGCTGAAATGGACTTTACTAGTATTAATGATAAGACAATTAACAAAGAAAAAAGATCAATAGAAAGTTCAGATGACACAATGGAATTGACCTGCGAATCAGTGGTGATGAAAAGAAGAAAGAAAGATAAATTTAGAAAATGCAAAAGCCTGTGTTCGATAAGTTCAACAAAAAATGCCAATGTTATTAGTAGAGACTGTACTTCGAGTAGTTGCTCATATTATGATGCTCGCTCTGATGGTATCATTTCACAAAAGTCCAATAGGTGGTGCTTAAAGCCGATACATGAAGTTATTGATAAACCTAATTCTTCTGTAAATTTAAAGGTAATAGTTTTTTTTTTCTATTGGGATTTTTAATTAATTGTTAGTTATCTTAGTTTACTTTTCCAGGATTTAATGGATTAATTTATCATAATATCTAGGAGTGACAAAGAATCATTCTTTCAGTTCTTTTGTGATGGTTATTTTTATAAATCAGAAAATTTATCTTTATAAATAGAAAAATGAAGCAGGAAATGTGTAGTAGAAAATAGAATCTTTTATTTAATGTTAAATATAATTTAAATATTTTTAAATACAGATTAATTAGTTTTTATTCATTTTTTTTGAATGGATAAATTTCTTGACTGTTACTATGAAATGTTTATTAAAGTTCTTGAGGTTCAGTCAATAAACTTTATTAACTGAACCTCAAGAACATTACTAAACATATGTATATATATATATATATATATATATATAAGTTATGTTTGCTCCAGTGAAGATAATGTAAAACCTAATTAAATTAAGACAATGAGGTAACACAAGCAAATGCTGAACAAACAACTAACTATATTTTTATTCTTAAATCATTATAAAACATGTGTTTATATTTTCATATGGGAATGGGGTTAAGTTAGAGAAATGAAACATTGTTTTCCTATTGATATCTCATACCTTAACTCCCCTCCACCAGTTTACGAACTATCTCGTAAACTCATAAAATAAAGAAAAAAAACAGAACAATTTTTGATTATAGGCCGCTACCGCCCTTGGCATCGCTGTATTAGTGTGCTATGAAGCCGCTTAATGGGTTATCTCATATGTTAGTGGCTTTTCAAAATATTCTAAACCTGTAAATGCACTTAATTCAGCATCTCTTCCTTTGAATTAATATTGTATACTTTATAAGTTATTTTACCTGATGTTTTATCAAATAGCTCATGAAGTTTTATGAAGGTTACTTGCAGATACAGATTAATTAGTTTTTATTCATTTTTATTTGTTGAATATTAATTCATTTTGATAAAATTGATATATATGATAGGCGCCTGCTGGCATATGCCACTGGTTGATCCCCTTTCTCCCCTTCCTGAGACAGCACCGCTCCCAAAATATTCGCTGGCATCAGTAGTAATTGTAAATTGTTTCTCAAAGTCGGGAAATATAGTATATATATATGGATAAATTTCTTGACTGTTTTACTATGAAATGTTTATTAAAGTTCTTGAGGTTCAGTCAATAAACTTTCAAATTAACTGAACCTCAAGAACATTTCATCCACCGTGTTGTCGTTAAGTTTACGAAAGTCAACTACAACTCGGTATTTCTCTAGGCCCGTTCCCTCCTCGCTCTTTTTCTTAACCGCCCACAAGGGACTATTGTACGGCGATGTGCTATCGATAATAATTCCCTGCTTTTTTAAATTTTCCAGCTCTTCTCGAATATGCCGACGTAGCGCCTGTGGGTACCTCCTTTCTTTCACATACGTTACCCGCTCTTGTTTTAAAGGAATTTCGTGAACCGTCTCCCCTGTGGCACTTAAAATTTCGCCTTCTTTAAAAAAAAATGTCCCCGTATTTTCTCGTGAGAGTCTGTCTCCAATTTTCTCCCTGCTTAACCGCTCCTACTATTGCATAGTCTACCTCCTTTCCCCTTCGACACCTATACTCCTTCGCTCCTATTCTTATTGACCATTTCCCATCTTTATTCCTTATCCGCGCTCCTATTTTTTCCATAAGATCACACCCTATGATCCCTCCATATTCCCGAGGCATGTTTTTCACTACATGTACCCGTATCTTTTCCCCTCTAGCCTTCCATCTACTCAACTCTATATCTACTTCACCTTCTACACTACAGGGACCACTCAAGGTTATTAGTTTACATTCACATGCTTTTACCTGTGGTATTTTTTTCCCTTTGCATAATGCCTCTATTGTCTTTTCACCCATTATAGTATTAGAACTGCCAGTATCAACAAGACAATGTACTCCTCTTGCTACCCTAATAATAGGCAACTCGCTACTCCCGCTCGCTATGTTATTTACTGTTGCGTGGTTGCCTCTCTGCCTGCACTCTCCTCAATCTTCGCTCCGTTCTCTCCTTTCTGCCATCATTCCTCGTTCTCCGCTTCTTCTGTTCTTCTTTCTCGCAGTAATCCTTCCGTCACCTGGTTCGCTTCTTTCCGTTTCCGCTTCCGATGTCTCTGACGATTCTGCTGTCTCAGATGGGGGTCTATCTCTTCTACACACCCTTTGAGCATTTACCTCCATAGGTTCCCCTTGGTCTTTGCGTCGACTTATGTAAGGGCACTGCCGGGCGATGTGCCCCTCGATGCCGCATTCAAAACATTGAGTGCGGGGACATTGTGCGACCAAATGCCCCACCTTCCCGCATCCGTAGCATCTTCTTTCTTCTCTCCTTCCGTTTCTCTTTTCGGTTCCTGGCCTCTTGTCTCTTCCTGTTGTCCATTCTCGACCTCCGGATTCTGTCTCCTTTCTTCTTCCAAAGTTTGCCCTAGGTTCGTTCCTTCTGTTCTCCGTTCTTCGGTAGGTTACCCTACTCCATCCCTTCTCAATCTCTCCTCCTTTTCGGGCTTCGTCGTCTCTGGCACTAGCGTCGACCATTTCCTGGGCGCATTCCACGAAGGTCCTATCTCTTGAAAGACCCTCTTTTTTCCCTGCGTCTCTAGCCAGTTGCACCTTGAGGATAGTCGACAAGAACGCCATCTTGGCCTCCACTTGCGCTGCATTTTCTGTCTCCCTCATTTTCTCCGTAATTTTATTATAATGGACAAGTAGTATTCCAGCGTATTGCCCATTCGACTGATAAGATTTCTTTGTTTCTCGGAACATCCGGAAAATATCCTCTTCCGGGGTCCACCGGCCACCTCCATACGCTTTCTTCAGTCGGTCCTTCACAACTGCCCATGGTGTATCCTCATCCGCCTGGATAAAATTCAAAATTCCCCTCTTTACTCGGCACACCAAGGTCGCTTTTAGTGCGCATGCGTCATTAGGATCGAGTAAATCCTCCGCCAACTTTGCTTCAATCCTGGCCATCAACCTATCGCCGCCCTTGATAAAGTGATTTAATTCACCAACCTCTCCATCGTACCTGTCTAAGTCAGCAATAGCCCTTCTAAGGTCCTGTGACGTCGCCGTTTTGATTTTCAGTCTCTCTAAAGCATTTGCTTGTAAGGCTGCTAGATTTGCATGTGCTGCAGCCAAGGTCTCTGGTGGCAACGCTGCGATGTCCTCCGTCAAGTTCAAAATTGGTGGTCTCAAGATTCCTGATTCCATCTTCTGAGTTTAAATGCCGTAAAAAAAAAAATTACTAGCAAGAAAAAAAAAAAAAAAAAAAAAAAATAGGTTCTTACCCTTGAAATTTCTTACAGATCCCGGGTTTCGGCACCAGTTATGTTTGCTCCAGTGAAGATAATGTAAAAACCTAATTAAATTAAGACAATGAGGTAACACAAGCAAATGCTGAACAACAACTAACTATATTTTTATTCTTAAATCATTATAAAACATGTGTTTATATTTTCATATGGGAATGGGGTTAAGTTAGAGAAATGAAACATTGTTTTCCTATTGATATCTCATACCTTAATATATATATATATATATATATATATATATTTATTTATATAGATATGTATATTTATACACACACACACACACACACACACACACACACACACACACACACACAGGGTGTATCGCAAGTAAATGACAATTAGCAAGATGGAGAAACTAGATAAAAAATGTAGTTAAATAACACAAACCACATGTTTCTATCTCATTCCCTTTCAGACATATGCCATTCAAAAGGTTATTTTGAGAAAACCGTGGTTTTTATAGGAAAACCTCAATTTTCTCTGCTTTCATACATTTTTTTTTTCAACATTCCATCACAGTTTTGAAATCAGCATTAAATTTTCTTTAAGTCTAACTTTTAATATTCTACCTTTCAATGTTCACAAGTATCTTTTTAAACCGCAATAATATATCAAAAAATAAAAATTTCAAAAACATTTTGTTAGCGACAAACTTTTGAGGATCACAACTCTTCCAAAAAAAAGAGTGCAAGCTGCCAAATCTCATAAAAGTTGTGAAATTTAATTACCTTTCTAACAGTGTACTCAGAACTGCAATTATCTTTCAATTTTGAATTACAATAGGAATGGGAAGGGAAAAATAACTGAGGTCATGGTGTTATGAACATAACAGGTTGTCTTGGAATAGAGCCTCTTGCAGCCCTATACGCGAACATCATATCAACATACTCTTCAGCTTTGTTTAAATTTGGTATTATACTTCTTGAACTAAAAACGAATTTAATAGTCTGAATATTTGCACGACACTAACAATTATTGTTATTTACTATGCGAAGTAGGCAGACTAAGAATTAGGGAGATAAGGTAAACAAACCGTAATGCGGACATAATCCATAAGAAATAAACAAGAACTTACCTCATGTCTGACGTTCCTCATGTTCTCTTAGGTTTCAACTCTCCCTTAGTAGGTTTCTTTGTAATTTACATAAAAAATAAACCATGACATCAGTTATTTTTCCCTTCCCATTCCAATTGTATTACAAAATTGAGAAATAATTGCAGTTCTGAGTACACCGTTAGAAAGGTAATTAAATTTTACAATTTTTACCAGGTATGCAAGTTTAAAATGTCGTTTTAATTCCAATAGAATGCGCTCTTAGCCTATTGAAGGATTTGCTTATCTCTAAACGCTATTTTGTTTGTTAGTCATTTGTTTACAAAAGTCAGTTGTTTTTAAGTCGTTTACGTGGACGTATCATACCTTTCTTTGGTGTTAAAAATGTCTAATTTTAAGCCAAATAAAGAGCATTTGCGGCATGTCATGATTTTCTTATTTAATCAAAAGAAAAAGGCATCTGAATGTCATCGAATATCTGAATGTGCATTTGTTGAATGCATCTGAATGTTGAGACTTATGGCGATGTTGCTCCAACCGTCAGGACATGTGAACGTTGGTTTCAAAGTTTCAAACGTGGTGATTTTGATGTTACTGATCAAAAACGAGAAAATCGACCAAAAAAGTTTGAGGACTTCGAATTGCAATCTTTATTAGACGAAGACAATAGCCAAACCCAACAAATGATGGCAGAACAGTTGAATGTCACTAGGCAAGCCATTTCCGATCGCCTGAGAGCTATGGGAAAGATTCAAAAGGTTGGAAAATGGGTTCCACATGAATTGGACGAACGACAGATGGAAAAACGAAAAACTGTGTGCGAAATGCTGCTTTTACGCCACGAAAGAAAGGGTTTTTTGCATCGAGTTGTAATTGGCGATGAAAAATGGATTTATTTTCAGAATCCCAAACGAAAAAAATCATGGGTAACGCCAGGACAACCATCCACATCAAGTGCAAGACCGGATCGTTTTGGGAAGAAGACAATGCTGTGTGTGTGGTGGGATCAGAAGGGAGTAGTCTACTACGAGCTTCTCAAACCCGGCGAAACAGTCAATACCGAGCGCTACCGACAACAAATGATCAATTTGAGTCACGCATTGATCGAAAAAAACGCCCAGAATGGGCTCACAGGCACGCCAAAGTCATTCTTCAGCATGATAACGCTCCTGCACATTCAGCCAGATTGACTAAGGAAACGATTTCTTCGCTTGGTTGGGAACTCCTACCCCACCCGCCGTATTCACCTGACCTGGCGCCTTCTGATTATCACCTCTTCTCATCGATGGGACACTCATTGGCGGAGCGACACTTCAACAATTTCGAAAACGTACGAAAGTGGCTCGATGAATGGATTTCAAATAAAGATGAAGTATTCTTTTGGAATGGTATCCATATATTGCCCGAGAGATGGGCAAAATGTGTAGAAAGCGAGGGTCAGTACTTTGAATAAAATATATTATACTTTTTTTTAAATTACTGTGTATATATTTTAAGAAATAAACGACATTTTAAACTTGCATACCTGGTATGAGATTTGGCAACTTGTACTCTTTTTTTTGGAGAAGTAGTGATGCTCAAAAGTTTGTCGCTAGCAAAACGTTTTTAAAATTTTTATTTTTTGATATATTATTGCGGTTTAAAAAGATACTTGTGAACATTGAAAGTAAGAATATTAAAAGTAAAACTTAATGAAAATTTAATGGATTTCAAAACTGTAATGGAACCTTGAAAAAAAATGTATGAAAGCAGATGAAATTGAGGTTTTCCTATAAATACCTCGGTTTTCTCGAAATAACCTTTGGAATGGCATATGTCTGGAAGGGAATGAGATAGAAACATGTGGTTTGAATTGTTTAACTACATTTTTTATTTTTTATCTAGTTTTTCCATCTTGCTTATTTTCATCTACTTGCGATACACCCTGTATGTGTATACACACACACACACACACACACACACACACACACACACACACACACACACACACACACACACACACACACACACACACACACACACACACACCCACACACACTTCAATAATTTGTAGTATATTAAATATGGAGAGGCTGACAGTATATTATAATCTGAAAAATTACATAGGCTTTTGATCATGAGACTGATGAAAAGGTGTTTTATTTTTCACATGAAATAATTTATAATATCAGTCAATTTTTTGTCTCACAAGTATAGTGAATCATTTATTAAACTCAATAACTTTTCCCTTTGAATTAATTCCTAAAAAGTTTTTTTTTTTTTTTTTTTTTTTTTTTTTTTTTCCCTCACGGAACGACCCCTGGGACCACGCGAATATCATGAGAGCAGAACTTGTTCTTTGCTCTTCGCCTGCTTCTTCTTCTTCTTCTTCCACATGTTTTCCATGAACTCTGAATGCTTGAGCTTTCTCTCCTCAGTCCATGGGTGACCCCTCCCGGGATGTTTCCTCTCCACAAGAACCCTCACTCCTGCCAGTGTCTTCCTGTACTCGTCCCTATCGAGGCAGTCCTGGTCTCCCTGACCTATCTGGTTCAGATCAGTTCTCAGTTGCTTAAGATACCCAGTCGAGACTTTATAACCACGGATCTTCTCGAAGATCTGGTTGTTCAACCTTTCGGGGCTCATCCTCACCATGTGCCCATAAAACCTTAACCTCCTTATTCTTATGTCCAACTCCAGATCCGTTGTATCCTAGTAAATCCTTTATTTGATTTTAACCTGTAACCCTATGGTGTTCTCAGCTTTGTACATTAATTACATATATTTGTATTTCGTTCGCACTAAGTGGATATACTATTTGAAACTCCTGGTTTTAATATTAAAAAACATTACTTTTCTACTATTTTTCTTTCTGGGCCCATGTATTCTTCTCAGGATCCTCCTCTCAATTTTCCGGAGCTTTTCTAGACTGGGGAGGCACGAGTTCTCCGTCCCATAGAGAATCACCGGTTTGACGACTGTGTTGTAGTGTCTTACCTTGGCCTTGGTTGACAGGTTCTTCTTGCTGTAAAGGTTGCTGGTGGCGAAACTCAGTTTTTCCAGTTTTGTGACTCTTTCCCTGAAGCTTTCCTTTTTGGATGCACTGCTGTTTATGATTTCTCCCAGGTATTTAAAACTTTTGGTTACCTTTATTGACCCATACTTGGTATTGACCCTATTCTTGGTGAAGCCCGAGTCTGTGGTCATCAGCTCCGTCTTTTCGAAAGATATCTGCAGACCAGTTTTCCCTGCTATGCCTGAGAGAGCGTTCACTTGTGCGATTGCCTCTTCCTTCTAAAAATATAAAAAATTTATATTTGTTTGTACGATGACAGTGAAATTCTAGATTCCCCATGTCCAATGTCCTCTCAATTTAATGATTGACTTTACTATCCTGATATTATATTATATTATCACAATTATATCGCCAAAGTCAGTGCTATTGATCAGTTCCTAGGAATCTACTGTGTTGTTAAATCTGTGTGATTTATTTATTATTTACCCAAAGGGAATATTGGATGTTGGCAGTATCACTCATCAAAAATCTGTATGCACTTTATTCTTTGGCCTTGTCATAAAGTGCCACACAGTCTGTAAACACACATTCTGTTCCACGTGCTCTGATCCAACGTAACTGACTAGTACATAAAAAAAAAAATAAATAAATAAAATATGGATTTTCCATACTTTACTCCTTGATGTACAGAAGGTTATTGTAAAATTTGGTTTTAAATAATTATATATCATCAGCTTAGATGTGATTCCTCGGGGTCACCTGTGGTGTAGTGTTTAGCATAGCAACCTACTAAACCCAAGATCGCGGGTTCGCAGCCCAGCAGATGATCTTAGGATTTTTTAAAGGGAGTAAAAAATCCTTAGCTATGCCGTCCTTCGGAAGGGACGTAAAATGGGGGTCCCGAGCCTGTGCGATGTCAGGTACTCGTTAAAGATCCCTATCCTAATTATACCTGGATAGGCAAAATTTAGGACTCCCACCGTAGCATCGTCCGATTAGCCATAGCAGCATAAAGTGACATTAAATGAAATAAACAAACAAATGTGATTCCTCATAAGCACCAGTTAGTAAAATGTGTACATACGAGGTACCTCATATTAGCCAATGATATATGTTTTAATTTGTAGTATTGTCCCATAAATGTTTTTAATTTCTATTGTAAATTTTAAATTATATATTACATGGTAGAATAGATGCTGATATGTTGTTTATTGAGATTTAATGTTCTTATGTGATTTTACTAGGGCCACGTGAGACATTAGAGATATGGTGTGGGTCTGCCATGAAAAACAAAAATAATTTAAAAGCCAACCTGCTCATTGCCATATTTAACTCAATAAGGCTGGTCAAAAGAGTACAAAAACTCAATTTCTTCCTGACTGGGAAAAACAGTAAATTATGGATTTGTAACATCTATAATATATTGCTTTTCCCTATTAGAATTAAAATGACCAAATTACTTAAAATAACAATTAAATTAAATTAACAATCAATGATTATTTAAATATAACAAAGTTGTGGGAAAAAGAAAAAAAAAAAGTTGGGAGAAAATAGGGATTCCAAACATAATATAACAAAAAGTATGCTTTACTAAATTTCTGATAGAAAACTGTTGTTAAATTGTTGATCTGAGCAACACCAACATAGCTTGAGCGTGTCAAAATGTTTTTGAGTGTGAAAAAAACTTGACATATTTTGAGGGTGATTACATCACTACATGAATTTTTCTATTAAAACCAATATAGCTCCTAAGTGTTAGGTCCTGGTGATAAATGTTATATAACAAAAAATATTCTCCATTAAATTTCTTATAAGGAAACTGTCGGCAAATTTTCAATCCAAGCAACACTAACAGAGCTAGAGTGTGTTAAAATTTTACATTTTTGAAGGTGAAATAAACGTTACACTAATAAAGTATAGACTCCCAGCCAAAATACACCCGTTTCAATAATGTTAGTTCTATAATTTGAAAAAACAAACATATGTTTTTCATTTTCAAACTGGCTAGAAAAACATCTGTTTATTTTTGCACTTGAATTATAATATAAACCTCCGGTCTCTATTAAAACAATTATTTTTTTTCTATTTCATACCTAATTTACCTATACTATTATAAATATTATTAATAAATAGTTCCTTGTGATTTAACAATTTTTGTGGTTTCTTACAAGAACATTATAAAATATATACAGAATAGTAATAATAATGTTTATTAGTGAATACTAATAAAAATGTTCTGAAATTTGCTGGCTTATTTTTATTTATTTATTCAATAATATAAATAAATAATATTAAACTCAAAATCAAACCAAAAAAACCCATTAAATAATACAAAATAAACTACACAAAAAAGTGGTATTAATAAGAAGTGTAAGAAAAAATAATGTAGGTAAGTTTGTTCTCGTAATGTACATTAATGGTTTGTCTGTCTGAAAATTCATTTTTACATAGAGAATTATATAGAAATGTTTAGTTTGTTAACTTTTTATATGACTGTTAACCTTTAGTATGGTTAGTACCTTGTTATTGCTGGATCTTACAACATTAGCTTAAATTATCAATTTATATTTTAGATTATTTCTGTTTGTTATAATTTTTTTGACATGGATATGCCTTTTAGCTGGGGGTCTTAACTTTTTTGCTGTAACATTTTTTTTTCACATTCAAAACGTAACATATTGACTCACTCTAGTTCTGTTGATGTTGCTCGGATCCAAAATTTGACATTTTACCCATAAGAAATTTAATTGATTTATTACTAGGATCTACCGTTCAGGAGCTATTTAGGTTTGAATGAAAAAAGTCATGTTTGAAACCTATATTTTAAGTGTAGGAGCTTTTTTGACATGCTCTACCTTTGTAGGTGTTGCTCGGATAAAAAATTTGATGACAGTTGCCTTTTGAGAAATTCAATGGAGAATATTTATTGTTGTATAACATTTGTCGCTGGAAACTACTGTTCAGGGGCTGTATTGGTTTGAATGAAAAAAAGTCACAGTGTAACGTTTTTTTCTTCCTCAAATGTATAATCTATAACAAATTTAACATTTTGACATGCTCTAGTTCTGTTGGAGTTGCTCAGATCAGAAATTTGCTGACGTCTTTATCAGAAATTTAATGGAGAATATTTTTTTTCTTATAGCATTTATCACTAGGGCCTACCGTTTAGGAGCTATATGTTGGTTTGAATGAAAAAACTCACAGTAACATTTTTTTCACCCTCAAATGTGTAATGTTTTTCTTAACACTCAAGAATGTAACTTTTTGACATGCTCTAGTTCTGTTGGTGTTGCTCGGATTAGAAATTCATTTAGTTAGTTAGTGTTGTTAATAAAGGGCGTAAAACATCTATGGTCATCTACGCCCGTAGGTTATTTTAAATAAATAAAAAAATAAAAAATAAAAATAAACAAAAAATAAAATAATAATAAATGAATAAATAAATCAATAATTTATAAAGTTAAGTGAATAAATTGTTTGTTGTTGTAGGTTAGATACTATCAATCAACTGACTTCGTAGAAGAAATTCTATGATCTTATTTATAGTATTCTCATCGTCTCTTAGTTCTCTTGATATTTCTGATGGTATGTTAAGTTGTCGCAGCACTTGCTGGTAACAGCGGCATTCCTCGAAAATGTGCTTAATGGTTAGGTTGGTATTGCATGTATGACATTGCAGGGGTGTTTCTTTGGTTATGAGTTGGAGATGAGTCATTCGACTGTGTCCTGTTCTGAGGAGGGTGATGGCGACTTCCTCTCGGCGTTTACATTGGTTAGAGCTATTCCACGGCTTCACTGCTGGCTTAATATTTTTCAATTTGCTCAAAGGACTTTCTTCCCACATCGATTGCCAGCTGTTATCAATTATATCTTTTAACGGCCAGGCAAGTTCGGAGGCAGTCAGAACTGCAGTTCCTCTCCCTGGGAGCGATAATGCCTCACTAGCAGCTTTATCCGCCATCTAGTTACCGGTGATGCCTATATGTGCCGGAACCCAAACAAAATGGACTGACTTTCCTATCCCTTCTAACATTTTTAGGTAGTCATGGATCCGTACAACAATAGGGTGGTTTGAGTACATATTGTTTAATCTGCGAAGTGCACTAATAGACTCAGAGATGATTGCAATATTTTGTATGTTTTGGTTCAAGTTGGACATTGAAAAATAAAGAGCAGAGGCAATTGTGTTTAGTTCGGCAGTGAAAATGCTACAAAGGTGATGAAGTTTTCTCTTGTGTTTTGATCTCGGTGTAACAAAGGCGCATGCTGTTGAGGTTACAGATTTGGATCCATCTGTGCAGATGGCCATAACGTTGTTCTTATCAGAAATGTAATGTTGAATATTTTTTGTAAAATAACATTTGTCGCTAGAACCTGCTGTTTAGGAGCTGTATTACTTTGAATGAAACAAGTGACGTATGAATACCCTACTTGCTCTCAACTTTGTTTGTTGTTTATTGTTATTTGGGCTTAACGTCCTTATGTACTCCAACTAGGGCAGGAAGGACGGGTTATCCCACAGGTTACCAACCTATTCTAGCCAGGCTGGAAAGGTCAAGATTTATTCTTCGGTTTGCCATGAAATAAATTTTAACCTGCCCAGTTGGGATTTGATCCCATGACCTTCAGTACTGAATGCACTAAGACCCTCGTCCCTACTCACTCGGCCATCAAGCCCTCACCAACTTTGTATCAAATAATGATTAATGTTAATTTAATTTATTTATTAATTGAAGTGATTTGATCTTTTTAAATCTAAAATGTAAGTTGAGAAAAGGAGTAGATTATAGAAAGACAAATCCATGATCTAGTGTTTTTCCCAGTCAGGGAGAAATTGTTTTTTTAAATTTTTAATGTACTCTTGATCTAATAGTATTTCCATCCGTTTATGAAAATGGCTTATTCGCTTATTCTATTTGGTAACCTTTATCTATTTATTTTTAAGAGAATTATTTATTTTTTAAAAAAAGGGGAGAATGGTAGCTCAGAATTTATGCTAAATGAGTATTTAGAATAAAGTTATTGCTTCAATAACTTTTCCAAAATACACTAAATATCCGCTTCATCATAAAGTGTTTACATGGCTTTAATTTAATCATGGAGTCTATGTTCATTGCTGTTCTTCCACCTCTCAACAATCAGATATCTTTTTAAATAGTAGCCTTATTGGGTCTTCCATCCACTATTGTGACACGGATTTATTATTATTTTAATGATAAATATGTTTTTTTTTTTATTTGTGTTTCAGATATTCGAGAGGGTGTCATTGCAGAATTGTAAGTAATTACATATGATAAATTATTAATAATCTATAAGTAATTTCAGTCAATAGTACATTAGCCTGCTATGAGTTTTATAGTATATTTAGCTTGTATAACTCACTCACTCATAACTTGGGTGGCCAGCAACCAAGAATTCCTTGAAATCGGGGATTTTTGTCGCTGGGAAATAAAGTATGAATAATGCTTAAATTTTACAATCACCAAGGATTTTGTGAGATAATCAAAAAAAGTATTTATCCACCATCAATTTAAAATACAATGAAATTAATGGATTAAAATCAATGATTACTTACTTATAGTTAGGATAGTTACCATCCACCATTGATACTATCAAAATTTGCCTTGAATTTTATCAAGAGTAATGGAATTACTTTTGGATTTTCTTACCTGACTTGGTGGTCACCCTGTAGCTTTTTGCAAATATTTCTCCTGTTTCTTCTCTATGAATTTTTTCTGTTATCAAAATAAAATATGTTTATTTCTTTGGTGTTTAAAGAATTGAAGTATGGGATTGCAAAAGAGTAGAGTGCCTTATATTCACTAGGGTGGACTGTGATTAGCGCTTGCACCAATGCCATCTTTCAACTGGTCTATGAACTAACAACATTCTAACAACAAAAAATCACTTAAACCTATCTCGGATGAACAACTTTGTGCATTTTTTTGGCACTTGAATCTTTTTATATTTCCTTGGTTCAATTATATTTATTTTAATTTCAAAGCTTCATTGATAAGTACTTAAAGCTCATGGCAAAATCTGATATAAAATTGATAGGTATTACTTAAAAAAAAAAAAAAAAAAAAAAATTGTATGCTAATATAAGTAAATAGGGATGATATAAATGAAAGTTAAATAACTATAAAAAGAAAATTTTAGTGGGTGGTTCTTAAAATATAAAATAAAATAAATTAAATAACATTCATTAACTAATTCAATGTAGTAAGCTAATTCATCATTTTTTTGTGATAGTAATTAATTTATATAATATAAAATTGATAACTTTTTTTATATTCCACAGAAATTTATATTTTTCTGATTTCAGGTACTTCTTATAATTTGAATATGTTTTCTACATTCAATGTTGTTGGAGCTATTATTAAAATAATACCCAGCATATCAGAAGGTAATATTGGTTGTATTTTTTAATTTATTTTTATTTTTGTTATTATTTTAATTTTAATTGATGTTTTGGTTCTTCTAAATAAGAGTATAAGTATATTATGTCATTTGAATACACATTGGGGCCAAAACTGAACACAAGATCCTTCATGGCTTGTATCGTTACATTCTTTTTTTATTTATTTATTTATTTTATTTTTTTTTTACAATGAATTATATCGAAAATGGAGTTGTAATTATTGGAGTTAATTTTAGTATATTGTTCTTGTTTTCTTTCATTGAGATCAAATAGTGACTCGATCAAAAATATTTTTATTTTTTAATTTTACCCTCATTTATATATTTTGTATTTTTTTTTTAGAAATCTTTGGTAGTTTAGTGAAAGGATTTTGCAATGAAGGATGTAGGAAGGAACACAGCTATGAAGACTTTAAGCAAATGGAAACCATATATGATGAATGTACATTTTGCAAATATCATTATCATTTAGCCTGCCCTAGCTGTTTAATAGAAAGAGGTAATTATTTTTATGAAAAATCATCTTTAAAACTGCTATATTTGTGTGTGTGTGTGTGTGTATATATATATATATATATATATATATATTTATATAATATATATATATAAAGTATTTTTTAAAAATTAATTGGATTAATTTATCTTATATTTAATTATCTTTATTTATCTTATATAATACCATCTTACATAAGACGATGGATTCTTCATATTAAGAATTTATAATATTAACAATGGAAGCACTTCTTAAAATCAATTCTGATACATTATTTCATTACAGTTTGATAAAATTATGCTGTATAAAAAGATTTATAAAATCTTTGTTTTTATTTCAGGATCAAAGCGTCCTTTGTGCCTATTTTACAGCTTTGAAATCCATCTTTTTGATGGGAAAAATGTTTTCAGGATAGAAATTGGACATAAAAGTGGAGTTGAATTTATAGGTAACATTCAATATTCAACATTTCTGTTTTGTTTTGTAAATGTTAAATTAAATTAATTTATCTTATTTGAGATATTTTCCCACCAATTATAAAATTGGTTAAAATTGTCCTCTTTGAACTACAGCTTTGTTTATAAAAAGTTGTTTTTAGGGTCACATCAGATTCTTCATTCACAATTGTTATAATTATTACTAATATAAAAAGTTAAGTGAGTTTATTCAATAATCCAAAATATAAATATCAAATAATAGACCCTTCATTATTTGAAACTCAAGGGATTAGAGAAAAAGTATGGGTAAACCCTAGTTAGTTTAAATTAACATGAGATTAAATATAATCATGTACAATGTCTTTATTTAAAAATGTACTGAACAATAGAAAAATATGCGGCACAATGTATATACCTTTGTGTTATAGAAGTCCTTGTTCATAAGTATAGCTTTATTTCAGATTGCATATTTTAAACAATACTTCTCTTCAAAGTAATGTCCCTTGTTATCAATTACTTTCGTCAATATTTCTGCCAGTAATGGGATTTGATACCAATACCACTCCTTTGATTTTGAGGCAAAGAACTCTACATATCCAATATCCTCGTTATCATAAGATCTGACCTCTTGGATCTTTTTTAGAACACTGTGGCCAGTAACTATTAAAATAAATTATAGTGATTAATAGTAATGGTTACTACATAATTCATCTAACATGTGCTTTATATTAATGTAGCTTTCAGTTATAATAATGAATTTGTACAAGGTTTTCATAGAAAAAGGATTGCTGCACAACAGGAGAAGATGCAAACAAAGCTATGATATTCGATTCAACGAAAAAATAGCCAAATAGAGGTGCTATAAAAGACAGTGCAGAGAAAATGTATCTATGCATTCAGGTACTAACATAAATAACATACATAAAGATAATAAAACTAATACACAGACAGTGGAATTAATGTGGGCAAAGGCGAAACGGCTTAATTAAAAGGAATGTGGAACTCTGAGAGCAATGTCAGACTCATATTAATCTGAGTTCACCTGGAGACAAAAAAGACAAAAGTGACATTGATCTTTTTTAAATAATTTTGATTGATATTGTGGAATATTGGTCTCCAGAGGATTAAGATTATTCAGTAATAATTTATAATTATTTCTTTTTTTTTGTGTTTGGTTAGATCAATAAAAAAAATTGTTTCTTTCATGTGTTTATATTTTTCAAATAACAGCAATTACTTAAGGTTAGTAATAACTAACTGGTGACCTTGTTCTAAAAAAGACCCGACCTCTTAAATAATATAATTAGGCATAGATCTAAATGAATTCATCATTAGTTTCTATTTTGAGGATGTTGGAGTGTTGGATATATGATTTTGCCTTGCTCAAAGTTCTTGAAGTTGGCAATGTTCTTCATTTCCTTCCTCGTTATGACAGACCATTCATTCAGTATTGATTATTGATTTGGGACCTGTGGGTGTCAATGTGAATGAAATATTTAAACGTTATCTCACCACAGTACAAGTACCCACTCTGAATCACTGTGAAACAGAATTTATTAAAGCATTAAAAATGACTGGTCTGTGCTTGTTCAAACCAATTACAGAAGTAAGGGTCTTGAAGAATTCTTGATTTCAAGTTATGAAATGTTAGAGCGGTCGAATTGAATATGATTGATAATGTTTTGCATTCAATTGTGTAATTAATACTTTCGATAATCATTTATAGATTAATTTACTTTGTTGTTTTCGATTTTGTATCAATGTAGGTCATATCCAGTTTTTTTTTTGTTTTTTTTTAATTGAAAAAATATCGAAAGTGTTAAATACATGATTGAATATGAATTAATATCAAGATAATTATACAATTTGTAATTGAGTGAACTAATTGTATGTTTGTTTGTTTGTTGGGATTTATTGGCATAAAACACTAGGGTCATCAATGCCTGATACTCAAAAGCGTTAATTTCATAATTGAATATGTAATAGTATCAAGATCTAGTTGAATGAATATATATTGAATTATTTTTGGTTAAATGGCTTGTATAGTACAAATTTTAATTACTGATATTTAATTTTTTTTTTTTTAAGTATAAAAAGGTATTATTTTTTTATTAGTAGTAAAAGATAGTACCTTATTACCTAATGTATTACCTTTCTATCTTACCTTTTCCTTTTTCATATATTTTCTTATATTTATTTAAGAATTTGTATTTACCTTTTTATACATTTTTATATTTAAAAAAGAAAATTTTTTATTGAAATAGTTTGCTCAATTAAAAATTGTATTATTTAACCAAAATTAATTCAATATATATTCATTCAACTAGATTTTGATACTATTACATATTCAATTATGAAATTAACGCGTTTGATATTTTTTCAATGATGTAATTGACCCTTTCAATATTCTTTTGTAAATTAAGTTACCTTGTTCATTTTTGCCACATCTCCACATCTCTTTTGGCCAGCCCTGAAGAAGACAGCAAGGCAGGTCAAAACATCGGCACTAACGATAATGTTTTTTAAACTGGCATGTATGTGCAGTTTATTAAACCTGATTGCATCCCTGATCATCTTCATCAACCAACTTTTAATTACATTTTAAAAATCTTTGTGGGATGCTTTCGTGATCACAATTCACTATTTAAAATAGTATTTTTTTTATTAGATAAACTATTATCAAAAAGTTTTTTTTTTTTTTTGCATATTATAATATAAAATATGATCTATCTATTTTGGATAACCCTTTACTTGGAAAGCAAAAAAGTGTATTTTAAAGGAAGAATAGAAACAAAAATTAAAAAAGTGTTTTTATGCTTACAACATTATTTGCATTTACTTTTTTTTTTTTTTTTTTTTTTTTTAATTTCAGGATGTACACCTCAACAATATTTAAAATCAGATTCTTTGTGTAAAAAAATTCGTAAAATAATTTTTTCTTTTCCACATGATACATGGGTAAACCCCATTCTTCTAAAAGCTAAGGTTAAAGTAACGCCGAAAAAAGGTGACTCAGTCCTGACACTTGAGGGCACATCTTTAAGGAAGGACCTTACTTTTAAAGGAAAACATTATAAGTTGTAATGGAAATTATGAGCTGGTTTTCCATTACAATTAGCAGTACGATTGAAGTCTCTCTCCCTCCTGAAATGAATTAAACTAAATAATTTAAAGAATCACTACTTAAATAATTGTGTAGTACTAAATTTTTAAACATAAAATATCTATAAGAAGTGATAATAAATGTTAATTGTTAAGAGTAATTATATATTGTGTATAGTTAATATTCTATTATGATTGTAAATATATTAAATTTTCGCATAATAATTTATAGTTATTTATAAATATACTTTTTTTATATATGGTTATGTAAGATAATTAATTTGTACCTCACACTATAAACGTTTGAACTTTGTTCAATCTATACTATTATATAAAAGCACAAGCCATTTTTCCATTTCTTATTATCACTAACTACGAAAACTGCTGAATCAATCAATACCATATTATAACATCTTCATCTTTATAGTTCCAGGAAGGTTTAGCAATAGTAAAATCTACCGATTTTCAATTAATTTGTTATTAAAAAACGATAATATGTGGATAACAGTAAAGTTTGAAAATCTACCAATAAGTTAATTATATTACATCAACAATAGAAAAACAATAATGATCTTACAATGTATTAAGTAAAAATGATGTTTTGAAATAGAATAAAATTTAATAATCAAATTCATACATGCTTACCATTAGTTTCCTAGACAAACATGATTATTAAATTTGATAAAAATCAGATGATTCATTATTATGTACTACTTTACACTTTCCTCTAGCCAAAAAAAAAAAAAAAAAAAAAAAAATGAAATTTAACATTAAATCTACCCACATTTCATGTAATGGTCATTTTCAAATAAAATGGCTATTACGCTTTCTAAAAAAACCCATGCAACCTTTAATAAAAAAGTTACTTATTCATGCTCTTTGGAGTAATAGGATGTTAAAACACTATTTGAGGATATATACCTGAGTCAGTTCATCAAATTTCCGCTTCCTTGATTTTTAACTGAATTTTAAGAGAAAAAAACCTTTAATAACATGATGTACATTGCCGGGTTTTTAACTTGTCAGAATTATGGTTTTTATTCCGGTTCCAGTTAAGAATTTTTCAGATGACTACTTTGAAATAGTCCATAGATTTTATTATTGCCCCCAAAAAATTATTGACATCTGTTAAGGATGTCTAGACCCTTTCAATAAAAAAACATTAACAAAAAACTTTTTTATTAATTAATTAATTTTTGATTGTTTTTGGTGCTGAAAAATATGAACTGTGAAGACTTAGATTATAAGTGGTGAATTCAATGTGAGAAAACAATGGTAACGTATGTCAAATTGAATTAAGGCACTCACTATGTTTAGAGAATCAAGGTCGTCTCTCTTCTGTTAATACAGCGACCTGGGCACTTAGTTGGGAATGGTTACAATAGATAGTTTGGAGGGTGTTAGGACGCCATCCCAACTTCCCAAGCTCCAGAGCCCACTCTTCTACACATCAAATGAATAAATTCGTAAATTCTCAGACACAGAAAATCTTTTCTCAAGCTCTCAGAATTTCATATTTTCAAAAAAAGTACTCTTTTGATTTCACATACACATAATTGAACAAAAAATAGCAAAGAGAATAAAATGAAAAAAAATTCTATACTTTTTGTGAAGGCTAGAAGTTGGCAACTTGACCTGTGGACCATAACATATGTCAAAATTTTTAATAATTAATTTTTTTATTCTTTATCAAACATTTGAAATTGAAGCTCTAAGGCCTGCACTAATTTAAACAAATGAACTCGACAAGATGAAATCAATGACAGTGAAATATTGGATGTAATTTCTTTTTTATAGCTATTCAAAGTGCTGGGATAGCAAATTTCCATCTTTTAAAATTATCCGTATACCTATTTCTTGGCAAAAAAAACAATAATAAGAGATGAGTGGATATTGAATAAAACACTTTTAATATATAGTAGAACCTCGATAACCCGAACTAATTGGGACCGGGGGTGGTTCAGACTATCAAATCGTTTGGGTTACAGAACACTGACATACTAGTTCCCATAAAATAAGAAACACCTTGTATTGTTAAAGGTAAATAGTTTGTTTTATGAAATACTAGTATGACCCGCTAGTGCCACCACCGCCAGCACTGAAGAAACAAAACCATCCGTCTACAGAGGACCCACTAGCAGCTGAGGACACCGTTCTTCAAATGCTGACAGGCAATCCAAGATCCTAAAATCTAGTTATTTTATGTTTATAAGTAGAATTAATTGGAGGATTAGAAAAAAAAAATATATATGAATTACTACTGTGCTTAAGTAAGGTAACTAACTATATTTTATGTAATGTATTGCACATGAATTTCGTAATATTTTACATAGTATGTATACAATCTTAAACACACACAGAAAGTACAGTATTGTACAGACAAAAATTATTTTGTACAGAAACATAAAAAAATTCAAGAAAACAAAAAATTGAACATTTGGAAAATAGTCACATATTGTTTTCTGAACTAAGGTTGAAGAACGTTTTTTTGCTGCTAAATCACGGATTTTCAGAAAATAATTTTTATTTTTCCCAAAACGGCGTTCGGATTATCGAGGTTCTTCTGTAATCTATTATATATTTGTCAAATACCACTCACTCACTTAACACGAAATCTCAGAAACTACCAAACGGATTGGAATGAAATTCGATATGTAGATTCCTCTAGGGCCGTAGGTGCTCGCTAAGAAAGGAATTTTAAAAAATCGGCCTGGATCGCGGCTAATTTGCGAAAAATGCGATTTCATTTTTTTATTGGGTGAATAATAAAAGATTAATTGTCATATGGTATTTGGAGATAAGCTAAGTTAAAAAATAGGTTAGATCTTTAAGCCGCAAACTTTGACCACCGTTTAAGTTCCTTATAGTTGTAAACTAACAAAAATACGATCGATGTCGAAACCTTATAATATTTGAACTTTCTGTGAACTCATGGTAGCTGCAGAGGTTACTTACAACTTACAAGTTTGAGTTTTTTCGTGAAGAGAAGCTATTAAAAGACTTATGTTCTCTGGTGATGACATGTAAGGCCAGTTCGATGTAGGGACAAAAAAAAAAAAACAGATAAGAATCAATAGTTCTACCAAGTGTATGATTCTCTTTAGTATCGTATCATGTTCTACCATGGAGAAGAAAGGTACAGTATTAACATCCCTCAGCGTGACCCAAACTCCAATACATCACTTAAGAAAACTGTGCCTGCAGCTGATTTTTACGCCTAAATGTTAGTGGAGCGAGGAAGGTGAAGGTGAAGAACCTTATTTACTTTAATTTCGTAATCTGCTCGACCAATTTATGCTTGATACGTACGCAAAAATAGAAACAGAAAGACTAAACTTTCTTCAAAAAAGTTGAGAAGTTAAGACTATATTCACTTAAAGTATGCCATAAGAAAAGCTGATGGTCTGGTATCAGAGCTGGGTAAGATGGTAGTGCTGCCTCGAAGCTTCACTGGAGGGCTATCAAAATAATATAAAATTAACTTTTGCAAACTGTCAAATTTACTTATTGAAATTATTCTAAGAATGGAATTGTTCAGGTTTATTTAAGTAATAATAATTATCAACGTTAAGCTTAACTTTTACTAATTTAAGTTGTCTTCATCCTAATGATATTAAACCGTAGCGGAGCGGTGTACTTTCAGCTAGTATTTAATAAAAATAGTTAAGCCAAAAAGCAAAGTAATGAATGTTGTTTCCTAGAACTTCTGCTGAAAGGCCGAAAAGGGTCATTTGTTCTACCATGGTAGGTTTAATGTTAATCAGTTTCGATCCTTTGAGAATTTTTATTAGATTTATAAGAAACTTTCTTTACCAAACACTATGAAAATCGACTGTCATTCTAAAATATGAGTTTAAACGCTACCACCCCTCCTCAAAAAAAATTTAATATTTCAAAGCTGTTTTTAAACTAAGAAATTGCTAATAGATTCATAAGAAACAGGGTTATTAAATCTGATATATTTTATTTTATTTACGCTTTTGACGATGAAAATAGCTTTTTTTTATTTTTTTTTTTTTTTTTTTTAGCACTCTAGAATATATTGCATGACTAGTATAGCTACGGAAAGAATCTTCATCTTCAATATTTCGATAAATAACCTTCTCGATGCTGTTTAAAATAAATATATTAAAATATTTATTGCAAATCAGTCTTGATTAAAGTAGAACGGAAATTCTGTGACTCAAGAAAATAGTTAAAATATGTTTTACAGTCACGTGATGGTAGTAGGGGATCACTACAATAGGATTCATGAATTGTTTGCCACTTCTATTGGATTTTTTTTAATTCTAAAATTTGTTTCGTAAGTTAAACATCCGTCATCAGTTCTAAAAACATGCGAAAAATTTCAAAACATCGGAACTTTGCTACCTAGATTTATATATATATATATATATATATATATATATATATATATATATATATATATATATATATATATATTATATGTTCGTAAAAATGATGAATACACACAAAAAACAATTACGAAACGAAAAAAAAAATATATATATATATAGCTAAATAAAAGGTTCGCGGGACTGAGTTTTTAAAAAGAGCGTTTTTATTGACAGACATACATTATACAAGAAAAAGCACAATTTATAGCCTAATACAAGGACTTCGTGTTGAACAAACTGGCATCACAACGTGTAGAAGCAGAGTGTCAGTCGGGCACAGGTGGGGGTGGCCTTTTATACAGTTATCTAGGAGAGGGGATAGTGTACATTTATTTATTATCTCTAATACCATTGGGTTTCTATAACTTCTCCCCCCCCCCCAAGTTCCGAGGTCTCCGATGGAACAAATATCTTAGTGTAAATAGGTAAGATTCTATACAATAAAAATAAAAGGTTTGGACCTTATACATTTCTCAATACCTTTTACACTAAGTCATAACATTGCAATAGATAACATTCTATAAACAAAAGGGATTGGATCTTATAATTTAAGTTTATACAAAAATAAAAGGATTATAACTTGTGTACTAAGTTTAGGATTTCTACTAACTATAGTTTTAAATAAAAAGATTAAACTCTGTACTGAAATACAACTATCAGCTTCCTATAAACAAAAGGATTAGACTTTGAACTTCCTGTTTATGAAGTCAGGATCTGTACACTTGCAAAATAAAAGGATTAAACCTTGCCCATCTCTTAATATTAACAATAAGCTTAAACTATAAAATGTTTATACATTACAAAATTCCTTACATGCTAAAGTACAATTTTCCTTATAACTAAAAGATAACAGGATATTTCTTAATACTAAACAATTCATAACTATACATTATTTAAACAAAAGGAAAAATAAAATAAGAGTCTTTGAATTAGTTTCCTCTATTACAAATAATACTTTTAGCTTCAAAATTACTCAATTAAAATAATAACATTTTAAATCAAAATAATAATTCAAACACTCCTTTACAATAATTACAATAATTACAATTAATAATAATTTCAAAATAAAATACATACTTTTTCAATGATCAATCAAAATAATATTTCAAGACAAAATAATAGTATCCTAATATTTATGATAGTGACTTCAAAATATTAATTACAAAATAAATCGGACAGAATATTACTGTGAAATAAAATAATAATTTGAATGATCTTTTACATTATTAACATTGAATATAATATTTTACAACAAAATACAAAAGTCCGACTTTATTAAAATAACTACAGCATTGTCAGTTTAATACAGATAATTCTTTCAATATAACATAAACATTACTCCTAATACCATTGCATTTATTATTTTTTAAAATAAAAGATTTTTTTTAAAACATTTTAATATCGTTTAAATAAAATTAAATATTTTTAATCAGAACCACTGTCTGAATCGTAATTATCCGAAATGTTTACACGAAGAGATTCGCTGTCGTCGTCTGAAATAGATTGTTTCTTTTTCCGTTTTTTCCTATTGGGCCTTTTAATATTGTCGATATGAGTTTTAATTGGTCTTTTGTCTTTTACTACTACATTTACTTTTTTAAATTTGTCTCTACTTTTTATTTTCGCTTGGGTATTTTTCAAATATTCTGTATCCCCTAATTGTTTCTGAATATCTAAAGGGTCTTCTCTATTTTTATTTAATTTTTCGGTCCTTGTCTCTTTTTCGTCATTTTTTTTTTAGATCTAATTAGTTTATGTAATAATTGTTGGTCCTTATGATATTTTAATACATATTGTTCCGTCAGGTCGATGTTTTCGTTTGATTCTAATCTGGAGGTTCCAAAAGTAATTTCATTAGGAGTTAATTTTAATTTATTGTTCAAGGTATTATTATACGCTATTACCGCTAATCTTAATTTTTGTTGCATCGAACATTTATCTTTTTCTTTTCCTATTATTCTTAATAATTCGTTTAGGGTAGAGTGGACTCTGTTCAATAATCCCAAAGAGTTTGAGTGGCTGGCTGAGGTATAATGTAAAATAATATTATTTTCCTCACAAAACTGTTTTACCAAATTATTTTTCATTTCCGTCCCTTGGTCTAATGATATTTGTAGAGGTGTGGGAAAGTATGTCATATAGTTAGTCAGTGCGTTACTAAAATTAAAAATATCTATCATTAACTTAAATTCTGTCTGACTATAAAACTGATAAAATGATATTTTTTCTAAGGTTTGAATGAATATTAACCAAATTATTCTGATAAGTCTATTTTAAATTTTTGAAATGTAAACCATTCAAATCATATAATATCTGTAATGCTAACTTCATTTTATAAATGCATAAAAAATGTTTATAACAATTATATTCAACTTCTTAAAAACAAAAATAAGCAAGAAATAAAGATCGAGACGTAATGTAAACTTATTAACTTTTTAACCAAAAATGACAATACTCAATCACGTAGATAAATAAAATTGCTGTGCATATTGCATTTAAATTTAAACTTAAAACTGTGAAATCGTTTATCCCTTTAGTTTTATATTTAATATTTCGATTCTAGTGATTAACAGGACATTCAATAAAATGATCATACCTTGTTTTGTTTGAATTGAATTGTTACAAAAATAAAATAAAATAATTAGTTTTAATTTACAGGTTCTTTAGTTCGTTGATACAATGTAATTGTTTAAATAGCAAGCATAATAGAAGCTTAAAATGAAAAGAACGAATACAACAATTTAATCCTTAAACTTATTTAGCATGATAAACATATCTGAAAGTTAAGATTATTATCCGAGTAGTAATCAAATAAATATATTTTTCAAATGACTAATCATCATTAACATACAATTAATTATTATCAATCAAATTATTATTAAAGTATTAATTAATTATTATTACATTATTAATTAATTATTTTTATTAAATTATTAATTAATATTAAATAGAGCCTTTTGATTTTTTCAAAATTCATTACTATTTTCAAAATTACCTATAAACATTAATTATAAACGAAATATTGTAATGAGAAGCAACATAAAACTAAATTTTGCAATCTAAATGAATATAAGATATTTATAATTTTACAGAAATAGTTAAAACGTATTATTAATAATTAATGATAATATTAATAAATTTAAGTACTAACAAAAACTGGTATGAATATAAATTATAATAGTTAAGAGAGTTATCAGATCTAAAAACAATCGTTTTAATTCTATTGTTTAAATCTCTATGCTTCTAAAACATAAACTTGAAAACTAATAATTGGTATGATTATGAATATTAATAAAAATGGTATTGATGTTGAATTCGAAGTTACCAGAATCAACAAATTATCCGATTTAAATATTTTTACTTAGTTTTTTTTCCTATATTTATACATCTTTTTTGGTACGATCCAAAGTGGAAAATTATTTTTTTGATTTATTTGGTCTGATTTTAACCATTCCCTTTTTAAACAAATTTTGTACTGCTTCCTCGCCTAAATCAACATTTAGTTGAGCTTTAAGATTTTTTAACTTATTGTGGCAGTGAACATGCCCACTTTTTATGGGAATAGAAGCCATTACTTCTTTAAAGGTCTTTTGGTTTAATTCGTTAAATTTTGTTACATTATTAATTAATTTTTCAACAGTTACTTTTAAACTATTTTTCGAAGTTTTTAAATTGTTTGTTTCTTTCACTAAATTCGAATTTAAATCTTCCGTTTCTTTGATTTTACTAATTATATGTTTTTCTTTTCCTTCCCGTGACTTATTAACGGTTTTTATTGTTTTATTTAAATTACGATATTCATTTCGGACTGTTTCTTTATTTTTATTAAGTTCTTCAAGTTTTTGGTATTTTAAATTTTCGTCGTCTTCCATATTCTTAAATTTGTTTACAGAATTTTCTACACTTACTTTTATTTCAGGTTTTAAATTATACGCTTCTTCCACACTCTTAATATTGTTTACAGAATTTTCTACAGTTTTATTTATTTCCGGTTTTATCTGTTCTTCGCGAATTAAGTTTTTAACACTTTCTTTTATTTCCGATTTTATATGTTCGTCGCGGATTAATTGTTTTTTTTCATTTTTTTCGTCGATTAGATTTGGTAAGTCGTGATTTAAGTTTAAGTCATGTATCTCTATTTGTTTATCCTGGTTATCTATTTGTTTATCTGGTTTAGAATTTAAATTGTTTATATCCGGTCCGGAGGTCTGCTTGTGCTCGGGCCTAATTCTAAAAAATGATCCTGTCTTTTTTCCAAAGATTCTATTCGTTCTAACAATAACTTAATTTTTTCATCTTTTTCTTCCTCAATTGTATGTACCCTATTAGAAACAGTTCTCATCGAAACGGTGTTAGAATCTATTTGCGGTTGTTGGTAATTTTGCCTAATATTTCTGGAGGGTGGTTTGTTAAAAAATTTATGTTGTGACTGGGGGTCCCACGGTTGGTTATAAATCGGAGTCGTATATTCAATAGCTCGCTGTTGTGGCCGGAAGTTATGTTGGTTGTTATTGTTATAAGAATTAGAGGTTGGACCTTGTTCATGCTGATACTGTTGCTGTCGGTAATGTTGGGGATTATTATACGACGTATATTGCTCGCGGTGGTACTGATGGGGTCGGTAATTTTGATAATCATAGTGGTTGTTAAAATTTGGTCGGTACTCTTTATTTTTGTAATTATTTTTAAATTTTTTTCTTTTTGTAATTATTTTGAACTGGGTTTTTTTGGTGTTTTTTATCGCCATAAATTCTATGTACGATGTGAGCCGCGCTGTTTCTTAGTATTTCTTCTAGGTCTTCTAATGAGTCAAATTTTATATGGTAAATGAAGTCCGTTAGTGCTGGGTGTAAACTATGTACTGCGTGGTGGGATATCTGTTTGTCATACCTATACATTTCGTCCTGTTTATCTAATATCTCATTGTCGGAGTAAATTCGCGCATATAAATCGCATTTTTTTTGGCCCAGTCGTTCTAAGAAATCGAGTGGGTTTTCATTATGGTAAGTCCGCGTATTTAAAATTTCCGAAATTAATTGTTCCCTAGTTCTCGTGTCCTGGTACTTTTTCTTTAAGAATTTTATTATTTCTTTTACTGTATTGAATTCCTTATCATATACGGCGACTTTAGCTTTTCCAGTTAGTTTATTTAAGATTGTTAAAACAAGTTTAGCTTGGTTTGTATTTTTATGGGTATTATCATCTTTACAGTATAAATTATATAAAAAATTCGCTATTTCTAATAAAATCAACTAGTTGTAACGGATTTCCGTCATATTCCGGGATTAATGCTAAATCATGATTTTTAATTTCTAGAGCCATATTATTTTCTTTTTTAATTAACGTTGAACCTGTTATTTTTAAGTTACTTAATTTTTCTTCCAAACCATTCATAAAGATAAATGCTAAATTTAAATTATTATACTTATTACTAACTTATATTTAAATTACAAAAATTACTTAAAAATAAAAATAAAAATAAAATTAATTATACTTTTTCTTAATACAACGTTGTCTTCGATGTCTTCTTGATGACGCTCCCTTTAGCTCCTTCCCGTCGATTCTTTAGCAAGAGGATGAAGGTCCTTTTGGTCAAGGTATTGGAATACCAAAGCGCTCCCAAAGACTTGAAGATCTGCTGATGTACTAATACTCAGCTCCCAATCTTCTCATGCCAGTGGAAAGAGGTCTCGCTGTTCTGTACCTGAAATAAGATAGAACTGCCGCGAAGTTACGTTAACGCTTCCAAATGTCCCTCCGTTCGGGCGCCAGCTAAATAAAAGGTTCGCGGGACTGAGTTTTTAAAAAGAGCGTTTTTATTGACAGACATACATTATACAAGAAAAAGCACAATTTATAGCCTAATACAAGGACTTCGTGTTGAACAAACTGGCATCACAACGTGTAGAAGCAGAGTGTCAGTCGGGCACAGGTGGGGGTGGCCTTTTATACAGTTATCTAGGAGAGGGGATAGTGTACATTTATTTATTATCTCTAATACCATTGGGTTTCTATAACTATATATATATATATATATATATATATATATATATATATATATATATATATATATATATATATATATATCAAATTTTTAAAAATATGAGACGAGAAGTCAAGCATGTTGACTCATTCACCAATGAGGCAAAATTAAAAGGGCTTCTGAAAGATATCAGGACTTAGAGCAGACCGAATGTAAAGAGACGAAAGGGTGAGGTAGGTTGGTAGCTCTTTAGGTTTTCGTTATGACTGGTTGGTTTTTTCTGTTCCTACAGGAAAAAAAAAATAATATCGGACTATTCGAAATATTTATCTGCTTGTGTAATAAAAAATATTTCTTTGTTTTGAACGATTTTATTTTTTCTTATCATTCGTGAATATTTGGGTTTAGATTCTTTATACGTGATGTATTAGTTTCATTCACGAATCTTCGTTAAATTTATGAATATTTTCATTTGAATGGATTACGAAGTTGGACTTGTGCTTCTTATTACTGTATGCCCTTATTTTGTTCTTTTAATCTTTTCACTGAAAGTCGTTGGTTCGAATTCTACCTGAGAGGGTTAAAATTTATTTCGTAGCGGACACACGGAATAAATTTTAACCTTCCCATCCTGGCTAGAAGAGGTTGGAACCGCGTCCTTTTTGTAGTAAATATAGACTTTAAGCCTCAATAAATAAAATAATGGGTGTGCTTAGGACCACAGGTTGGAAGTGTAAAATTGTTTTGACGATCTAAATTTGAGAGATATGCTTTATTAATACAAAAAAAACTATTCCTGACCAACTTCATCGGAATACTACATCCACAGCATACTGATCTGTCTCATTGAAGACAACATTCTACCTCAAAATAACAGTAATTCGAAATGTTAATAATGATATCTCTACTTATCAGATATTTTCTTATATTTTTCTAGTACCTATTTATTTGTTTCTCCCTTTTGAAAACCAATAATATTTCAACCAAATATACACATACACCATTGTATTATATATACACATACACAAAATATAAACATTTAAATAGATAAACTACAAAACAAAAATTTAAAACTATGCGCGTGGTTGTGGATGATGCCCAGGAAGTCAAAGATTATATTTTTGGCCATTATCGCAATATCCCTTGCATTCACACCCAGGTCCTCCAAGAAGCTTCTTGTTTTTCCTCTATTTCCAAATGTCTTGCGGAGTTTCTCTTTAAGGAAAGGGATATACTTTCCATATATATCCATTTTCTCCCTTTCTACTTCACCTGATTGATTGAGGTTAATATTTTCATTATTTGTAGTATGATTCAGGATGAGCACCGTCCGTCCGTTCTTCGAAAATGCGACGATGTCTGCGTACCTCGTGAGTCCATTTGTACCAATAGAGTAAAGCTCGTCAAAGCAGGTAAAGTAAAAAATTGCAATAGAGGGTGTCAAATAATTCATTAATCCTAAATTTTTTACAGTGCTAGGGATATCTACGCATTTTTAGCTGCATTGGCTTCCTAAGTAAAGCACCAACTTACGGTGCTGCCACTGTTTTAGTTACTTATATGTTTGATTAATATCTTTAGAGTTCTTAAAAGAAATAGATAGCGACCATTCTTCGTATAGAAAATAAAATAAAAAATAAATTTGGTCTTCATCAGTTCTAATTGCAAATTGATTGGAAAAGGTTTGGCCCTCTGAGAACTGTCCCCTGAGGGCTGTATGAGAGGCCCATTTGCTATTGCCTCCTGTATAATCCCGGTTGGTTTGCTCTTCGAGGAACTCCCTCCCCACACCCCCTCAAGGGCGAAGTAAGCCTTTTGCATGGAAATCCTCCGCGGCTCCCACAACCAGCCACCTAATTAACTTCTCAAAGCAACAGTGCAACTTCAAAGGGACAACAATAGATCGTCTTGATGAAATGGTTCCTTTGTCGATCCAGTCCCTACTTTACTTAAAATATAACTTTAATTAATAAATTTCTCGAATCATCTTTACAATTGTATAAAAGGACAAGCCATTTTTCGTTTGTGATCACTAACCACGAAAACTACTATACCAATCTTTACCAAATTTTAACCACATTATCTTTATAGTTCCAAGAAGGTTTAACAATAATAAAATCTACTGATTTTCAATTAATTTGTTATTATAACAGCGATAATATATGGATAACAGTGAAGTATGAAAAGTGACCGATAGGTGGCGACCGCTATTCTACATGAAAGGTTACAAACGTACGGTGTTAATGGGGTGTATAAAAAAAAAAAAAAATGACTATTTCTTAAACAAATATTCGTATTATTATTTCTTTGATATAAAATACAATTAATACTCAAAGTATAGTCCATTGTTATCTACCGTCATTACCCATCTGCTAGCCAATCGCTCGATGCCACGCTGATACCATTCCTTGGGATGGCTGTCAAAGAACTCTTGGACAGCATTTTCAACTTCCGCAAAATTATCAAATTTTTTCCCTTGAAGAAAATGAGCCATGGATCGAAACAAGTAGTAATTTGAACGTGCGAGGTCTGGACTATATGGAGGATGAGGCAGGAGTTCAAACCCATGAAGTTCTGTAAACTTTTCTGCTGATTGTTGAGGAGTAAGTTCGTGAGAGACCAGTCTACAGGTCTTTTTCACATTCCCCATAGAGAGAAGATGGCGACTAACAGTATCTTTCGACACACTACACTCCCTGGCAAGTTCGCGAGTACTTGTGGACGGATTTGACTCCACAGCTTCCTTCAGAACCTCATCAATATCCATTAATGGCCACCCGGAGCCCTTCTTCCTTTCCAACGTCGTATCTCCACTTCTAATTTTTTCAAACCAACGCCGCTCAGTGCGCTCTTCAAGGACACCCCCCTTCATATTTAATAATTTTACGAGTTGCTTCAGCGGCAATGAAATTTTTTTTTTCCAGTAATGTCTTAAAATTACGAGAATTTCGTAGGACACTGTCATGTTTCTTCTTTGGTATAATTAACTGAACTGAGGATTTTTTGGAAGATGTCCAGTGTTATTAAACAAGCTTAGATAATGCTCTAAAGGGTTTATTAAGTATTGGTAAATAATAAATAGCATTAAGATATTTACAGACTTTTGAACTCTGGAATTTGATAAAACGGTCTTCTTTTTTTTTTTTTATACGCCCTATTATTTTGAAATTGATAATAAAATTTTACTCATACTTAATTAATTAATTTAAAAAGCAATGAATGAAAAATGTGGTGCGAGATGTGGATCCCAGTGAAGTTTAAGAATCGTCCAAAATGAGGTAAGCACCATTGCTGAATGGAGTGTAAAATGGTAAAAGTACTGAACCCAACTCTACAAAATATTAACCTCATCATTTTGGAAGGTTCAGCACTAATGAAAATTTAAATGAACAATGTTGAGTGGCAGAAACGAGGTTTGCCACATTGTTGTACCTTTATGGTTAGAAATTAAAATTTATATTTCTGCCGAATAAAAATTATTACCAAATCAAAATGTCGATCCTTTGCTTTTCGTTATTGTATGTAAAAATATGATCGACAGTGTCTGAAAATGCCAACCTTTATCCGCAAGAGGATCTCAATAGTCTCTGTCCATTTGGATTGCCATTTCATACTTTAAAATTAAAAATTGGATGTCCAATTATGCTTTCACGTAAACTTCAAACACTTAATCAATGCAATTTTAACCAGGTTAATAATTAATGTTAGGCGTCAAAATGTCTTTGAAGAAATAATGATCAAACGCTCACTTCAATACAATATTTTTATGGGTTTACTTATGAGTAGAGACCGGATTTTTGTGCAGTAAAAAATCAAAAAATGTGCAGTAAAAAACTCAAAACGTGAATTTAAAAACTTAATACATGCAGCAATCCATTTATTTACACAAATATGCAAAACTTAACCAACCTTAAATAAACTTAAGGACATTTCGACAAACGTTTCGTTTTAGTGTTAATTCAATCTGAAATACTTTAAAATTTGGGGAAAAAATTGTCAATTAAAAGAAATATAAAATATCTTTATTAAAATTTCCTTTTACGTGGAAACAAAATATAATTAAATGTTTTTGAAAAATAAATTAGTTTTTAAAAGTTTCGTGAAAATGTACGAAATATAAATTTCAAAATATTTCTCAGTAAAATTCTGCCGCCTGTCACTTAATAAAATGTTTTTTAGCAAAGAAAAGGAACGTTCTAAATCTATGGACGTAACAGGACAATTTGTGTAGCATGCGATTGTGGATGAATCCAGATCAGCTTCTATTTCCATTCCGTTATAAAATAATTTAATTTTTTTTAAAGAATGTAGCCGTAGTTTTTCTCATGGATTTACCCGAATTTTGAAAATAAACATATTCCCTTTTCATTTTCAATTTGTTTTAAGCTTTCTTCGAGAGTTTTAAACAAATATCACCAGCTCTAGATACTTATTGGTCCATTGTTTCAGTTTTGTAGAAACACTCCCGGACGTTTTTGGCATTTTAAAGTTGATATTTTAAAATCTTGTCAACAACTAGCCCTTTGTGCTAAATCAGAAGTGGGGATGAAATGGGAAGCGGGGAATAAAATTTTCTGAGGAAACATCTTAGTTCTAGGAAGTACGTCCATCCTCAATGTTTGCCTGAATCCTCAAAGCTCCTAATTCAATACGATCATTTAAAAGTAGAAGGTCACAAATACATTTGATTTAAGCGACTTTTTACTTTCAATTTAAAACTAAGTAACTTATTTAATATAAAAAATTGTTATAAATGTTGCCTAATAATTGTAAGTAAAATTTTCAAAAAATAAATGGTTAAGTGAATAAAATTAGATGAATTTGGTTCAATTGTGCAATTTCGTGCAGTAAAACCCGAATTCGTGCAATTAAGCTCAAAAAGTCAAATTTGTGCAATTTCGTGCAAAATAAAATTTAAGAATAAGAATCCTTATTATATAAATGAGATAACTACTTGGGTTAGAGAGCGCTAAATCAAAGTGAACTAAATGTGCAATAACACAGAAATCCGGTCTCTACTTATGAGAGTTAGCGAAGCCGTGGAGGGGGATGGTAGTATCATAAAATTGGAAATAATGTTAGAAAGAATAAAAAGATTGATCATTTACTGCGTTTATGGCTCATTTTCAAATAAAATGGCAATTTTTTATCCCAGCACTTTGAATGGCTGTTAAAAAAAAATAGCTCCAATATCACTGTTGTCGATTTTATTTTGTCGAATCCATTTGTTTAAATTACTGTAAGCCTTAGAATTTCAATTTGAAATGTTTTATAAAGAGAAAAATAAAAACAATTATTAAAAATTTTGACATACGTTACTGTCCACAGGTCAAGTTGCCATCTTCTAACCTTCACAAAAAGTATAGAAATTATTTTATTTTTATTCTCTCTATTATTTTATGTTTAATTAGGTGTATATTAAAGCAAAATAGTACTTTTGTTTTTAAATATGAAATTTTGGGGGCTTGAGAAAAGATTTTCTTCTTTGTGTCCGAGAATTTCATTATTTATTAATTTGATGTACGTGACCGGGTATAGAAGAGTGGGTTCTGGAACTTGGAGGGTCGGGATAGCGTCTTACCACCCTTCAGACTATGTATTATAACCATTCGCAACCAAGGGCCCAGGTCGCTGTATTAACGGAAGTAAGGCAACGTTGATTCTCAAAACATAGTGAGTGCCTTAATTCAATTTAACATACGTTACCATTGTTTTCTCACTTTAAATTCACCACTTCCAATCTAAGTCTAAACAGTTTGTAGTTTTCAACATTGCGAATGTTTCAATCCCATTATATTTGAAAAAAAAATGTAGTTAAATAATCTTTTTCTTATTAAAATTCCATTTCGGTAACGTATGTTAAACTATTTTGGCTTTTGTCCAATTTTGGTAACGCATGTTAAATTTGTCGTCTCATTTGTTAAATTCGTCTCTGGAAACAGAATCAAAACAATAATTCTGACAAGTTAAAAACCCGGTAACAAACGTCAAGTTATTAAAGCTTTTTTTTTTCTCTTAAAATTCAGTTAAAAATCAAGGAAGTGGAAATTTGACGAGCCAACCCAGGTATATATTCTCAAGTAGTGTGGTAACATCTTAGTATGCCTAAAAACATGAATAAGTAACTTTATTTAAGGTTGCATGGGTTTTTTGGAAAGCTAAATTGCCATTTTATTTGAAAATGACCATTATACCATATGGATATGTACAATTTACAGATAGTTCAACATGCCTGTGAGTCGTAAAACGACGAAATCAGGAATATAATTTGTTTGAAAAACAATTCTACCAAGATCAGTCTCTGTAATTGCCTATTAACTGGATACCCATCAAAGTAAGCTGTTTTTATTTCTCGAAGTGATTGTAAATTCAGAGGAGCAAAGCCTAACTATAAAATCGTTGAGGTAAAAATCTATCATATGGTTTGTAGTGATAAGATAGTTATGTAACCAAAATTCCTTGAAAATTAATAATAATTTAAGCTAAATCAGGGATGTGCTGGGTGAATGAAGATTTCAGAGAGGTAAGCTGCTGTTTCCATTTCTCTACATTATCTGATACTAGACCGTTCTATCAAGAGTAGTCATGGCAAAGACCATTTGAACATTTGGAAGCCACCTGCAGTATACACTGAGCATTGTATATGAATCGATATTCTTCAATCGTAGTCTTCCTTAATTATAATGTGATTGTGATCGTAATTATTTCAACGTTTCGATTACTAATAGTATTATATCGAGTGCAGAAATCAAGTGATTACATAAACATATGATTACATGTACGCAGACGGTGTTCTGACAAGACATTCATACATCACTCTGGCATCATTGACTCTCCATCATTACAACAATTACATGGCTGGTTCATCAGTACACCTCAGCACATCACGTTCATACTTAGACACGACATCTGCCCTCCAGTCTATATAAGCAATGAGGACGATAAACAAATATAGTCCAGTAATTAGGACTTACCTTTGACCGAAGGATGACCAGGGGTCCTTACGTGAAAATGAAACGCCTCTGCTCTCGGAATTAAGTATCATAACACGCTCACCCTTGTACGTCAGTAATAGAACATTGCAAACAGACTTAAACATATCCATTGACCATATTCATACTTCATGCAAAAAGTTTGCTTATTCTTTTTTTGATATGGCCAAATCGGGATGTTAAATAAAAAACTGAGTGGTTCCTTCTAAGGTCCTCCGGGCTTCCATATAGCTTCTTTGCACTTCAGTCGGAGATGGCCAAATAAGTGATCTTGACTCCAAAAACAGTCTGCATGTTCAGCATCCTGTTCACATTCCCCACACTCGCAGATCTCTCCTCTTTTAGTCCTCTGACTAGAACCAATAAATAAAGCTTCATGTACAAATGGGCTCTGAGTCTATTATGCCCTGTTCTCCCTGAAAATTAAGAGCTGTTCTCGCCGTTTGAGTTCATAAATGGCATCTTTTGGATGTTTGCTCGTCCATCTCTGATTAATTGCCCATTTATTAAATGTTTTAACCTCTTCAAGTCTGAGGGTACCGGATGACTGCGGGTTTGAAGCTCCTTTCTTGGCCAGCTGATCTGCCTTCTCCTTTCCAGAAAGGCCACAATGCCCAGGAACCGATAGGATAATGTCGTCATACATATTCATTAGACTTTTTAGTTGTTTGGCCAGTTTTATCAATCTCTTACTCCACTTAGATATGAGTGATTGTAGTACTGATGCGGCATCTGAGAGGGAAACAATTTTTGAGTTCTCGGGTCTTTTAAGTGTTCTAAGCTGTTTTAGATTCTTAGATTGCCTCCTGGTCAGCCAGGTAGGAGATGAGATGTAGCCAGTTGGAACTGCCTTCTCAATAATGTTTCTCGCAGTTAATTGTATATGGATACCAGCTCCACCTTTTGTGTTGCATTTGTGGCTGATACATCTGTATATATTGGAGTCTATTTAACTTTTTGGTACTTTTATTTAAATGCTGGAGGGTAATACAAAATATTTGATGACAAACTTCAAAGATACTATAACAAACTAATTAAAACTTTACGACTTTTGATATATCTGAGCCAACCTGAAGAATGCTAAGATAAATCTAAAAAATGCAAGACTGGAGTAGGTACCGATGAGTGCTGAACTCCCACATGCCTGATATTATTCAGTTTTATGTCACATCCGCCTATTTCCGTTGTTTGGGTGACAGGTTTAGGTAGAAGAAATATAGTGAAATTAACTCATGATTATATGACTCTTTCAAAAATATTACTTGAGCTTCATTCAAATTAAAGAGTGCAAGAATTTTCTTACGAAATTTTAGAAAACACCCGAACATATTCATACTGTTAACTCAAATTATTTAAAAGTTGGCTTTTGAAATGGTCACTTATTTCAACAATTATTAAAGTAAAAAAAAATTCGTCTTTTAGTGTCATCGCTTCATTGATAATATGCTATATATTATATAATAATATCTTTTCTATTATTTCAGCTATGATTGATAATGGGAATTCCGAAGATCCTCGTGGGTCACATATTCTAAAAAAAGTGGATACGTGAACATTCAATATGTTAATGAAAAAATCTAGTGGTTAGTTGGCACATCCTTGTATGAATGTTGATCTATGAACAGTACTTCCAGGACAACGCCTTAGTCCGGCTAATACTAGTTGAGGTCTCTGGATAATAATTTTTAATTTTCATGGGAGGGTTTTCAGCCTTATGACTTCAAGTCAGGTTGACGATTTACCTCTTTTTAGCATCCTAACTTCAACAAGTTGACCCATCCACGATGACTTCAGAGGGAAGATAGCCGGTCATAGAGTTTGCCTTTTGATCTTGTTTCGTGAAACTCCGATAAGTGCGCACAAGAACTATCCATTGCAAATAAATATTAATTTAAAAAATATAAATATCTTAAGCTATCGAAATATGTATGCTCTATTATGTATGCAACCAACTTCAAAAAAGAGGAAGTTCTCATCTCATCTGTATTTTTTTTTTGTGTGTGTGTGTATGTTACGCGATTACTCCGTCAACTCTGAATCAATTTTGATGATTCTTTTTTAGATCATTAAGGCATACGTCAGAGGTGGTCCCATAACAAATATTTTGAAATCAACTCAGTACTTTAATCACTGTTTTATAACTTTCAATTTTAAACATACATATTTATAATTATGATAATCTAGAATCTCCATGGTAACTAAATCTAATTATCAACAAAAATAATTTACATATACAGTCAACTCTCGATCTGTCGTACTTCGACAAGCTTATTTCTTAAATTAGTTGACAAAATCTACGATCGGAAGTACATTACACTTAAATTTCACCTCAAAGAGACGATTTCAGACAGAAAACATTAAAAATTGTGTAAATAAGTCGAACTGAAAATAGGTTTCAAAAGAGAGAACTTCTAGGACCACCTCTATGAAATGAACTATTAGAAGTGATCGCCTCAATAACTGGAACTCAAATTAAAAAAATTTCATGTGTAATTTGTATTCCAGCTTCCCGTCATTGTTCATCTTTCCAGTTCATAGTTACACCACTCACATATTATTGGTTATTCACTCGAGTGGTTTTACAGTGGCTATTGAAAGTTCCATCAATTAACGAAAAGTTAAAATTGATTTGCAAAGTGGAGAAATGAGAAAGAAGTTGGACGTTTGTTGCTAGTGAATTCCGAAATCCGCGTAGTTCTCTTTCAACCATCCTAAAGAATACAGAAAAGATCGCCACTGGTGGAAGGTGGTAAGTCTACGTTTAGGCACCCTCAGAAAAAAGCGCAGTTCAGTTAAAAGTTATATGATAAATTGGAACAGGGTATATAATTTTCTGTATCAATGATTTTATATGTATTTACAAACAACATACACACTAATGAAAAATATACGTAATGATTTCAACTCCAATTTTGTGTTCAATTTTCCCGTTATATGAAGATAAGTGGAATGATAACATCGATAATTCTTTTTTCAGTAAGTCGAACTATTTTTCAGGGTAGCTTGAAGATCGAGAATTGAATGTATAAACAAAAATACACTCACCACTAAAAAGTAAAAAATAAAAAATTTTTAGAGAAAAAAAACAAATCCGACTTCAAGATTAAACCTTCATATACATACTTGAACTAAAAAATAAAAAATAATATTTTAATTGCTTCGAAACAGAAACCATTAAATGACAATCAACGAAATTATCGATACTTATATACCTATTCACAATTTATGATCAGTTATTCTTGGAGTCGGTGCCAACCAAAATAAAAAGAATTTGAAAAGAAATGGTAATTGTAAAGACCCTCCCACTGTTTCATCACAACCACACCACTGTCTCCGCCCATTCGAAAGTTTATTGCTTAGGCAAGATTAAACTGTCCTTCTTGGCTGGCACCGACTCTAAAAATAACTGATCATAAATTGTGAATAGGTATATAAGTATCGATAATTTCGTTGATTGTCATTTAATGGTTTTTGTTTCGAAACAATTAAAATGTTATTTGTTATTTTTTAGTTCAAGTTTGTATATGTAGGTTTAATCTTGAAGTCGGTTTTGCTTTTTTTTCTAAAATTTTTTTTTTTTTTGTTTTATTAACTACTCACAGATTTTTTAAAAATTCAGATTGAAAGAAGCTCGAGAATCAGAAATATCAGAAAAACGAAAACTTACATCAGCCGAAAATATAGATCCAGAAATAAAAACCCTTTCTTCGAGTTCATGAAGGAACTGAGAAAGGATTATCCAGGATTAACTACCACACAGGTGAGATAAAATAATGCCGAACCTTTATAATTATTTAAGTGCATATTATTGATTTGAAATGTATGATTTTCGACTTACAGCTCTCTTGTTTGGGAAGCATCGTCTGGGAACGGATGACAGAAGAAGAAAGATTTGCCTACTTCAAACGCTCAAGAAATAGGCAGAAAAGCGATGATATCGCCAATCAAATATTAACGTTTTGTTCATAAGATTTTGTGTTTTTTGTTATAATTTTAAATTAATATCTTCTATTTTTATATACGTTCAGCATGATGGCAGAAGAATCAATAAAATTAGAACTGTTGCATTAACAATTAACAACTTCTGTTGGAATAGTGTAATAGTTTGGAATAGTGACAACGAAAGATAATCATTTGGCGTTGTTTAGGATTTAGAAGATTTTAATTCTGTTGACTAATTCTATTTTCGATTTTTTTATCTTGTGTTGAGGGGAAAAAGAAATTTTAGTCTGGAATAAGTTGGTCAAATCTGGGGGGAAGTTTGTAGATAGGGGATGGTTAGGGCAGATAGGGCTATTGATGGAGGTAACAACTATAACAAATAGTGCTGATCAAAAACGAAAACTTTGACCCATTTAAATTCTGATGGAAGGTATTATGAACAGTAACATGTTCCTGAATCCAGAACAAAGGGACAAAGCTGGGAGGAAAGTAAACAAACAGACTGCTAATAGGATCACGTCTTTATCGTTTATTACAGAGGTTTCTTTGAGCGCATGAGCAGTCGCCATAAAACTTGTTTTCCCATTTTTTTTCAATGGATCGCCATATTTCAGATGGTAAAAGCACAATTTAAAATGGCTTCTAAAAAAAAAAATAATAAAATGATAATAATAAATAAATTCACCTCAAGTTCACCATGAACAAAATAATTTTAAATGAAATATTAAAGAAAAAATAACTGTAATAAAATAATAGAAAAAATTAAAAATCGCGCCTGTTATTCCAATTTATTAAATCCAGACCAATAATATACATTTACATTAATATACATCATATAAATCATTTTTCCATTAATATATTACACGGATAAACGGAAATCCCTCTTTATACCTACATCTGGGAATGCCATCAGTTTTGTAAAATCCCTCCCAAGCTTTACCTTTTCTTCGAAATTCCCCAGGTCAGTTGTCTACTAGAACTGTTATAATTTAGTATTAGATACCAATAGCATATCCACCAGTAACATTGTAAGTAGTTCATACTCCCCCATACTTTATAATTGTATGTAGTTAAATATTCCAACGCATGTTTTTATATATTTATATTGTAGCTAACTTTATGTTTTGAAATAACTTTTATAACTCATATAATTTTATTATAACCTGTTTTTTTCACTGTAGGGCATGATTATGAGAACAATATAGTCTCGAAACGTCGCCGAAATAGTTGTTTTTATTTATTGACTGAACCTCAAGAATTTTACTAAACATATATATATATATATCAAGGCCTGATGAATTTTGCAATAAAGTGATTTTTCTTCTTCTTTGTTTTCTGTTGGAGAGCCTGTCAACCCTTATTGGGGTCACCGTAGATAAGGCATCAGAGCAGTAAAAGCTATTTTTCGATGCCACTCCTTATTCCTTTTCTTTCACCTTCTGTTTCTTTTTTTTTTTTGTTTATTCAAAGCAATTATTATTATTTTAATGTTCGTTTATTATTGGCCATCTATAATACATAGGTATGTGTAATGAAATTATCTTATTGTTAGTTTAAATAATAATTATGTTTCCATCGCATAACACCATCACTGAACGTTTGTTTGTTTTGGTTTATTGCCGTATAACTTCGGTCACTAACGCCAATTATTCATTTTTATTTTCATTTAAGCGTATTCCTTCCATTTATTTGTCTCCATTATTATTTTTTATTTAAACATTTGTTAAAGTACCAACAAATATTCTATCTCAAATTGTTACATGCGAATTATTTGATTTCAAGAATTTGAATACTAATTCTATGTTTGCATTAATATCTAAAAGGGCTGTTTTTCTCACCGCTGTTCACAAAGTCCTGAAAGGGATTGCTAATTTTCCTAAATCATGTTTAGCCTTCCCCTCTCTCTCAGAAGCTGATAGAGCCGTCTGCACCTAAATTGTTATATAATAGTAAACAATTGCTAGTATTTATATTATGTGTTTCTTTCGGATAGTTACCCCTCTAACGTTTAAATCTATTTTTATTAATTTATTCTTAATACTCTCCTAGTACTCGGAGTCACTTTTAGTACTTTTTGTTGTAAGTCTAATATGTCAGTAATCTAGTAAAGCCTTTGATTCCTTGACACATAAAGTTTTTTTATTTTTATTTTGCATAGGTGGAATATTTATCTGTCGGCGAATAGCTGAATTGAGCATTAACTATTTTAGATTCTTTTTTTTTAATTCTTCGATAATGTTATGAGATCAATAATACTACATTACTTAATGCTATTTTTTTATTTTTTGGTTCCTAAGAATTATTGTCCCATCTGTTTTGTAATGTAATTTCCAATTTTACATTGCTAATCCGCTGTTCTGTCACCTTTTCGCACTATATTGGCTTATTTTCGTGGTATCGCCTATGCTTACTTTTGAATTTTGCTTCTCTCATACATTCGACTTTCAAATTTTTCCAACATCATAGTTGCACATCTTTTTTTTCATTTTATTTTCATAAACTTTTCATATTTAGTGGTTACAAAGTTTAAATCTAAATTTTCATTTATTTAATCAATTTTCAATATACAATGTTCTTCTCTGCTCATGTACGCATATAAAAGTTTTTTTTTTATTTTTTTCTCCCAAAACATAAGTGTCTTTTCCTTAACCTTTCTCCAGTATGGCTAGTATCCTAACTACCTGTCACGTCAACTCCAATCCTGCTGCCCCTTTTGAAGAATTTTATCAATATTTTCACATAAACTTTTACCATATTATATCTATTTCCGAAACGTGGCTTAAGCCCCTCCATTCCTTCCTCTTCTCGTCTCCCTTCCTGATTACTCTCTTACCCGCCATGGACCGGCTGGCCGGACTGGTGGTGGTGTTGGCATATATGTCCACGATAGCTTAAAAACAAAAATCCTCGATTTCTCTCCCTCATCCATATACCCACACATTGAATACCTATCCTGAAAGAAATTTCATCTGGCAATCATCACATACTATACGCTGTGATATATCGCCCTCCTCTTGTTCCGTTCGGTCCTTCCTTCGAATCTTCCTTATTTAACATTGTTCCTCTCTATTCCAATATTATTATCTCCGGAGACCTAAACACAAATTTCCTTGCATGACTCTAACGATAAGCGTTACTTAGATAACTTGTTCTATTCCTCCGTCTTGTCATAGTACCTTTCGCTCCTACTCAACACATTCCCGTGGTCCGATACATGGTTAGACCTATATATCTAGATTCTCAAAAAAACCTCCTTTCCTTCTCCCAATGTCCCGTGTCCTTCCTATCATGACCATGACCTAATCAAATATCCTATGATTTCCAAACCCATCAGCTTCCTACTAAAACCATAACATACCGCAACCTTGACGCCCTTGACCGCGATAGTATCCTACCTCTCCTCGAAAACCTTAGGATTGGTGTGGAGTCTACTCAACCTCTTCCATTGACACATGGTGAAATCTCACAACCAATCTCCTCACTATCTCGGATACCTACGCTCCGCTTAAAACCTCCACCTTCGCCGTCGGCCTGCACCATGGATGTCTAAAGAAATTAAAGATCTGCAGAGAAAGCGTGAAGCTGGCACGAAGACGATTTAGACGAACGAGAGACTCACGGAACGACTATCAAGCATTTAAAGTACTGCCGTAACCTGGTGCAAGTAAGAATCCGACGGGCGAAAATCTTCCATTTCCATGAAGCCCTATTGTCCTCTTCGACTCCAAGTCAAAATGGCAACTCCTTCGAAAACTCTCCCTCTATAACCCTCCGGATCCTCAACCATCATCCAACTTCCCAATTTTACCTAATGCCGAAACACCTATTTCGTTCATCTGCAGCTCACCTCTCCTTCCCCTTATACCAGTTTCTCCTCTGAAGTACCTTTCAATAGACAATGAATTTTATTTTTCACCAACGTTACTCCTACAGAAATTATCTCCTCTATCTTAAAATTCATACCAATTCCATAGGCCCCAGATGGTATCCCCGTTAAACTAATAAAATTATGCCTCCCAGAAATTTTACCGGTCCTTGTCCACATCTATAAATATTCCCTTCAAAACGCCATATTTCCTACTCCCTGGAAAAAAGCTATTGTCCATCCCCTCAACAAAATCCTAATCCCACCGAACCTTAGATTATCGCCCAATCTCCATCCTTTCAAACCTTTCAAAACCCTTAGCAACGACTGGTTCAATCCAAATTTCCTATTTTCCTTGAAGGTTCCCATTGCTCGAACCCTTTCCAAATCTGGTTTCCGTCCTGGTTATTCCACACAGTCTGCACTAACCAAAATCATAAGCGATATCCATGCCGCCATAGATGAAAAAAAACTGACCGTCCTGATACTCCTAGATTTCTCCAAAGCTTTTGATTCCATTGATCATTGTATCCTTTCTTTTTTTTCCAAATTAAAAGCTTTAAAATTTCCACTAGCACAATCCATTGGTTCCCAGTCTTTCCTCTCCGACCGCACTCAAGCAGTATCCATCCCTAATCAACCCTAGTATCCGATTTCCTAGCCCTCATTCCGGAGTAGCCCAAGGTTCCAGCATTTCGCCTATCCTCTTCAACTCCTACATTAATGATCTCCCCCAGTCAATTTTCATTGTTCCCACCACCTTTATGCAGACGACTCCCAGATATATTGATCCTTTCCTCCTACTGAATTATATGAAGCTTTTTCTAAGATTCAGGAAGACCTCAATAGAATCAGTGCTTGGGCCAACCTGCATCATTAAAGTTAAATGCTGGAAAAACTCAAGCTATTTATAATCGGCTCAAAATCCCCTTGCTCAGATCCATCTCCGATTTCCTACCCTGATCCTGAATAATACAAAATAGCACTAACAGGCAAGAAATTGATGGTACTAGTGCACAGTTCTACGTTCATAATTATCATTTACGTATATAGTTATTGACATATTAATAAAGATATGGATGATAATAAATTAAAACTATCATATATTATATGTATCAACATATTATATCTAATATGTTTGATAGGTCATTCATTCATATTTTTTTTTAAATTCAAATCTTCTGAGATACACACTGCAGAAATAAGAAAAATAAAACTGTAAAAACTATTTCAGCATTATTATATCATAAATTGATATTGATTTGTAGAAGAAATTAACTAATTTATGCAAAAACAGCAATTCAGTTATTGGCACGGGGCGTCAATAATACATGAATGAAAGTTTTAATGACCAGTAATTGACACCCTCATTAAAAAATGTTAAAATTGGTAATTTCAATTTGAAATATGCATTCAAATGTTTAATAATAAGTTATGATTATAATAGATGACTTGTCTTAAATTGTTTGGACGATTAAAAGAACATTAACCATAATTCACTGAAGACGTTTCTTAAGGAAAGCAGAAGAAAACTTGTTCCAAATCACTGAATTAGTAGCCTTCTGCATTAAGGTTACATTATCTTTGTGTTTATATTTTAAAAATATTTTAAATTAAATTACAGCTGAATTCTATGATCCGCAAGCAACATCTTACCCAGTTTTTGGAAACTAAACATTAGCAGAAAAGCTTATTTTTTTCAATTAAAGATTAGGGTATCAATAACTATCTGAGGTGTCAATAACTGTCTGGTTTACTCCAGTATCACTTAAGGTGGTTTCACGGGGACTGGGAAGAGGGTTTTTACATGTTTTGGAGTTTAAGAATCGTCCCAATGAGGAAGAATATAGCCTTCGTAATTTTCATTCTAGATTCATTCGGAACTTTGGTTACTGGGCATTCACCCTTCTAGCCAACATCCTTCAAATTATGATGAATGTTTAACATTCGAAACTAGTTTTCTTATATAAGGAATTCCAATTAAAGTGGAAAATAATTCATCAATCCTAATTGAAGTCATGAATAGTTAATGATAAGGATTCAAAATTCTATTCAGAAGAGCCGTTGGCTGAAATCTAGAGGAATGAAGCATATTTTGATAAATAAAAACATTTTGTAATACTTCATTATAATAGGGCGTATAAAAAAAAGAAGACCGTTTTATCAAATTCCAGAGTTCAAAAGTCTGTAAATATCTTAATGCTATTTATTATTTACCAATACTTAATAAACCCTTTAGAGCATTATCTAAGCTTGTTTACTAACACTGGATTTCTTCAAAAAAAGCCTCAGTTCAGTTATTTATTTCAAATAAGAAACATGACAGTGTCCTACGAAATTCTTGTAATTTTAAGACATTGCTGAAAATAAAATGTCACAGCACTGAAACAACTCGTGAAATTATTAAATATGAAGGGGAAGCTGTCCTTGAAGAGCACACTGCGCGGCGTTGGTTTGAAAAATTTAGAAGTGGCGGTACGACGTTGGAAAGGAAGGGCTCTGGGCGGCCAATAATGTTTATTGATGAGGTTCTGAAGGAAGCTGTTGAGTCAAATCCGTCCACAAGTACTCGCGAACGGTACTTGGTGTGTTTAAAGATACTGTTATTCGCCATCTTCTCTCCTTGGGGAGAACTTACTTTCCTCACGAACTTACTCCTCAACAATCAGCAGAAAAGGTTACAGAACTTCATGGGTTTGTACTCCTGCCTCATCCACCATATAATCCAGACCTCTCACCTTCGGATTACTACTTGTTTCGATTCATGGCCCATTTTCTTAAAGGGAAAAAATTTGATAATTTTGCGGAAGTTGAAAATGCTGTCCAAGAGTTCTTTGACAGCCATCCCATGGAATGGTATCAGCGTGGCATCAAGCAATTGGCTAGCAGATGGGTAATGACGGTAGATAACAATGGAATATACTTTGATTATTAATTTTATTTTATATCAAAGAAATAATGATACAAATATTTGTTTAAGAAACGGTCATTTTTTTTTTTTTATACACCCCATTATAGTTTTATTTTTTAAAATATAAACCTACAATTATTTACTGACAAAACAATCCAAATAGTGACTTAGTAAAGTGTAGCATAATACTAAAAATTATGGCAGTAAATCTATACCTTTACTTTTTGATATATATCCCTCAAGAGCAAGAAATTTGACACAACTGAAAAAAAATCATTGTACGTTTTATTTCAGAATAATGATCGCTTTTGGTCAGCCTTGCCACAGGAAAAGTTTCATAAAGATATCCTAGCGGGCGGCTGCAAAGTTGCGTTATGTGTGATTTATCCAAAGTTACGTTGGCGAACATTGGAAGCAGGAACAGTGACATATTTCAGTTGTGTCTTGACCTTCACAAAGGTAACTTGTTAGGGGAGTTAAGGACAGTGTAATATTTTGAGTTGGGACGGTTTTCTTGCCGTTTATTATTGTATTATAATAGCTTCTAAAACTTCTTTTGCCTCTCCTGAAAAATTTGATGTTTTTGAGTTGTATCACTTTTCTTGCCCATGATCGATATATTTTTTTTTTCGATTCAACTATTAGTTTTTCTAAATTTATATCACGTATTAATTTATTAATTTATACTTTATTTATTAGCTGATAAATAAATGAAATAAAGATGGACTTTATGCGGCCTTGACCCGGTGTTAGTAGGTGGCCGCCACCGCCCAGCCTGCGCCGTGGCTCAGTACGCGGCCAGCCAGCCCGACGGCATGTCCTGGGAGAGCATCGCCTCGCGTGACTATCTCGGGTAAAGTATCACGAATTTAAAAATAAATAAATAAATTTCAATTATATTTTATTTTATTTTATTTTTTTATTATTGTGGAATATTTATGAATAATTAAAAATGGCTTCCGCCTGTTTTAAAAATAATTTAGGCCTAATTAACAGTGCATGTCATAGCATGTATGCAATTTTCAAGAAAAAAAAAATTAAATATTTTTTTTCATGATAAATATTTGGGTTTGTAGAATATTTTTAAACTATTAATAATTTTCATACTTTTATATATCATTACAATAATTTTATAGCAATTGATTTGGTTTTTGGCCTAGGTAAAAACTGATTTAACAAACTATTTGTATAGTGGTTTTCATTTATTAGAAAAAAATAAAATAAAAAAAAAAGCTGCTAATATTGTTTTTGCTCCATTTTTATAACCTTTAACGGATTAATATTTTAATTACAAAATATTCTTTACACAGGCTTGCTTCCCAATATATATATATATATATGTATTTTTTTTTTGCATATATAGTCTATACATAATAGTGGGAAATCATAATTTGTTAAGGAGAAAATACTGGATTCATTATCGTGTAGTTTATCTACATTTATCTATGGATGGAGCAGAATGTACATAAATCGCACATGTATTTTTAAATTGACGCAACTCAAAAATCTGTGTATTTGATTTGTCATCGTGTTTAAGTTTAATAATACTTGTCTATGAAATGCCAAAAATGTATCGAATTAACTTCAGATCACACCTGATACATATCACTTGCGGTTGGGATTAAATGATCAGTAATCTTTCGATATTTCACACAAGACTATCCATTTTACATTTTTTTGTTTTTTTTTTTTTTTTTTTTATTTTTTTTGTTTGTTTTTTTTTTTTTTTTTTTTTTTTTTTTTTTTTTTTTTTTTTTTTTTTTTTTTTTTTTTTTTTTTTTTTTTTTTTTTCAGGTTTTAGAATTTTGTCACTTTTGAAATAAAAGTGCGATAAAATGTTCATTCGAATAATGACATTGTACATTATACTCTACACTTTTTAGATAGCCCTTTAGTAAAAATAAAGTTACATAAAGTTATTGAAAATGATTTTTGGCCATTCTCTATACCTAAAATAAAAAAGTATTAAAAAAAAATAAATAAATAATGCAGATTAAAAAAAAAACTTTTTCTTTATTTAAGGAACTTACGGTTTGAATAATATTCCATACTATAATACATATTATAATTACATTCAAGGTACTAATATAGTTTTATATTCTGAAAATTAATAAGTTCTCGAAAAATTAACTGTTCATTAGTGCACAAAAGAAGTTATAAATATTTTGTATTTACATAATTATAACTATTAATATATATTACACATTATATGAATATTTTTTTTTAAATTTCATTATTGGGGCTGCTATTACTTTTGATTATTATTAGGTTACAATTGACAAACTGGAGTTCCAGAACTTTTTAAAGTGCTGCAGTTGTTCCAGAAATTAAACTGCCATTGCATCTCCGTTTTAAAACATATAAATAATTAGATTTTGAAGTTTGTTTTTGGTAAGTAGAATTAATGATTATATATATATATATATATATATATATATATATATATATATATATATATATATATATATATATATATATAGTTGGGGTGTGCAGTCATTTTGATGTGACGTATTGTGCATACGTTTTGGCCTAAAATAGCCTTCATCAGGACTACAAGGAAAAACATAACAAAAAGGTATTACAAAAAAAAAAATGGGTTTTAAAAAATATAAGAAAATGAAAACAGCGCGAAAAAAAAAAAAGTTTAAAAACAAACAATTTCTCCCTGAACGGGAAAAATAATAGTTCTTGGATATGCCTATCGTCTACTGATGTTATACTGCTTCGAATAAGTAAACTGTCGGTAACAAAACAGACAAAAAAAAAAAAAAATAATAAGCATCAATACTTAAAAAATGTAGTCAAAACGTTACTTTTTCATTAAAGAAATATAACTCCCAAACCGTAGGTGCTTGCGACATATGTTATAAAAGAAAAAAAAAATTTTCTGTTAATTTTTTGATAAGAAAACTGCTGTCAACATTTTGATCCGATCAACTCAAACAGAGCTGGAGCGTGTCGAAATGTAACAGTTTTGAGTTTGACATTTTGACAAGACAAGAACAATGTGGTTACTAAATAAAGTCTTCTCGCATGAACACAACCCTTAATTCCAACCAAATCCCTTAATCGTCACTTCTCCCCCCTGTTGCAGATCTGATTGTTTTAAGTTTGCCAATCGGGAATCATCTTTTGGAATGCAAAAAAAAAAAAAAAAAAAAAAGAAAACACATTCTTTTGGAAAAAAAAAAAAAAAAAAAAAAAAAAAAAAAAAAAAAAACCTAGCAAGAAAAGGCAAAATAATGGCCTGTAAAATCAAGATAATTCAAAATTGTTAAACAATAATACACCTTGCCACAGTAAAATAACTGTTTAAAATAAATTAGTGTTTACAAACACTTTTGACTTCTGAACGGTGCCTCTTAACCTAATTCGTAAACGGTACTAAAAAATATGTAAATAAATAAATGAATAGTACTTTTTTCCTTTATAGGGCTTTATAGGGTCATTTAAATTTCTAAAACACAGTGTCTTCTAGTTGTAAAACCCGCCAACCCCTCAATTTTCTGTTTTCTGAGTCCTAAGATACATGTTCCACTTATTGGAAGAAAGAAACCTTGCCAAAACCCGTCAAATTCTTGTTAAACCTGCGTTTGAAAATCATAGTGTGCTGCAAAACCGGCCCAATCCTTCCGTCAGCGGGTTTCAAAACCGGCCATCTCCACATCCGCTAGATCGCGCTGTTGTTCCAGATCAAGAAGGCCTCTTATCAGGCAACTATCAGTCTGCTCCTGCTTTTCCTGTAGCTAACGTTTATGCCTTCATTGTTCAGTGCACTTTGTTTTCAATCGTCATGGAGAAGTTTGTAGAAGAAGTTCAAGCTAATTTAGAAAGAAAGAGACAAAGAGACCCTGCAACATGGAGAAGAAACAAACCCCTCCAGATCGGGTTTTTGCTCAAATTGAGAAGTTAAGAAAAATCGAGACTCTCGTTCAGCCTTCAGAGTTTGACGGCATTCTCTCGGAACGTGGAACAGTGTTTAAGCCAGGAAGAGACTGCACAAATCTTGATTGAAAGAGTCCCAGTAATGCCCTCCTCATTATTGCACCTCCTCTCTGCATTATGGCACTTCAAATTCACCCCTACGGAGAGATTTTTCATAACCAAACAAAATAATAAGGTGCTAGTTCAACATATCTGAGGTTGGAGCAAGCAAGTCTGTCGTAAAGAGTAAGAGAAGCATCGAAACCAGTAAAATTTCGGCCGCGGTTCCAGGTACTGTGGTGAAGCATCTGAAACTGCGCGATGTCGAACGACCGTTTGATTTTTTACAAGAACATCGTAGCATCAGCTGCTCAAGAAGGAGGAAGCAGAGAAGTAGATGAGAGAGATGAAGAAGAACATCAGGAAGAAATGTGTGAGCCTCTTGAAGACAATGCCGCATTATAAATATAAGTTTCTGAATGTTTGTATCTTTCTAAATTACGTTTTTCAGAAATTAATTACTTTAAAAACAGTTCTCGCCAGTTTTTGCGTCTAGATGCTTGAATAACACCTCAACATATCAGAGTTTAATTTTTTCAAATAATATTCACTTATTCAAGAAAGTTTTGTTCCTTTGCATCCCAAAAAAATCCCAACATTTACATTACGTTGAGTGATTTTTTAGATCTTATTCGTTGCAAAACCGGCCAACTCCAAAATGAGTTGCAAAAGTGGCTAAATCTAAAACATAAAATTGAGTAATTCATCCCCTTCACTTGCCCCTTCCATTTCAAAAAGTGCTTTCAAACACACTACCCTTGTGCCACTAAAAACCGAAGAGATGTTGTTCCTACTTCGTTATGTTGTGATGTAACAGAAAATCAGCTTTCCTTAAAAAATTTGTTTTTTGGATATAGCCGGTTTTGCAACTAGACGACACATATAATATATCTATATTCAGGGTATTACACATATAATACAGTGTTCTACGAAGAAATTAAACTTTAAAAATGTTACTTTTTAATCAGATTTATTTTTAAAAAAATCTTGTTACACAGAACATAATTCTGAAGTTTTATGACATCATGGGGTATTGTAAACCCCGGAAAGTAGTGAAGGCAAGTTTATTCTTTTATGACTATTTTTATTGAGCCCTTCAGCTATAAATTGGAGGAACAAGGAGTTCTGGTGACAGCTACCTAAAAAAAAAAAAAAAAAAAGTATATATACAAATCCCATTCGATGTATTCTACGTTCCCCAAAAAATATGTAAATTTTTCCAAATTATAACTGGATTAATTTTTGGTATAATTTGAAGGGTAAATAAAAAGCTGTTATAAGGGGAATTATAAAATTATAAAATTAAACTCTTATTAGATTTTTGATGTAAACTACATGCTGATGCAGCTAAGAATGTCCCAAATCTAGGCTCCTTTCATCATAAAATGTTCCGTTGATCAATGGGAGCGATCAGAACCATATCAAGCAGTAACTAAGGGCTCCTTAAGTCAAGTAATATGGTAAGATGGTTAAAGGCCTCTGCTAAGCAGCACAAGGAGGGAAAAACTGGTGATGTAAGACGTATAAACGCAAGTGAAGGATATAAACCATAATTTAAAACTAAATATACCGACATTTTCATTTATACATATTCTACCACAATTTCACATACACAATTTACACCACAAAAAAACAATTTTGATAGTTTTTAAATAAAATTAGTAAAGTCAAACAGCGAAGCAATGAACGTTGTTTCCATGAACTGTCAAAAAGTCCATCAAGGGTCATTTGACACGTCATGGTAGGTTTTGAGTTAAAATTGCTATTTTAATTTTTTTAATTCTTTTCGCTTCAAGTTTTTAATAATCCTAATACGTTTCATATGCCCTGCTTAAGGTGAATGCTTTTGTCTGTCAGTGTATATAACTAACATCACACTTCTATGTGAAGAACTTAGATAATTTAAGCTAATAATTTGAGCTTTATTTGTTTATCGATAATAATCTTGTATTGCAGTGCAATTGAGCTTTACCTTTTCCATGATATTTTAACGAATAGCAGTAATTTTTAACCTGGTTAAAATTGCACTGATTAGGTATTTAAAGATTACGTAAAAGCATAACTAAACATCAATTTTCTTTATCTTAATGTTTGAGTTGGTGATTAATATGGACTCTTGTCGATAATGAACTTCTTTTTGAGTACTTACAACTGAAGGCCCACGAATGGTATTTTTCACACAATATCAAAAAAACAGATAATCAACATTTTGATTAGGTACTTTTTTTTACAAATCAGAAATGATTCGATTGATTTCATCTAGTTGGATATAAATTTCTAACTATAAAAGTAAATGCCAGCGTGGCTAACCTGCCACTCAACATTGCACATTTAATTTTTTGTTATTGCTAAACCTTCCTGGAACAATGATTTAGTTAAAATTTTTTACAGAAGCGTTCTTTTAGTTTTACTATTTTAAACTCTATTCCGAGATAGTGTGGGATAGTGTGGACCAGATATCCGTCCATTTTTAAACTTCACTGGGATCCACATGTTTCAACACGCATTTAGATCTTTTTTAACGATTTAATTGAAAATCTTTAGATTTTATCATTGCTAAACCTTCCTTGAACTATGAAGATAATGTAGTTAAGTTTAAGTACAGATATGTTCAGTAGTTTTTATGGTCAGAAATCAGAAAAGAAAAATGACATGTTCTTTTCAACCGACTTCAAAAAAGAGGAGGTTCTCAACTCGTCTGCACTTTTTTTTTTTTTTTTTTTTTTTTTTTTTTTTTTTTTTTTTTTTTTTTTTTTGTGTATGTATGTTACGCGATTACTCCGTCAATTCTGAATCGATTCTTTTTTAGATCAGTAGGACATACTTCAGAGGTGGTCCCATAAAAAATATTTTGAAATCAACTCAGTACTTTTTAAGAACAGTGTATAAAAATCACTGTTATATAGCTTTCTATTTGAAACATACATCATACATATTTATAATTCTGACAATCTAGAATCTCCATGGTAAGTAAATCTAATTATCAACAAAAATAATTTACATATACAGTCAACTCTCGATGTGTCTTAAAGAAAGAAAGATGTGTCTCGATAAGCTGAATTCTTAAATAATTCGAACAAAATCTACGGTCTGAAGCACATTACACTTAAATTTTACCTCAATTAGACGATTTCACACAAAAAACGTGAAAAATTGTATAAATAAGTAAAAACTGAAAAAGGGTTCATAAGGGAGACTTCTAAGACCACCTCTATGAAACGAACTATTAGAAGTCATCGCCTCTATAACTCGAACTCAAATTAAAAGAATTTCATGTGTAATTTGTTCCTGTTTCCCGTCATTATTTATGTTTTCAGTTCATAGTTACACCAGTCACTAATTATTAGTTATTCACTCGAGCGGTTTTACAGTGGCTATTGAAAATTCTTTCAATTAACGAAAAACCAAAATTGATTTGCAAAGTGGAGAAAGGAGAAAAAAGTTGGGCGTTTGTTGCTAGTGAATTCAGAATTCCGCGTAGTTCTTCAACTGTCCTAAAGAATAAAGAAAAGAACGCTACTGGTGGAAGGCGGTAAGTCTACTTTTAGGCATCCTCAGAAAAAAACGCAGTTCAGTTGAAAGTATTTAATTTTCTGTATCAATGATTTTATATGTACATATGTACAAACAACATAGACATACCCATTGATTAAATATATACGTAATGATTTCAACTCCAATTTTGTGTTTAATTTTCCCTTTACATGAAGATAAGTGGAATGATAAGTCTTTGTTCAGTAAGTCGAACTATTTCTCAAGAGTAGCTTAAAAATCGGGAATTGCCTGTATAAACAAAAATACACTCACCACTAAAAAGTGAAAAATAAAAATAATTTTTAGAAAAAAAAACAAAACCGACTTCAAGATTAAGCCTGCATATATATGTAAAACTAAAGAGTAAAAAATAATATTTTAGTAGCTTCGAAACAAAGAGAATTAAATGACAATCAACAAAATTATCGATACTTATATACCTATTCACAATTTATGATCAGTTATTTTTGGAGTCGGTGCCAACCAAAACAAACAGAATTCGAAAAAAAAAGAAGTGTTAATTGTAAAGATTCCCCACAGTTTCATCACCTGTTTCGTGCCATTCGAAGGTTTGTTGCAAAGGTAGGATTAAGCTGCACCTCCTTGGCTGGCACCGACTCCAAAAATAACTGATCATAAATTGTGAAAGTTTCGAAGCAACTAAAATTTTATTTTTTACTTTTTAGTTCTACATATATATGAAGGCTTAATCTTGAAGTCGGTTTTGTTTTTTTTTTCTAAAAATTATTTTTATTTATAATGGTATAGATGTATTTTGTTTACTTTTTTTTTTTAGTATTTTTTTAAAAATCTTAAGTTGACTTTACAAATTGTATTAATGGATTTATAACTGACACCATCACTGGTTGCCCTAGAGCGAATAAGATTACAATATTTGTTCAATATATCCAATTTTTTCTATAAAAAACAAAATTGCCTTTTATACTTCTGGCTTTTGTTTTGTTCTACTATTTCATTTTGCTGAGTTTCTTTTTTAAATACTAAGTAAAGAATATATTAGACTGAATAAATTATTGACCAATTGAATTTAGCAATTGGTATTCACAGGAATTTATTGACTGTTTTAAGACATTAAAACGATGCACTGTAGAATGAACTCTTTATCTGTTCCTGCATCTTCGATTTGATACCCTCCTTGTTTTCTTTTCATACTTCAACTTCTCATCAGACGACATTTTCCTCCAAATATTCCCACCCAATTTGGCCACCTGAAACAAATTGATGTTCTTAGTAATAAGTCGACAGATATTTATATGATTATTTGGGGACGGATGACATTCAAACAATATGTACAATAATATAAAATAAAGTAAGAAACTTAAAACCTCGACAGATACCTTGCCGATTGAAAAAGGTATCAAAACAGTAGAAAAGTTTAAATATCTGGGATCAACGTTCAATAATGAAGGCACTTCCACCAGCGATATTGAACGAAGAATAGGAGAAGGAAGAAAAGTCACAGCAATGCTAAATGGTGTTCTCTGGAGCTCAAATATACAACCCAGTACTAAGATCCTAATATATAAATCAATATTCGAATCTATAACGACATATGCATCTGAGACATGGGTAATCAATGTAAGGCAACGGAAAAGACTACTAGCAGCTGAGATGGACTTCTGGAGAAGAGCAGCGAGGAAATCCAGACGAGAAAGAATTAGAAACGAAGATATCCGAGAAATGATGGGGATAAATAGGAATATCCTATCGACCATTGAGGAAAAAAGACTCAGCTGGTTCGGGCATGTGAGAAGAATGCCTCCAGGAAGATTACCGAAGAAGATAATGGACATGGAAGTGGATGGAAGACGGAGAAGGGAAAGACCCAGAGTGAGGTGGAGAGACGGAGTTGAAGAAAGCCTGATGGGACATGGCATAACAGAGGAACAGGCTTTGGACAGGGAAGGTTGGAGAAGGATCCTGAGGGATATTTAGGGGAAGGAAAACCACAATAGTGGAAAACTCCTATTAAAAAAAAAAAGAAACCTTAAATAAACATCCTCTAAATAAACAAGATTTTTTTTTTTTTCTTCATTTATTGATATTCCCAACTTTACAGGATAATATAAAACAAGTAAATGTGTTGACAGTGAATACAATGGCATGTAAATAACTTGTGAAGAACTACTCACTAGTAGCACTTCAATAAAATCTACACTAAAAGGTCTCTAGGCCTTCTTCTTTTCAGACGCCTTGGAGGATTATCAGGGATGGAGGAGGAAGCAAGTTGGGAGACTAGTGGATTGGAGTGGTTATGGAGCTAACTATGGAAGGATAGGTATCTGGTTTGGGCTAACTCAGCAACATATGGAACATTAAGGTCTTTATGGATAAGCTTATTGGTGACAAAGTAAGGGGCATTAGGGATTTTTCGAAGGATTTTGGATTGTAAGGATTGGATACGAGATAAATTGGAATGTTTAGTAGAGCCCCAAAGCTCAACTCCGAAACAAGAAATAAATAAAAATATACAAGAAATAAAATAAAGTGCAAGAATAAAATAAAATATAATATATAATATAAAGTAGGTTATAACTGTTGAAACTATTAAATAAAAAAAAATATTAAGAAAGAAAATAAAAGAATCATAAATATATTCATACTCTAGCTTAATATTATTTTGTTTATATATTAGTTCAAGTAACAGAAAAACAATTTTGTTACGAATATTTATAATTTCGTTAAGACCAGATATCTATCCTTTAATAGGAAACTCCACAGCTATTGAAATCCATTAGTATCAACGAATGGAACTTGCTTCTTATTCTATTACAGATAACGTCTGAGGTGCAAGAAAAGAAGATGGCCTCGGGAACTTCTAATATAGTACTTCATTATATAGAATCTTTATAAGAGCTACTAAAGGGTGGTTGCTTTAAAAACAAGTGACGTATCATTTGTAGCATTATCGTCACATTTACTTGATGTATTATATTTCTATATTGTATACAGTTGCAAATTTCAATAAATAGCTAAACAAATAAAAATAATTTTTATAAAAAAAAAAAAAACCGACTTCAAGATTAAACCTACATATACAAACTTGAACTGAAAAATAAAAAATAATATTTTCGAAATAAAAACCATTAAATTACAATCAACGAAATTATCGATACTTATATACCTATTCACAATTTATGATCAGTTATTTTTAGAGTCGGTGCAAGCCAAGAAGGGCAGTTTAATCTTGCATTAGCAATAAACTTTCGAATGGCCAGAGACAGTGGTGTGGCGGTGATGAAACAGTGGGAGGATCTTTACAATTACCATTTCTTTTCAAATTCTGTTTCTTTTGGTTGGCACCGACTCCAAAAATAACTGATTATAAATTGTCAATACTTATCAATACAAAGACTTATCATTCCACTTATCTTCATATAATGGGAAAATTGAACCCAAAATTGTAGTTGAAATCATTACGTATATTTTTCATTAATGTGTATGTTGTTTGTACATACATATAAAATCATTGATACAGAAAATTAAATACCCGGTACCAATTTATCATACAACTTTCTACTGAGGGTGCCTAAAAGTAGACTTCCACCAGTGGCGATCTTTTCTTTATTCTTTAGGGTGGTTGAAAGAGAACTACGCGGAATTCGGAATTCACTAGCAACAAACGCCCAACTCCTTTCTCATTTCTCCACTTTGCAAATCAATTTTAACTTTTCGTTAATTGAAGGAATTTTCAATAGCTACTGTAAAACCACTCGAGTAAATAACTAATAATAAGTAACTGGTGTAACTATGAACTGGAAAGATAAACAATGACGGGAAACAGGAAAACAAATTACACATGATATTCTTTTAATTTGAGTTCGAGTTATAGAGGCAATGACTTCTAATAGTTCATTTCATAGAGGTGGTCCTTGAAGTTCTCTCTTTTGAACACTATTTTCAGTTTGACTTATTTACACAATTTTTAACGTTTTCTGTGTGAAATCGTCTCTTTGAGGTGAAATTTAAGTGTAATGTACTTCACACCGTAGATTTTGTTCGAATTATTTAAGATTTCAGCTTATCGAAGTACGACACATCGAGAGTTGACTGTATATGTAAATTATTTTTGTTAATAATTTAGATTTAGTTACCTTGGAGATTTTAGATTATTATATGATTTTTAATAACTGTTTTATTTTTCCTTTAAAGTGCTGAGTTGATTTCGAAATATTTTTTATGGGACCACCTCTGAAGTATGCCCTACCGATCTAAAAAAGAATCATCAAAATTGATTTAGAATTGACCGAGTAATCGCGTAACATACACACACAAAAAAACTGTTGGGTTTAACCTAATGACGCCCATTACAGAGGACGCAAATTACAGTGGGATCTCATAAATAACCCGGTAAATTTAGAATTTGATATGATATTTTACAATTACTTCCACATTATATATACAACCAAGTATCCCACAAGTGATCCCATAATTCATGTATAAGACGACTTGAAGAGAACTGCCTGGAACATCCTCAATGTGTTGGGAATAAAATTGTTTTATTCATTTCAGTTAATTTTAAATGTCGATAATTTTTATACAATTATGGTATTAATATTACTTTGATATCTTAAGGAAAAGAAAATGTAAAATATACATCTACAATAATTATTGATATTTATTTATGTCTACAATAATTAATGACATACGGATTGATAGGAAAAACTTTATTATAAGATTAAGGTGGGTTGTACTGGCTAAGGTAACTTTTATTGTTGTGAAAATGATTAGTAACAAAAAATGTGAAACTAGTACTGATTCTAACTGATAATGGGCCCAGAAAATGTAATCATTTTCTATTTTTTTCTTTTTCTTTTTAAATATTTATCATTTAAAATGTTTATATGATATTACAAGCATTCCCCGTCGCTCTCATAATTTAGATAATATTAACTAATAATCGAAGTTTTATTTATTTATCATTACAAATCTTGGATTATAAAAAGCATGCAAAAAAGAAAAAATAATATTTCGAGCTTTATCTCCGAATGTCATATGAATGATTCGATTGTTAGTTTTTCCAGTTCTAAGAAGTCCTACATACATACCTCGCAAATTGGTAACTTTAGTAGCAAAAAAAACTTTAATAATTTGAATATAAATGGTAGATTAGTAGGGATTATTGAGATTTTAGAAATAAATGCGAGCTCCTCAGTATCTGTTCCAGTGATAATTTTAGCCTAATTGGTATTTCTACGATTTAAATTACGATTTAACCTGACACCATTGCACTGACTAGGTGGTTGAGAGTAATTACAATTAAATTTTATTATCAACTTCAAGCTCCAGAAAACACCGTAACATTGTAACCTCTCTTGCAGAATGGCGCTCGCCACCTATCGGCCGGTTTACAAACTTCACTGGAATCGATATTTTGATCGCATTTTTAACCCGGCGTTGGTCGCTAGGTGAGCATTTCCCTCACCTTTCTAAAAAAATGTTTAATAAGTCCGTCTAAATTTAACTTTCATCACTGTCCTGCAGTACAGCTGAGTTTAGCACATTATCGAATAAGAATATTTGATTTCTAAGTAAAACGGATGCATTTGGCCTGGATATTCGGAGAGTTTTACTGAAAATTGCGGAAAATGAGCAATATTCATGACATTTTACTGAGCGAGTTTTTTAATTTCTTTCGATTGATTAGAGATTATTTGGGTTCAAAATGAGCCGTTGTTCTAAAATTCTTGAAATGTTGGATAAAAAGCCAGTTGAGAAGATAAATTGTAAGTAATTAGTTGATAAATCGTCTTGAATTGTATTTATATTATTTTTCAATCATTTACTCGGAATCTGAAATTTTTAATATTCCATATTCTTGTTCGTGCCTGCTCAAGGCAATAAAAGATAGATGTGGTATAGGTGTGCCCAAGAAATAAAAAAAGAAAAACGGAAAAAAAAAATTGTAAAAAGTGTAATGTTCCAATTTGCAATGAACATACTTCATATACTTGTATAGGAATAGAAAAAAATAATCTAGCTGAATAACACATTATTATGTAAATAGTAAAATATTTAATTTTTGTTTGGTTATGTTTTTTGTTGTTTTTTAAAGAATATATCTTTGTAATATATATATATAAATATCTTTGTAAATTTTGTAAACATATATTTTTAATCCTTATGCTACATACTACAATTATTGATACCTTTGTTTACTTTACTTTACATTTATTGACCCTGTATAGCAACATATTTGACAATATGAAACTGCATTTTTTATGAAAATCAAAAAAGTGAGCGAAATGCTCACCTAGCGACTAACGGTGTACCAGATCGGTTAGCGACCAACGCCGGGTTATTGACAACTTAATTGCACTTAAATAAAATTTCTATGCTTTGTGGTCATAAAATAATTTTTTTTTTTTTTTTTTTTTTTTTTTTTTGGTAATTATCAGGAATCGAATTCGATATTGAAAATCTAGTAGAAATAACTATTAGGTACTGAACATATAAAGCCCGTGCTTTTGAACTATGTTAACATGTGGAGCAATAGAAAATGTAGATATTTCTTTATAGAAGTGTATACAACTAAATTTATTTTAGTTTCCCATTTGCGTAAAACGTATTGTCTTCTACTTGTAATAATTAATGGACGCCGAACACTATTTAATTTTTTTTAACTTAAAGAAAAAAATCATGTCAGTTATCATTACCAAGCAACGCCTTATGTATAATTAGAAAAAAAAATAATAAGAGAAAAAAGAAACCATATGTTCCAAGAAAAATGCTGATTTATAAGTTTAAGTAAAACTCGTTTCATGGCTTATTTCAAACCGAACTTTCATTTCAATAAGAATTATTGGTTTTAAATTCGTGTTAATGAGGAAGTCATTATGAATTATAGAATGGAAATGAATGAATGACCAAACTGATCCTTTTTATAAATTATATAAGGAAACGAACAGATTGAAGATGATTGCCCAGATGTAGGAAGTTTTATTTTTTCAGAATAGACCTATTGCCAATTATAAAGCAACAATAATAATGACTCCAACAATGAGGTAAGTACCATTTTATTAATAATTAATTCACCTTAGTGATATAGTTTGTTACCGTGGAGTATATGTCATGAGTTTAGTAAATCTTGGAATGCTGTTTCTCTGTGCCTGTTTTCCCTGAAGCTACTATTGTCCAGGCATCAATGAAAAAAAAATATCATTGTTTTAGATTTTTATTTAGTTATCGGGGTGTTCTGTACAAAAAACTAAAATTACCCTCTACTGGGAGATGAGCAAAAGAGTAAGAGTGGTTGATCTGATAATTACTAAAGATTTCTTCAAACATCTGGGAACTACCAAAATGTTAAAGAGCTCATTGTTTTCTATAAAAATAAATATCTTACTAACGTTTTAATGGAACCAATAGTTACTAGGGGCTTACATAGGTGGGCATTGGTTTCATCAATCAATCATTTTAATTTATAATGATATTTTGACATTCAAATTCAAATAATTAATCCCCCATATTTCGCTCAAACTACTACTGCCTCTATAAAAAAAGGGTTTTTCGAAATTTCACATACTTTATTTTTGTACTAGCATGCCCGTCGCGGCTTCACCCAATTTTATAAGTTAAGAACTTTTATAAGTTTAACTAATAACTGATATTTTATTTGTTTGTTGATAAAAATCTTGTATTGTATCCTGCCGGTAAGAATTTATTTCTAAATATTTTCACGCAAAGCTGTGATTTGTAACCCGGTAAAATATTGCACTGATTAAATGGTTGAAATTTACGTAAAAGCATAATTGGATATTCAATTATTAATTTGAAGCCATGAGTGTGTTATTTACAGAAACTATTTAGAAAGAAGCTCTGGCGGATAATGGACTGCATTATCAGTGCTTACAACCCTACCAATAAAGATATTCTCGGTCTCTATTTACTTTTAATAATGTTATTTATTTTCTCTGTCATAGTATTTGGAGGTAAAATTGCTGCTCTTTTACACAACAATGGAACGATTTTTGTAATTAACCTGAAACATCAGAATAACAATCAAATCATTGAAAATTCAGATTTCTAAAGACCTTTAGCAAAAACTAAGGCCGCTTTATTATTTACACACAATATCAAAATTTGTGATGTTTTTTTTTTTTTTTTTTTTTTTTTTTTTTTTTTTTTTTTTTTTTTTTTTTTTTTTTTTTTTTTTTTTTTTTTTTTTTTTTTTTTTGTGATGAATAAATGGCTATTACTATCATTCGTTTACGATTTATACAAGAGATATGATGCAGCTGAGAGGTACTCGGAGGTTACCCGTGTATAATTGCGGTTTGTTTTTTTTTTTTTGAAATTGCCACATCTTGATCAAAAATTTAGACTTCCGGTGTTTTAAGAGGTGGAGTCCAAGGGTTTCTTTTGACATGGGTCTATCGTTTTCTTGTGTAACGTATTTTTACCCTCAAAATGTAACATTTTGACACGGTCTGACTCTGTTGTAGTAGCTCGGATTGAACGTTTGACAACAGTTTCCTATCAGAAATTCATTGGAAAGTATGTTTTGTTATATAACATTTCTAGGTAGGACCTACCGGTAAGGTGGTATATATTGGTGTTAATGAAAAACAAAACAAACAAAAAAAACACGTTTTGCCAACATTTGTTAAGTGTTGGGGCTTTTATGACACGTTCCAGATCTGTTAGTGTTGCTCGAGTCGAAAATTTGACGACAGTTCAAACTCTTATCAGAAGCATTAGATTGTAGATAGAAATATCCTTGATCTGTTGTTTTTGTCAATCAGGGAGATATTGAGTTGTTATTTCAGAGTAAAAAAGGGCATAACAAAGGAGGTGTTGTACATAAACGCCTTGCCCGGGCACTGATGAAGGAAATTATTTATTACATCAAAGATAATACATTTTTAATGACATAAAAACATATTGAATTTTATTTTTATTTTAAAATTCATTCCTTTATTTTTCTGAGATTTAGTTTAGATTTAAATATTTAACGTTACAACATTGATTAGCAGACTATTATAATATGAAAAAGTCTTTTGCGTGTTTTTTTTTTTTGTTTTGTTTTTTTCATTGCTTTCTCTTTCATAGTATTCTTACGGAAGTGACGTGTATTTGATATGTAATACATCAGGCTCCATGCATTTTGCATACTACCTGATTTTTGGGTGGCTTACGAACACATTTTACTGTTGGAGAGAAAAATATTAAACAAGGCCATTTGACTATGAAAGCTAAGAAAAATACGAATTGAAAGTGTTTTGTTATAAGCCAGTTTTTAGGACACCTTCCCAACTAAATAATTTTATAGTTTTTTTAGAATTCCCACACTTAATGAATCGAAACATGGTATAATTAATCGATATCCGATTACTAATAGGTAGAAGGTTGTATAACCTATTTCCGATATAACCTCTAATCACTATAGATGTAAATAACTCAATATATGAATTACATATCTAAATATTAGCTAATTATTTTCTTCAAGTTAATATCCTGACCACAACTGTAAAAAAGTTTAAAATCCAATTAAATTTTAGTAGTTGATGTATTTAATTAACCTTCGTCAATTATGTTTTGCTTATTTCGATGTATAGTTAGATTTTTGAATAGGCCTTGATTTTTTTAATTAATTTACAAAACCATTTCCGTCGACAGAAAATAGTTGGGGAACAAACAGCGAACAATTAGCAGTGATATAAACAATTAAACAAAACTATAAAAAACAACATTACCAAAATGTCTAATAACCTTAAATTATCCTCTTATTATATTTACTTTCACCTACTATCTTTGTCTAGTCAAAATAGGAAAATCAGAGGAACTAAAAATACTAGTTTTGAGATGGAAAAAATAAATTTTTAATCGGCCGAGCAGTTTCGGAGTTATAGCGAAGAATGTGGCAAATAACTTGGATCATACAACAGTACACGTTTTTTAGAGTCTTGGCATGTGTATTTTACGGGACTTGATCATGATTTGGTATATAGGGTATATCTAATAACAAACTTAACCAGCTTTTATATGGATAAAATACGTTATGAATCGAACTTTCAACATTTAATTGGGAAATCAAGATTTTTCGTTGAAATCTTTAATTTCATTTACATCTCGCTGTAACTTGTTACGTGTTCAATATAATTTAACATATGGTATTTATTCTTAAGGTAGGCGCACACCTTTCGTCATCGGACAGACGGATCGGATTTTTAGATTCGATCTATTATTTTAATAGGAAGTGCGCACACCTTTCAGCATCGTACGTATCGACATTCTAAAGCAGTAACATATGAAATCCAAATCCGTCCGATGCGAGACGTCCGTCCGATGACGAAAGGTGTACGCCTACCTTTATAGGGAATTTAATGCTGTAAATGTTTTATCCCGATACCTTTCCTCTAAAATGAACGAGTGAGGATCTAGAAGACGATAATATATAAAAAAAATGAGTGAAAAGTAAAAAAAAAAAAAAAATTACATTTTTTCGGAGCCTATAGCACGAACACGTTCCAGTTTTTCGTAAAAATGTATAAAACATAACTTGTAGCAAATTTGATAAGCTTTTATTTTGTGCTACGAAACATTTTCAATGCAACGCACTGTTTTCGAGTTATAAGCGAAAAACGAAAAAATGGAGCATTTAAAGCCCCACCTCCCCCTAGCGGCACCGGGATTTGGGGGAACTTTATTTATTCTTGTACAGGGGACGATCCGGTACACATTCCTGAAAAAATTCGTTTAGTTCTTCTGATTGCCCGCTTTTGGTATAGATTGACTGGACTATCTTTGAAGTTATTTAAACGTTTGTAACTGGAAAATATTTATATTTTGATGTCACTTGCTCGTACATGATAAAATTTTGTCCAATATAATGCTCTTGAAGCTAAAATAATTTGTACCTCTATACTGAATATTAACCTACCTGTACAAAATAACAAATAGGTACACGAATCGAGCTACAAGTCAAACAAACCTAGCAAGATTATTTATTTTAGTTTTTCTGCATACCATGACTACAAAAATATGTTAAATCAGTGAAATTGTTCACATATTTACCTTATTTTAACCTAGGTCATATCATATTTTTTTTTTAAGTTTTTTTAGTAGCACTTACCAATTAAGCACATTGAAACAGGTGATAGTGAGAAAATCGATAATTTTCACTCTTGATTGACTCGATCATTCATTACTACTTTTGCATTTCCAAAACAACAATTGTATCGCACATGTATTTCAAAAGTGACAACTCAAAAATCTGTATTTTTGTGCTATCATCATAGTTAAGTTGAACAAACAGTCTTCTAAGTATCGATGTAAAAAATGTATCGAATTAACTTTAAATCCCTTACACTTGCGGTTGGAATTAAAAGATAATTTAGGTACACTTTCGATATATCAAATGACAGTGCAATGTTACAGTTTTTTAATGCAGTTTTGATTTGTGTCACGTTTGAAATACATGTGCGACATAGTTACAAAACCGAGCATGTACTATTTCAAATTATTTAAATAATGGTTTGTTCTTAAAATTTGTAAGAACAAGCAAAACTTTTCTTAACTAACACTCACTATTTAGATAAATCGAATTAGTATATGAAGAACTATCAAAACCACGTCTGTCTTCTGGAAGTAATTCCTTGATTTTAACCTGAAAGTTTCTTGAAACTACTTTGAAAAACAAAACAAAAATCATCTTTGATTCATTGTTAACCAAGCATTATTAGACAAAGTATTTGTTGTTAATGAAACCATAAACAGTTAAAGCTTTTTTAAAAACTTAAAACTTTTTAAAAACACAAAAAATATCTAAGATATCTGTTTGTTTTCAATTTCAAAAGCTTATTAGTTAAACTAAAACCAAAGTAAAAAATATTGTTATGAATATCAATTGAAAATCACCTCTGTGCAAGACAAGTTCGGATATTTTCGCCTCAATACTTTCAGAAGGTTGAAAAACGGAGGGGTTTTCCGTTTCTTATGTACATCTGAAGGTGAATCCATTTGTTTACATTTTCATACTAATAGCCGAGATGCAAATCTAAAGAGGTACTCTTGAATTTTGTTTTGATATGTTAAAATACGTCACTTGTTATTATTTGGCCTGAACTAATCTGAGCATATGTTCAAAACAAATTTCAATATTAATTAATATTGTTTTAATGTACGGATTATCTGATAAAAAATAATTTTATTAAATCTTTATAAGTACATAAGCACTGAACTAAGAAAAAAATGTGCCGATAGATTATAATTTTAATAAATTAAACTATAAAACATACAAAACATGACAGAATGTAAATTAAAAAAAAAATCTGACAACTAATCATGAAATCATTTTTTTTTTAATAGGCTATGCATAAAAAAATAATTATATAAATTTCTGAGAAAAAAAATTTCATACTTTCATTTTTTTTTTAGTTAATGGCATCGCTATTATTTATATTTTCCTATCTTCCTCATCAAATGAATCAAACTCAAAATTTTGCAATATTGTCAAGGCTTGAACTTCTTCTAAATTTCATCTTTAGGTTTCTAAATTTCCCATTCGATCCCAGGTTCTTCAAGGAACTATGCGTTTGTTGTAGGTTTGTTCCACCGTTCTCTGCCTGTCGGAAATAAACTTTTAGAACCTTAAGAAATTCTTTCTATCAATAACGGAGATTATACCCGTGTTTCGCAACATTAATGACGTAATTCCTAAAGCTAAGAGAGTATCAAGGTGGAAAGTTACTTTCCTCTTACAACGAACTCAACGCAAAAATATACAACGATTCTATTTTACTTATTAGAGACTGTACAAAGAGACAAATAGAATGCGACTATGCATAAAAAATGTGTTAAAATATTACAGAAATATGTTATGATTAGTAATAATGTTAGAACTGACCTTGTGGTTTTGGATTTCGATGCATGTTCTAGCATTGTTGGTGTTTTCGGCATTGAGTGAATTACATTAATTTTATCATTTGCATGAACGCTTCTTGAATACACTAATCGTACATAATGAAATCAATCAATTTCAACTTAAACAAATAAAAATGGATGGGAAATTGTTAATTACTTCTTTATATCAAACTAGTACCCCACATAGCGGGTATGTCGGCTCTCAGAAGTGATCAACTTCGATAATTTTAACTAATAATTGAGGTTTTATTTATTTATCGATAAAAATCTTGTATTAAAGTATGCCAGTTGAGCATTATTTCGTCAATGATGTTTTCACGCACAGCAGTAATTTTAAAACTGTACAACCAAATTTATTAAATTTGAGGAATGATTACCTTTAATATTATCATGTTTTTCAAATTAAATTTAAACTAAACTAATAATTCTAATAATTATTAACTAAATATATTCTAGTAGTGGATTTTATTCTCAACTTATCTTTATTTTTTTTTTTTTTTTTTGGGTGCAGATTTCGAATATAAAGTTTGCTACCATGGATGACGCCGGATTCATACCCAAAATCGTAAAAAACCGCCCAAATTACCGGCTATTTTTGGTGTTTTACCTATAACAGTAAAACGAAATTTTTTTGAAGAAAATCTTCAAATGTTAATTATAGCTGGAATTGAAACAAACACACTAGCCGACTGAAGATGTCATAATTTTTATATTTGACTAAAATATACACATTTAGCTTGCTAGCGTGGGTGCTTCACGGGATTTAATATACAGCTTTGAGATGAAAGAATGAAATTAGGGATCAGACAAATAGTTGCCGAGTTATAGCGAGAAATGTGCCAAAAAAACGTGGCTCACATAAAAGTACGGGATCTTTAGCGTTCTGGAATGTGTATTTCAAGAGACCCGATTAAAACTTTACATATAGAGTCTAATAGAAAATTTGATCGGCTTTTAGATAAAAAAAAAAGAAATTTGGACTCGGACGAATAGTTTCGGAATTATAGTGAAAAATGTGCAATAAAACGTGGATTTTACAACAGTACGGTTTTTTTTTAGCAACCGTTTAAGGGACATTATTAAAACTTCATATTTAATAGCCTAATAGTAAATTTAATCAGCTTTAAGATGGAAAAAAGTAATTTAGAATCGGACCAATAGTTTCGGAGTTATAGATAAAAAAGTACAACAAACATGTTTTCGTGGAGCTGTGGGACTGATGGCAAGTTGGCGAATTTCTCCATTTTTCCCTAATAACGTAACATCGCGAAAAATGGTCCGATTTCGGATTTTTTTTTTTCATTATGTAGGTACTAGTTCCAGCTACAATTAATATTTAAGGACTTTCTTCGAAAAAAGCTTCGTTATCGTGTTATAGATAACAAAAACAAAAATAACGTTGTTTTTTTTGGCGTTTTTTTACGATTTCGAATATGAAGCCGATGGTTGTCGTGGTAGCAAACTTCAGCTTCGGATTCAGCACCTCAAAAAACATAAAGATCCGTTGAGAATAAAAGTTCCGCAGTTTTTTCTTGAAAACGGCCTTTTGGAGCCTTATTTTACTGGACTATAAGCTTTACTTATTATTATGTTATTATTATGCAGGTAGCATTAAGTAGCTTTACTTTCAATCCAAAGATTGTCACATCACTTATTTTTATGGTTATTCTTCTTCTACTTCTTCCTTTTTTTAAAGACTTTATCAAGAAAACAATGATACTTTCCTTTTTGATATTGTTTTCAATACTAATTTGCAACATAGAAAATTCTTTAAACTTTATTCGTTCCGGAGCCCGAAAATCTCTGGAATAATCTAACAATACTGTTATTAGCTTCTGCATCAGCATTATTTGAATAATTTTTTTATACGTGGTTCGAATAAACATATCATTCGTGGAAGTAGCATCGAATTATTTATTTATTTTTTTTAATTCGAATAGTTATTTAAGATAAAATATTAAAGATAATTACAAAATGTTCATTATTTTTGGATAACAAACATGTGGTAATCTTTATTCGAACTGACAAATAATGAATAATTTTATCCGCTATTCGTTATATATTATCCAAGATAAATTTTGCCCAACTCTGAACAATATCAGTAGTTATTCTCAAATTGCTATTTTATTTCACAAATAAAAGCAAAAGTCAGTAATATTCATCATGCTAAGCCAGCTAATGGGGCCCTGTTAGAAATAATCCACCTTTAGCAGTTTTAAGCCCCTTTCCCTTGAATAATTTACGATTTGGTTCCAGGGTCCTGGTGTATTTTCGCTTCCATATTTATTGGAATAATTATATATTAATCCCGATAATTTAAGCTAAAAGTAACAAATTTACAGCAAAAATATTCACGTATCATAATTCCACCATTGTTGCTTTTGGCATTAGCCACGGCTGTTAAACAAGAAATGTTAAATTTATAGTAATACATGTAAAATTTCTAAACATATTTCAAATAAATTATAATTTTCCAGGCATACATCAGCTGAAAATATCTCTAGGCCATCTCATTTTAAGACGTCTCAGAGGATTATCGGGAATGGAGTGGGAAGCAAGTTGAGAAACTAGTGGATTTGAGTGGTTATGGAGCTTGTTACGAAAAGATCTGATTTGGGCTAAATCAGCAACATATCGAACATTAAGATTTTTATGGATAAGTTTATTGGTGACAAAGTAAGGAGCATTTAGGAATTTTATCGAAGGATTTTGGATTGTAAGGAATGGATACAAGATGAATTGGATGGTTTAGTGTAGCCCCAAATCTCGACTCCGTACATCCAAAAAGATCTAATTACAGTCATGTAAATAAGTCTTTTGTAATTAATTGGGAGCTTTGAAAGTTTGTCTAGTAGATGTTGAAGTAGACTGTAACTAAACAAAATTACAACAAAAATTGAACAAGTATCCAATATTTCGGCCAAACGCTAGTAGGTCCTAAAACAATATTTTTAATTTTTATATTATGAATTTGTTTATTCACAATTTTCCAATATAATATTTTCGACATAGTTAAATATGATTTTCTGTAAGCTATACTTATTAATATTCATTTTTATCTCTATTTATTTTTGTATAATTTATTATACAATTAATATCAATATCAATATCATACATATAATATTGTATAAAGATCGTTATTATTTTTATTTATCTAATATTTTTATATACGTATGTTGTAGCTCTGAGGATAGCAGAAACGTATGATAGTGATTAAAAAAAAAAAAAAAAAAAAAAATTGTTAAATCATTCTTTCCTGGATTTATGGTTATTTTCAACTAAATGGAATTTTCCGGGTTGTTTTTGTATGTCCTTATATGTTCTTTTAATCATTGATTTACTCATCGTCCAATTTTTCCGCTCAGCCAGGTTTTAGTTCATATACACCTCATTTTTGGAAAATTCTATTTTGTCTTTAAGTGAAGGGAAAATAGATGACAATTGTTCTGATATCTGTCAGAAGTCCTATTCATTTTGTCTCCTTAAGTGAGTGTCAACATGTCTGATTTCTTGTCTTATATTTGAAAAAAATATAATAGGTATCTATGTAGTAAAGTTGTTGATGTTGAAAATGTTTATATGTTTTCAGAACTGATGATGAATGTCTAACATTTGAAACTAGTTTTCGAATGAAAATATTCCAATAGAAGTGGAATTCAATTCATCAATCCTGATTGTATTGATCCTTCTATAACATTATGTGTACCTCTGTACTCTGATCACTGCCTGTGCGAATCAGATTTGTAAAAATAAATTAATCAAATAAAATAATTATAAATTAAAATTGTACTGTTTTTTTATTATTGTTATTTTAAATTTTATTGTTATATTTATCTGCTTTTAACTACAGGCAATCAACAAATATGCCTGATATAAGAAAGGAATACAATATCGTGTTAGGCATTAGGGAAAATTTAGTTATTATTTAAAAAAATGTCTCAAATTACAGGCCTGTAAGTTTGTTAAATATTATGTCAAAAATTCTAGAACGATTACTCTTTTTTTAGACTCGAGAAAAGCATTCGACACAGTTTAAATTTAATAACAAATTAATTGAAAATCAATAGATTTTATTTTCACTAAAGCTCTCTGGAACTATAAAGATGATGTGGTTAAATCTGGTAAAGATTGGTTCAGTTGTTTGGGTGGTTAGAAATCACAACGTAATATATAATCGTATAGATAATAACAACAATGATTATATATATATATATATATATATATATATATATATATATATATATATATATATATATATATATATATATATATATAAGTTTATTCACACCTGCCAGCTGAATGTTTGGCTTGATACGAAATGTGTAGAAGGTGACATGTTAGGCACGAGAAAGAAAGATAACCAACAGAAATCCGAAGAAAATGCTTAAAGTAAGATTTTGTTAAGAAATAGTTTTTCTTTGTATAACAATGTATAAGCTAATGTAACTCCAGCTGATTGGTTACTAAAGTCTTCATGTGATGAATGCTTATTTTAATGCAATTCATTCAAGATCCGCGATTTCTTTTAAAGTTTTTATTCCCCTGAGTGCGGTGCCATTTTCTTCTAGAAGCCATTACGAGCACTTAGGACGAAAGATGTCCAGTTGGGCTGGAAGTTGTCCCTTCTCTATAAGTTTAGTATTTAATAGCACTTGAGTCTGATGGCTTTCGCCTTCATCTTCTCTAAAGCGAATATTGAATTATACAGACGTTAAGTTGAATTTTTCTTTCAACTTATAATATAAACACTCTCTCTCTTCCTCTCCCTTTTTTTTTATTGTTACTGACACAAAAATTTATACTTGTATTGCTGACAACTAAAGAATACTTGGGTGAAATTTGTTTCGTAACATAGATTAAACAGATCAGCTTTTTTATCATAATCTTATATTATATTATAAGATTGTCGTGAATAAGTCGATAGTTCCAATTTCGTTGCTAGAAAAAGTATCTAACTGTGACTTCAAGGCTAAATTTTAGCAGATATTAGCGTAGGGAAAAATTGGTTGATAAGGCTTTGAGGTATCTGTTTAGGCACAAATGGTGTTTTTAGAGTAATTGTAGTATTATAGAACGATTAAAAATTTTCCTACTGATAGTCGCAAAATTTTGACTTAGGGTCCGTTTATGTTGGAGCTGCGATAAGCGAGGAGAGCGGCGATACTAGCGGAGCTTAAATCTCCGCTTGAATCACCGCTTCTACATGATGTTTATGTTAAATAGAGCTTCGACAACAGTGGTATTAAGAAAGTAAATAGTAAATATAGTTTATACCGAGTGAGCATATAATGAGTGATTTTGAAAAGGAAGAAATGCTTTTGTCGTCAAGTTCTGTAAAATATTATGTTGCTGCAGACATGCACAAAGAGCACGAATTTGCAGCTCACCCTCTTAATAAGGCAATATTTACGTTTGGGGAAGTCCACCATCTTTATAAAGATTTAAGACAACATCCCAGAAAATTTAGTGAGTATATGCGAATGAAAATCGAAACTTTTGACTACATATTACCAAAGATTTCGGAAAAAAGGCAGAAAAAATGGTATAATTGTAGACCTATTTCAGAAGAGGAGCGCTTAATGATAACAATCAGGTAAGTAAAAACTTTTTTTTTTTTTCAATGTTTCTTTATCTATTACAATATTTTTTTTTTTACAAAATATTATTGAGATAAAATTAATGAAATGGTTTTACAAATTTAATGGAATGATTAGAGAATAAAAGTCACACAACGGTGCCCTTACAAAAATTTCACTTATTGATAATTCAACATTCATACTCGATAAGAGCTAAGAAAACGGGAGAGGTAATTATCGACACCTATCGTTAGTCGCAGCTCTAATCGCCGCTCTACTCTCAGCTCCAATATAAACACTACAGTGACAAACATAGGAAGGTTTTCTCAGCTTCACTAGTACCGCCGCTCTCCTCGCTTATCGCAGCTCCAACATAAACGGACCATTAATCACTTCTTCATGACAACAGTAACATTCCATCAGTGACAATATTCACAGGAAATCTATTTGTTCAAACATGAGTACGTGAATGATCAGTTATTGTACTCACAAATCATTGAAATTTATTTGATGTAATTATATCTTGGATCTTTTTAAAACGAGGTTAAAAGCGTGTCTTCATGGTGATATTTATAATATTTGTATTGCTATGGCTACCTTACTGAGTTCGCCCCCTCTCAGAGCTCTGTTAGGAGATTCTTATGGAGATTCTTGTTAGGGCATCTTTCATGTTGGGAATGTTCAAGTTTCCTCTCATGTCTACTTCCCTTCCTATTCAATTGCGAACTCCTCAAGAAGTAGAATCAAGTACTGGATTTAGGCTTCCTACAACTCCAACATCGGGGGGGGGGGGGGGGAGATCCTATTGACAACTTCTGTTAACAGTAAATTCGACCTTAATGAAGTTGAGGGCTATAATTGAGAGATATGAAAGATTCATGTCATTTTAATCATGCTAAATCGGAATCGAAGTTCCAGCGGACAATGTTAAATAATACTAGAAATAATACTTTAGTTATACACACATAACAAAATCAAATTAGTCAAATGGTAGATATAACTTAACAATTTACATTATTGAGATTTTCTAGGATACCGTTAGTAACATAAATTTATTTTTAAATTTTGGAGTTATGATCCGTTCTTAATTATGAATACAGGGTGTCCCGAATTTAAATGGCAAAACTTCAGGAACTTATAGAGGACCAAAAAAACTAAGACAAAAAATCCTTTAGAGATTTGCTCGTTTTTGCTTAGTTTTAGAGAAAATCGCAAAAGAAAAAACAAAACAAGTTTTTAGTTTTATACTTATTTATTTACATTTATATTTATGTTATGTTCTTTTCAATGTAAATATTGCTCAAAATGTTGTCCTCTTGCACCAATGCAAGCATTACATCTAGCACTCACTTGATAAACTGCAGATAAACATTGTTCTGATGATATTTGGTGCACTGCATCTATGATTCGGTCTCTTAATTCCTCTCTTGAGTTGATTGACACCGAATAAACTTTCTTCTTCAAGGTTCCCCATACGAAGAAATCCATGGGTGTCATATCAGGTGATCCGGGTGGCCAAGGTCCAATCCTCCACGTCCAATCCATCGTTGTGGATAATTTATATCCAACCAGGCTCGAGCAACTCTGCAATAATGAGCTGGACATCCATCGATTTGGAACCACAATTCAATCCGCTGCTGTAAGGGAATGTCATCTAAATAATTAGAAAAGTCGTTCTCCAAAAAATGTGTAAATGTGATACCATTCAATCTTCCAGGTAAAAAATATGGTCCCACCAGTAACCCGTTCCAAATTCCAAAACCAAACGTTGATAGCAAATTCAAGCAGAAACCAATTCTCTCTAATAGCTCTGGGATTTTCAAGAGCACATGCACGATAATTTCTTTGATTAACAATTCCTTCTCTTGTAAAGGTAGCTTCATCGGTCCATATAATTATTAATGGAAATAAATTATCATCGCGAATTTTGTCAAGAAACCAGTTACTAAAATTTAATCTCTTGAGGTAATAAATAATAACAGAAATTATAACTAATATATTATAACTTAATGTTATAAAAGAATAACATTAAGTGTTTACATATCTCACTGCCTAGCCTGACGAACTTTGAAAGGTGATAATCACTACCTGTAACATTTTTGTTTTGTTTCTTCTTTTGCGATTTTCTCTAAAACTAAGCAAAAACGAGCAAATCTCTAAAGGACTTTTTGGGCTTAGTTTTTCGGTCCCCTATAAGTTCCTGAAGTTTTGCCATTTAAATTCGGGACACCCTGTATATGAGACGTGTTATTTTAAACTCGGTTAAATCCATGTTTTCCAATTTAGTTTTTTGCCTTTAAGTTTTTGCTGAAATTCCTTTATCTAAAGCTCAAAAAAAAAATATATATATTTACAATCAACTTTAACAAAAAAGCATTTCCATGAGTTTGTAGCGACCATTCTGCTAAAACCCTTTAAGTCTAACTTAATGTATTAGATTGTTGAGAACCTTAAAATTCAAACGGCGATACATTTTGACCTTTAATACAGACCTATAAATCAATACTGTAGAAACCGTGTTTTTTTTATATATATATATATATATATATATATATATATATATATATATATATATATATACATAAAACTAACATCTTAATGTTACAGAATGAGGCACCTATTGCCACTATTACAATATTTCAAGTTGATATCGACTTACAACTCCTCGTTTTGTATTATAGTTTCTTTTTATCCTACACCTCCTCAAAATTCTGTAAAAGTTTTTATGATGGATCATTCCATGTCTTATTTTAAGCTTTTTGTACATCTAAGTAATTGTTGTTTGAATTGTTTGTAAGGAATCTGACTTTGTTGTTCAACAGCCTGTATGTAATGTTGATGAAGTACCAATGTGCAATATTTGTTTTTAAAAGATTTGTCAAAATTGTTTAAATTTGTGATTTTGTTTTTCTTTGTATTTCTATATACATACCTGTACATAACTAAATATATATACCGATCGAGTAGTGATTTCTATACAGATGTGATTTAGTAGGGTTATAGAGTCAGCGATTTTGATTGTTAAGGATTTTTATGCTAAGAATAGTATGAAATTTTTGAGTTTCGGTTCTTGTTTATTTCACTAGGGCTAGTGATTTTATAACATTTACTAATCATGGGGATTATAAACATTTGTTTTATTAAATACAATTGTACGAAATGAATCTTAACCCTCCCACCATTTGTTGGAATAGGTTAGTAACCTGTCGGATAACCCGTCCTTCCTGCCCTAGTTGGAACATAATACTTCCTGATGTATCAAGCTCTTTAATTACACAATGTAGGGGCAGGTTAGAGAGGGTAGGAGGCAGGGCGTCGCCTTGCATTACTCCTGTCTAAACAGGGGAATCGTGGCTCAACCTTCCGCCAACAGCAACTTTATCTCGACTATCATTCAGCGTCATATTATTTAACTAGGGATGGGTCGATATCAAATATCTATTCTAGATTCCACCAATTCTTGAGAAAAGAATCGGTATTGAGAATCGATGACCCAAAGTCGATTACTAGGAGCCCGTCGATGCTATAGGTGATAGTTTTGTAATAGATAATTAACGAAATAAATGTAAGATAATTTTTATAAACATATTTTATATCTTTAATAACAGATTAATTTTTCATAAAATAGGTCAATATTGCTTGGTGCAGAATTATATAATTCTTTTGAAAAATGAAAAATTGTTAATGGAATCCATACGTCAAAGTATTGAAGGGAAGTATTCGCTATTGGAAAAACATGAAATAGGATTACTATTTCGAACTGCTACAGCAGAAGAACTAAAAAAAAGATTGCGGTTAGATAATGGAACCATTTTATTATAATTTTTCGTTATTACTAGATAATTTTTGCCGATCTAGAATAAAGATTATTTTTAATTTCATTCAATGCTCATTTTAGTTTTAGAACCTTAATATATCGTTAAAAAGCAATTTCCAGAGATATCTGTTTATCGTCCCATCAACGGTGCTTAGTGAAAGGTTTTAGTTGAACATATAGACTTCCTTAAGTAATAAATGAAATATAGAACCTTTGGAATATTATCTTCTTTTTTTTTTTTTTTTTTTAATAGGAGTTTTCCACTATTGTGGTTTTCCTTCCCCTAAATATCCCTCAGGATCCTTCTCCAACCTTCCCTGTCCAAGGCCTGTTCCTCTGTTATGCTATGTCCCATCAGGCTTTCTTCAACTCCGTCTCTCCACCTCACTCTGGGTCTTCCCCTTCTCCGTCTTCCATCCACTTCCATGTCCATTATCTTCTTCGGTAATCTTCCTGGAGGCATTCTTCTCACATGCCCGAACCAGCTGAGTCTTTTTTCCTCAATGGTCGATAGGATATTCCTATTTATCCCCATCATTTCTCGTCTGGATTTCCTCGCTGCTCTTCTCCAGAAGTCCATCTCAGCTGCTAGTAGTCTTTTCCGTTGCCTTACATTGATTACCCATGTCTCAGATGCATATGTCGTTATAGATTCGAATATTGATTTATATATTAGGAACTTAGTACTGGGTTGTATATTTGAGCTCCAGAGAACACCATTTAGCATTGCTGTGACTTTTCTTCCTTCTCCTATTCTTCGTTCAATATCGCTGGTGGAAGTGCCTTCATTATTGAACGCTGATCCCAGATATTTAAACTTTTCTACTGTTTTGATACCTTTTTAAATCGGCAAGGTATCTGTCGAGGTGCCAAGATGCTCTGTTTTATTATAATTAATATTCATACCCCATTTTCCATATGACTCTTCAACTCTCCTGAGCATGTAGTTAATGTCATCTCTATCTTGGGCCAAGATTACCTGGTCATCAGCAAACATAAGGTTATTGATGTACGCGTCTCCCCCAATCCCTATACCCATCCTCTCGCATTTTCTCATCCACTTTCTGAGAGCGACGTCTATATAGATTTTAAAAAGGGTTGGAGAAAGGCAGCATCCCTGTAGTAGTCCTTTCGAGGTTTGAAATTCTCCAGAAAGTTTCGACCCCGTTTTCACTTGGCATGTATTTCTGTGGTACATTTCCTTTATAATGTTTACCATGTCTTCCGCAATATTAGCCTCTTTCAGAGCTTCCCATAATTTCTTCTAGGAACCGAGTCGTACGCCTTTTCCAGGACAATGAATAGACATTCCACATCTTTCGATTTCTCCAGATGCTTTTCGAAGATTTGCCTCATTACAAAAATGTGGTCTATGCATGATCTTCCCGCGGTGAATCCACCTTGGTTTTATGTACCTTCATATTCCTTTTCTATCCTATTCTTAACGATTCTACCCAGGACCTTCATACAGGGATTCGTCACGCATATGCCTCTATAATTTGTACATATCTTTTTATTACCTTTCTTGTATATCGGGCATAGATACCCTAATTTCATTTCTTCGGGTATTTTATCTCCAGCTAAGATCCTGTTTATCATGGTTGTGAGAAGTAATGTGATTTTTTTTCTCCACCATATTTCAAGAGTTCCATAGGTATTCCACCAGGTCCTGGTGCTTTCCCATTCTTCCCCTCCTTTAAAGCTTCTTTTATATCTTCATTGGATATTTGCCAGGTTGTACCTCTGTGTTGGTGCTCGGTTTCCTCTTCAAACTCCTGTCTATCTTCCTGTAACAAATTTTCAAAGTATTCCTGCCATTCCCGATTACTTATTAATTGTAGATTGGTTTTATGCGTTGTCTGTTTCCTCAGTGTCTTTAGGGCATTCCAAGCTTCTGTGGATTTCTTATATCCTAATTGTGCATTAATATTTGCACACATTGTTTCCCATGTTTTATTTTTTGCCTTTCTTATTTCGTAGTTAAGGGTCCTCTTTATTGAGGTATATTTATTTTTACTATCACTGTCTTTTTTTGAGAGCCATTTGAGGTATGCCTTTTTTTTCTCTTTTATAAGTATCATTATCTCCTCACTCATCCAATTATTTGTTTTTTTTTTTGTTGGTGTTCCTCTTCTCCTAGGACTTCGGTGGCTACTTTATCGGCCGTTAGCATGATGTGTTTATATATTTCTTCCGCATCGCCGTCAAGGTTCTCCTCAAGTGCGTGGTTCATTCTTCGTTCATATAGCCAGCGTATTGATTCTTCTTGTAGCAGTCCAATTTTATATTTTTTTTTGCGTTATTCTTCTTTCCTCCTGTTGCTCTCGATGTCCGGTATCTTTTCGATTTCCTCTCCAAGGCCATTCCGTTTTCCCTTTAACTAGAAAGTGGTCTGAGCCACATTCAGCTCCTCTATATACCTGAACATTATTAATTTATATGGATATACAAAATATTAATTAATATTTTGTCTCATTATAATGTAGTCTATCATGGACCTAAGGTTCCGTGTGTTTTGTGTCCAGGTGAATCTGTGGATGTTTTTTTGTTGAAAGAAGGTGTTCATTATAGCAAGTTCAAACTCCTCACATATTTCTCTAAGAGTATTTCCATTGTCATTTCCACAATCCTCAGCATATCCTCCTACCACCTTACTTCCAGTTTCCCTCTTTATTCTGGAATTCATATCTCCCATCAGAAATATTTCTTTTCTTCTAGTTATCTTCTCCAAAGTATCTCTCAAGTTGTCCCAGAACTCCTCTTTTTCATTCATTAGGCTGTCATCCGTTGGAGCATATACTCCTACAATAACGATTTCTCGTCCTAGTATTTTCATTTCTACTGATATCATTCTGGAACTTATGAAATCCCATGTTGTGATCTTATTTCTGAGTTTTTTATGTACTAGAATCGAGACCCCAGCCTTTGCCCGGGTTGATTTATCCACCCCACTCCATAAGTGAAGGTATTCCCCGAACTCCTCCTCTCCGTTACCCTTCCTTTTTGTTTCAGATAGTACCACCACTTCCAATCCGTATTTCAAAAGTTCATCCGGCAGAATATCTATCTTGGTTGAAATTCCTTGAATATTCCAGCATCCGAAGTTGATTATCCGTTTCCGTTTCCTTTGTCTGTACCCGTGTGACTGTCCGATTTTCCGAGGCTTCTTTTTAGGTCTTTTAGCATTTTACATTTTTTTCTCTGGTTTAGGAGCTAGCCCAACGCAGAAACCTCCAAAGTGGAGGGTGGGTTTCTGGTTTTAGCCTTCTCAGTAAGCACCTAGCCTACCCAAAGAGAAGTATCCACCCCGCACGACGAGGACGTACCAGAAACCATGTAGTCCCTTTCGCTTCCCCCACCACTGGGGCTGGCAGTATAGGTGGGTTTCACTACTATCAGAGAAGGTGACTCTGTTTAGGGGCTACGTAGCGGGGCATATTATCTTCTTTAATAATATTAAATATAATGAACTATTTTTTTTTTTTTTTTACAATTAACTCATATATTGTATGTCGTGGGTAATAAATGCTATTTTCTGTTTGCTAATTTATTTCTTAGGTTATTATTGTATTTTAATATTATTTGGTTTGCTTTTGACGTGAATACGCCTTTAAATTTGCTACCATATGGGGTAATCCAAAAAGCTTAATGATAACAAAATCAGGGGATACAGTTTGGCGTTGTGGTTTCGAATCTATCCACTACATCCAAAATTAAATTATACCACTGGATAGCTAAAGGATCAAAGAATTCATTACGATAAGCGAGAACAGTGAGGCATCGCGCGCGGTGGTGTGAAAAGCGCCGCAATTTTGAGGTTATTTTTCTGCGTATCGAAATTTGAAATTAGTATAATTTGTGACTCGGAGAAGCTACGATGTTCGTTTAAGGTTTAATCGTCAGCTGTCGTCAAAATCTATCGATTGTTTCTAAAATATTCGTTTAAAGTAGTGACAGTGAATATAATAAGGTGTTAGAATAAAAAAAATATTATCAAAAATATATAAAGTAGGCCTATACGCGTCGAAAAGCCAAAACCAAATACAGAGATCGTACACGGTTGGGAAGGACTTCTGGTTTAAATAATGGTAATAATGAAACACCATGACCGAGCCAAGCAGAGAGCGTAAAAGTTCCCGATCAGCATTGTTTTATACTTATTAACGCCATTAATGCACAAAGCTTGGCCGCACGCTCATAAGACATCTCTACCGATATTATCATCAACCGATCTGATTATTTGGCAATCAGTGAAACTTGGATGGATAATTCCATCCCAGTGAATGTGCCAATCTTTGATCCGATATCATATTGTAATACCGCTAAGAACAGGCAAATTGCAACTACATCATCGGTAGCGGTATCTTCATCATCAAGTCGCGAAGCCGGTATGAGTCACCATATATCGCAACATCAATAGCTTCACTGATTATAATATAGTTAATATTGACCTTTCGAAAATTTATTTAGAAATGAAAGATGCAAAACCTGGTGATGTCCCCGTAGTAAACGTTGAGGCAAATGGCATCTTCAAATTCGTACTCAAATTCGTGTGTGCATGTACACCTGGGCAAAGCGTTAGCAGAAATTAAACTCTTTATGTTACGATCGTTGTTAAAATATTCCAAAAACATCGCTAAAATTATACCCAATTACGAGCTTGATCTTACTACACCAGTTATGATGGAGAATTTAGTGTTGATGTCTCACAAAATCGCTCATAGTCCGACTTCATGCTCAGCGAGTTCAATTTGTCTTATATTGGAACTTCTCTAACAACGCTTGGTAATATCTGTACTGATTTAACGTTTACCACAAATCTTAATGTATCTTGTATGCCATTTGTGTCGTACTTTTCGTACCACAGACCTATAATTAATATAGTTATATTGTAATACAATAATTATTTCTTTCCTTGCTTTTATCCTAAATACACAAACAAAAATATTTAAACCGTTACATAAACGTATTCACGCACAACACACGGCCGTGTCCATGATGGCTTTATGGGATAGAAATTTATTTTTAAACCGAGGTACTGGTACCAAGAATCGAAAAATTTTGGCACGGACACATCACTGTAATCAACCTCATTAATTTGTGGGGAAGATTGAATTTTATTTCGGCTTCGCTCATATTCAATCACTATCTAATGCCTGGTAGTGGATGCTAAGAACATGAAAACCAACTTTTACTCCAAATTAAAAATACTAACATAAGATCATAAAAAATAAATAAAATGAAATAAGAAATTCAGACAGTTTGTATTTTTATTAAACGTTCTAATCGTAGACAGAGCTACGAAGGCGGTGGTGGTAGACCTCAGGACAGACTGAGCGGTGGGAGCTAACGATGTGGTACCGCCTGATTCCAACCTCTACCGCCTTCCATCTGTCAGTATCTGGGGGTAGCTGATCTTCCAGGAGTATAGCCCAGTCAATGAAGGCAGGAAATTAGCCTTTGACGCAACTAATTAGGGGAAAGCTGAATTTTTGCAGGGTGTTAGTACATAAAGTATACACTAAAAAAACACAAAGTCCCGACCCCCACTCCTCTTGCTTTTTCCCCCACCCCTTCAGCAACAACTCAAAATATCTTCGGGTTAAGGAAAGAGAGGGGGTGAAAGTCGTATGTTGTTAGCTGCCTGATTTTGGAACTCGGAAAACGTTACTTTTAGCACATAAATACATAAAAAAGCAAAGAAAATTTGCAAACAGTGTCATTTTATTCCTCCCTTTCCCATATCATACTTTTTAAGCTATGGGAGAGGAAAAAATATAAGATTTTTTACTTGATGTAAGTCACAGTTCTCCGGAATAACACGTTTGTCGGTACTCATTTGGCTATAACTCTGAAACTATTTGTTCGATTCAAATTTCTTTTTTTTTCATATGAAAGCTGGTTAAATTTACTATAATAACTAAAATAATTAATTTTGATCTAGTCCCGTAAAACACCCACAGCAGAATATTGAGAAACCCGTACTGTTCTGAAAAAACACGTATTTTTCGGCGCATTTATCACACTAACTCCAGAACTACTTCTCCGATTCAAAATCTATTTTTTTCAAATGAAAGCTGTTTAAATTTTCTATAAGACCATATATATTATTTTCATTGAATTCTGTAAAATACCCATGACGACACGCTGAGTACACCGTACTATTTCGGGATTCACTTTTTTTTTTCGAAACATTTATCACAATAACTCCAAAACTATCTGTTTGATTCGAAATTTATTTTTTTCCATATTAAAGCTGGTTAAATTTGATATTAGACCTGATATACTTAATCCTGATTAAATTCCGAGAAATACCCACGCCAAAACGCTAAATGTGTATGTTTTGGCAAAATGTGACGATTTTGACATGTTCAATGGGCTTCTATAGGTGTTTCCTCGAATTCAATCAAAATTTAATATATAGGATCTTATAGAAAATTTAAACAGCTTTCATTTGAAAAAAAATAGATTTTGAATCGGAGAAGTAGTTCTGGAGTTAGTGTGATAAATGCGCCGAAAAATACGTGTTTTTCAGAACAGTACGGGTTTCTCAATATTCTGCTGTGGGTGTTTTACGGGACTAGATCAAAATTAATTATTTGAGTTATTATAGTAAATTTAACCAGTTTTCATATGAAAAAAAAGAAATTTGAATCGAACAAATAGTTTCGGAGTTATAGCCAAATGAGTACCGACAAACGTGTTATTCCGGAGAACTGTGACTTACATCAAGTAAAAAATCTTATATTTTTCCCTCTCCCATAGCTTAAAAAGTATGATATGGGAAAGGGAGGAATAAAATGACACCTTTTTGCAAATTTTCTTTGCTTTTTTATGTATTTATGTGCTAAAAGTAACGTTTTCCGAGTTCCGAGATCAGGCAGCTAACAACATACGACTTTCACCCCCCCCCCTCTTTCCTTAACCCGAAGATATTTTGAGGAAGACGTTTTATCACATTTAGAGCTAAGGGTGGTGAACAATATCCAGCTGTCAGATCTTTTGATTTTTGGTGTTGAATCTTCGATGCTAAATTTTGTACTATATCAGTGATACAAGTAAACTATATACTATTGTAGCAAAAAAAAATGCACTTTGGAAGTTATAACCTAAAAATAAACGTTATTACATTGTTGCTGCATTTCATCTAAATGACTATTCATGATCATGAACAGCAGTATACGCGTTTGTCCACCTCAGCATGGCCCTGCAAGAACCGGCGCACCGGTGTCCACTACTCTTTCAACGCTTTCTATGAAGCCATCGTTTTAATGTTATGCGTTGTGATACACATCATTTTAAAGCTAATTATATTATCTATAAGTTTTGTTTAGCACTTTTCTTCCTAAAACGTAATGATAAAAATCTATAATTTGTTGAAGTTATTTTTTGTTTTTTATAGTGGAAGTTTTCTGTATATGATTAAGTATTACGGTGAAACTAAGCTATCTACATAAAAAGTATATATAACATAACTTGTTTGTAATATTATTAGGAGTAAAACAAAAAAAAGAACACTCCAATAGCATAATTAGGTTTCGAGCTGTCGGCATATAACCAGAGTTCCGTACTTCTAATGTTGCCGAAGGGGTGGGGGAAAAAGCAAGAGGGGTGGGGGTCGGGACTTTGTGTTTTTTTAGTGTATACTTTATGTACTAATATCCTGCAAAAATTTAGCTTTCCCCTAATTAGTTGCGACACGAAACCTTTATTGACTGGGCTAGTAGTACAATGTCCATCTACCGTTGAATAAATATTCTTTTGAAAAAAGAGAAACATTTAGATGAATAAAGGAAGTCACGGAAGCTAAGTGGGCAAGCCTAGTGCACCAAAAAAGAAAAAACAAGCTTTTATGGTTCGAAATGGAATCCAACCAGATGAAATCGAAAAAAAAATATTTCTTCCGCACTAAAAATGATAATAAAAATATCAATCCCTTGCTTTTTGATATTTTTTGTAAAAATTATTCAGAGGCCTTAAGGTGTAATCACCATCAATAAAGTGGTAAGGAGTACATTGTGAAACTTCATATGATATCCAGAAAGGAGGAAACAGTTTTGTGCCACCTGAGAATCGGCCATTGCGAATTCTCCGCAGCTTAGAGCTCCCTACGTGTGTCCCTCTGGAAGCTAGGACAGTAAAACACATATTAATAGACTGCCAACAGTTTTTAATTGCAAGGGAAAGTTAAAAACTTGGCATTCAAAAAGCCACATTCACTGAAAGAAGTTCTACAGGATGATGAAAATTTAGTGCGTTCATTGTTGGAATTCCTGAAAGCCAACAGGTTTTATCGACGAGTATAAAAAATAAAGTTGAACTGCCAATGGCCCTAAAGGGTAGAGGCAAACCGAAAAAAGTATATATATATATATATATATATATATATATATATATATATATATATATATATATAAAGTAAACAATATAGAGCTCGTAACAGTTTATTAGATATGTTTCAGATGATGATCCTCAAGATTCAAAATATTGTACTCCCGAAACATATACAATGTAGATTATTCCTTGCGTCTATTATTGGATAATATATAGCAAGTCTTATAAATAAATATAATTTATTATTGTTAACATCCTTGTTGTTTTTTTTTACTCTTTACGTTCTCAGGAATAACTTATTATAATGTTTGACAGCAAGTTAAAAGATTAAACTTATTTATATTGTCACATATGTTGATTGTTGTTTCGTAAGATTCATCACATTATAACCAGGTAGTTCATGAAAAACACGTTGACAAAATTTTTCATCTATTTAACTTGTTAAAAAAAAAAAAAAAAAAAAAAAATTATAGTATTAAAATAAAAAATCTAAAAAACAAAGCATAGAGAATCGGAAGATCCAAAAGAGGGGAAAAGAAAGGAGCCTAGGGAAAAAGAGATGAAAGCAAAGGAGCCTAGTGAAAAAGAGATGAAAGCAAAAGACACTAAAGCAAAAGAGGCGAAAGCAAAGGAGCCTAGTGAAAAAGAGATGAAAGCAAAGGAGCCTAGTGAAAAAGAGATGAAAGCAAAAGACACTAAAGCAAAAGAGGCGAAAGCAAAGGAGCTTAGTGAAAAAGAGATGAAAGCAAAGGAGCCTAGTGAAAAAGAGTTGAAAGCAAAAGAAAATAAAGCAAAAGAGGCGAAATCAAAGGAGCCTAGTGAAAAAGAGATGAAAGGAAAGGAGGCTAAAGCAAAAGACACTAAAGCAAAAGATACTAAAGAAAAAGAGAATAAAGCAAAAGAAACTAAAGCAAAAGAGGCTGATGAAAAAAAGACCAAAACAGAAAAGCCGATTGAGGAGGATATAGAAGAAGAAAAACCAGAATCTGAAAACGAAGCCGATGATGGTGGATTTAGCTATGAAGCATTCCCGCCGGCCCCTAGGCGTTTCTTCAAACCACACATGCCCACTATCACTAAAAGGCGTGTATATTATCATGATGACAATGACGTGAGTATAAACATTAACTTTATAGTCAAGTTCTTCGAAAGTAGACGATTTACTATCGATAAGAATCTCTTACACATCTTCTTTTTCCGGTTAATATTTAATATTCATTAACACTTGAAAGTTATCCGTACTTCAATCTGAACCATATTTTAACATGATCTTTATAGTTTGAGGAAGGTTAAGCAATAATAAAATCTACCGATTTTAAGTTTTAGTTAACATGCGATAGATATGTGGATTCCAGGGAATTTTGAAAATCTATCGATAGGTGACGAGTGCCATTTTACCAAGAGAGGTTACAATAGTACGGAGTTGTCCACGGCTTGAAATTGATAATGAAATTTATTTATTTTCAGTTAAATTGCTATTAAAATATGTTGTGCGACATGTTGACTTCGAAAAAGACGAATATATCTCTAATAACATATTAAATATTCTCTGTCCATCTGGATTACCAACTCATACATTAAAATTTTAGTCCATTCAATGAGTGCTGAAATGAGGGACGTAGAGTGCATGAAATATGCGATTTTTGGACTTCGTGGCTTCGTTAGGAATAGTTAGAAGGTTATCATACTAAAAGTGCCCGCTCCTGGGGGGTGAGCAAATGTTTAACAAAAAGTGAGGTGAAATTTGTTTTTTCCCTAAAATCACCGATTTTCAATAATGAATATTCCGTAAACGGTTAGAATTACTTTATAAAATCAATTTTATAGGAAATTTAATTATATTTTATGTTTATTTGAAACATATTTTTCTACAGTCAACCGTTTTCGAGATATCAAAAAAACAAAAATATTGAATTTCTCTTCTCCTCCCCACCGTAAGCTCACAAATCAGGGGCGGGGACTTTTATTATGTTTATCTTCTAACTATTCCTAACGAAGCTATGAAGTAAAACATTATCGGATATTCCGTACACTCTACAATGTGTTTATTGACTGGGCTATGATGGGACAATAATTCTTAGCAACCGAAAAATAAAAAATATCATTATCTAATATAGTATTATTGATCTCATGATATTATCGAAGAATTAAAAAATAAAATAAATCATTTTGATATTGTTTGTAAAGATATGATTCATGGGCCTTTAGTTGTAAGCACTGATAGTGCATTCTATTATCCGTAAGAGTATCTTAAGAGTCTTCCCATCTGGATTACCAACTCATACATTTTAATTAAAATTAAAATTAGATATAAAATTATGCTTTTATATAATCTTCAACCATCTAATCCTTCTGCCATCTTAAAAACAGTTAAATCGTGGAATATTTCAAAACAGTGTCCTTATAAGGACAACAATGTCGGAAGTTATCCTTCCACCATATTAAAATCGTTAAACATTTTAAAACAGTATCCTCAAGGACAACAATGTCGGAACTTATCCTTCGGATAATTTAAAAACCGTTAAAACAGCAAGCTTAAGGACGAAAAACTAATAAAATTCCGCCATCTTAAAACAGCACCATTAAGGACGAAAATTAATTCTAATCGTGGAAGGAAAGAGTGGCCAAGGATGTCCTTCGGCCTCAAAAATTCGTCAGATCCTGGCAGATCTGTAAAACAGATTATATATCTTCAACTACCTAATAAGTGAAATTTTTATGAGGTGAAAAATTACTGCTATGTGAAAATATCATTGAAGAAATAATGCTCAATTGCACACTTCAATACAAGATATTTATCGATAAAAAATAGAAATTCATTTATTAGTTAAATTTTTTTAGGTTATTTATTTTTGAGTGCGGGGGAAGCCACGACGCAGTAATGGCAGTATGTAAATTAATTATATTGATTGATTGATATATAAAGGTTTTGGGAAATATTCATCATATTCTTCATGCAGGTTTACTGCATGACATTTTTGGGGCAAGGGAGGATATTTAACTTAATTGCTATCAATAATTTGTATATTTAATTTAAGAAGGAGATCTTTAACAAGATATATTCAGCTTGCAGAGACTCTCGATGATAACCCAAACAAACCGATGAAGCGACCCCTGGCGGACGACCTGTACTCCCCATGGGACGAGGCGGTGAGGACGATGCGCTACACGAGCGTTATATCTGGCCTCAACATGGCCATGGCTTTGGTCGCAGAAGTCGCAGTCAATGGCACTGAGAACCTCACTGTCGAACGCTGCTGGCTCCCTTCTCAGTTTTTAAGGAGCGTAATCAACAATAAAGGCGAAACACCTCCGAACATACTTAAATTCCTTGAGCATATCGACTTTATGACGAAGGATAGTGGTACCCCACATCATAGGGAGGTGTTTTCTCCTCTCTAATTTGATTAGAAAAACATATAAAGCATACTTGAGTTTACCGGATTTACCAGTATTCAACGTAAATACGTTAACTTTGGGCAGTAGGTAATGATTAAATTCTAAATAAACGTTTCATTGTTTCTAGTATCCGCTTACCTATATAATTACTAATGGTATATACTTACTTCTCTGCTGTATACTTAAAGTGTTATATATATATTTTTGTCCGGATAATCTGAGCGTCACATTTGCACTTTATTTTTTTTTTTCCTAGTCTCATTTTTCTTACGAAAATATCAGTCGGGATGTGGTAGGATCAGAAAGATAAATATTGGCCTTTTGCTGTATTCAAAAATACAATGTTAGGCCTGGTCAACAATATTTGGTTTACTTGAGTCTAGGGTAACTGGAAGCGTATTTTAGGTGCTAATTCGTGATTCACTTAACCTAAGGAAACTAACTCACACTAAGATTGATACCTTTGAGTGTCACATCACTGACCCGAGTCCTGTTTGGCTCTTGATGGTTGTGGGTCTCCGCTCTAAAAATGCTCTAAAAGATCAGAAAATAATTACACAAATACAGGAGATGCATTATCAAACCTAAAATTTACCTTGATGTTTACTCCTTAGGTGCGTAAGCCAGTGCTCTTGATAGGAAAATAAAACGTATATTACGGAACGCGAGGGCGTTACGCGTTGTTTGATATTAGGAGAATAGGATGAGTTAGGAGCTCTGTTCTTATTATAATAAATAAAATTATAACTAGGAGACAGATTCCAATGAGTGAGATCCTTTTAACTCTGTTTCTTCTAATGCAAAATAAAAAAATACAACCTAGATTTGACCGCTCTTGATCCCTCTCGGCTGTTCAAAATTTTGATTTGATTAAAAAAAATTCACGTATGAACCCTCTCTAAGTGTTGGAGCTTTTTTTGATACGCTCTAGCTGAGTTGGTGTTGCTTGGATAAACATTTGACGATATCCCACTTATCGAAAATGTAATGGAAAATATTTTTGTTCTATAACATTTGTAGCTAGGACCTACTGTTTGGGGGCTATAATGGTTTGAATAAAAAAGGTCGAGTTCGAAACCTCAATTTTTAAGTGTAGGGGCATTTTTTCCTGAGTAGGTTTCACGGAAAAATAATTAGATGCTGACCTTGAAAAACGTTTTGTAAATAACGTGGTCTATAAATGTCTCAAATAATTTGATATTTTGATTAAAATTAAAACTATACTAGAAACTATTTACTTTTTTTATTTTTATAATTATTATTGTTTTTATTAGTAGAAAATGTCAGAATAAACAATAAGAAAAAAAGAAAAAAATCTAAATGAAATTACTATCATTTAATTGAAAGAAACTGAAGAATTGAATCATCTAATGTAATAAAACAAAATTGTATTGCGTTTTATCTCTTTTTATGTATACAAAATTACTCTCATTGGGAAATAAACAATACGATCATACATGGAAGCGGAAAAACAATAAAGAGCATAAGGGCAAAGACGGTCAGCAGGATTAAGCCATTTAATTTGAAAAATAATTTTCTACAAAAAACTCACAGGTAAGAGAAAAAAAAAAAATAGTAAACATATGAGCATTGATAGTCAAGGGGACAACTCCTAAAACATGTTCCATGTTATTTAAATTACGTTCCATACATTAATGTTTTATTTATTTATTTTTTATTGCAATATTAATGAAGTATGGGAACAAGCAAAATACCTAATAGAGGCGAAAATAGTTGTTCATTAAAAAAACAAATAAAAAATGTAAAAATTATTCATAGGCCTTAAGGTGTAATCACTGATAATGGACTGCATAAATTTTATAAAATATATCTAATATATAAAAAATTGTATATTGCTATAAGTCTAAATATTGAAGAGATAATGCTCAATTGCATACTTAATACTCAATTTTTATCGATGACCAAATAAAACTGTAATTATAATAAAAATAATTTTTAGAAGAAAAAACAAAACCGACTTCAAGATTAAACCTACATAAACAAACTTAACTAAAAAATAAAATAAAATATTTTAATTGCTTCAAAACAAAAACCATTAAATGAAAATCAATCAAATTATCGGTACTTATATACCTATTCACAATTTATGACCAGTTATCTTTGGAGGCGGTGCCAGCCAAGAAGGGCAGTTTAATCCTGCATGTGTTGCGGTGATGAAACAGTGGGAGGATCTTTACGATTACAGTTTCTTTTCAAATTCTGTTTGTTTTGGTTGGCACCGAATCCAAAAATGACTGATCAAGAATTGTGAATAGGTATATTAGGAAAATTGAACACAAAATGGGAGTTGAAATCATTACGTATATTTTTCATTAATGGGTTGTGTATGTTGTTTGTACATACATATAAAATCATTGATACAGAAAATTAAATACCTGGTACCAATTTATCACATAACTTTCAACTGAATTGCGCTTTTTTCTGAGGGTGTCTAAAAGTGGACTTACCACCTTCCACCAGTGGCGATCTTTTCTTTGTTCTTTAGGACGGTTGTAATAAAAATTACGTATATATATATATATATATATATATATATAGCTGAAGGAAATTATATATATATATATATATATATATATATATATATATATATATATGTTGTTCGTACATACATATATAGTCAATTAAATCAGAAAATTAAATACCCGGTAGCACCTTATCAAGTTTCAACTGAACAAACACCACTGAACTGCGTTTTTTTCTGGTGGTACCTAAAAGTAGACTTACCAATGGCAATCTTTTCTTTACTCTTTAGGACGGTTAAAAGAGAACTACTCGGAATTCGGAATTCACTAGCAACAAACGCCTAACTTCTTTCTCCTTTCTGCACTTTGCAGATCAATTTTAACTTTTTGTTAATTGAAAGAATTTTCAATAGCCACTGTAAAACCACTCGAATAAATAACTAATAATATGTGACTGGTGTAACTATGAACTGAAAAGACAAACAATAACAGAAAATAGGAAAACAAATTACATATGAGTTAACAAATTAACAAATTTTTTAAATTTGAGTTCGAGTTATAGAGGCGATGACTTCTAATAGTTCGTTTCATAGAGGTGGTCCTAGAAGTTCTCTCTCTTGAACCCTTTTTTCAGTTCTACTTATTTTCGACACAATTTTTCACGTTATTTTTCTGAAATCGTCTCATTGAGGTGAAATTTAAGTGTAATGTACTTCCGACCGCAGATGTTGTTCGACTTATTTGAGAATTTAGCTTATCGAAGTACAACACATCGAGAGTTGACTGTATATGTAAATTATTTTTGTTAATAATTTAGATTTAATAAGGTGTTGGTAACAGTGATTTTATTAACTGTTTTTTTTTTCCTAAAAAGTGCTGCGTTGATTTCAAAATATTTTTTAAGGGACCACCCCTGAAGTATGCCCAATTGATCTAAAAAAAATCATCAGAATTGACGGAGTAATCGCGTAACTACATACAAAAAAAAAAAAAAAAAAAAAAAAAAAAAATACAGACGAGTTGAGAACCTCCTTGTATTTTTGAAGTCGGTTGAAAAATACATCAATTCATTGTGCAGACGTTTCGATTTGCAATGTAAACTTTCATCAAAGCTATAAGAAAACCATAACAAAAATATGTAACAATAAATGAGGTAGATAATAAACTATGATTTAAAACAAAGATCATAGGTATGTTTTATAATGTGTATGGTAAGAACATAAAGTGGAAAAAAGTAAATAAAATAGGACGATCACAACTAAGATGAGTCGATAACATCAGTAATAAATAAAGATTAAATAAATATAAAATATGATTAGTACAAAACAAAAGATATAAAGTTGTTAACAGAAAAAAAATGATAAAAGTATGGTTGACCGGATGATAAATGGAGAAGAAGATGGTCAGGGATGCAGTCAAAGTAACACCACGTCAAAGAAGAATTCTTTAATACGTGCCAACGTTTCGACCTGGCTATAATGTCTTCTTCAGGGCTATAATGAACAAAATACTAGAAGTGACAAAAAACAGATGTGACAAAAATAACAGACCGATAAACAGATGACAAATGGAATACAGAATGGCATAGATAAAAAAAACAATATACAAAACAGTATAGAAAAGATCAGATACATAAATAACAAAGATTAAAAAGCAGCAAGGTAAGAATAAGGACAAGACAGGAATGAAAAAAAAAAAAAAAAAATAAATAAAAATAAATAATAAAAAAAAAAAATATATATATATATATATAAAATAATGAAAAAAAATAATAATAAAAAATAAATAAATAAAATAATAAATAAATAAATAATAAAGTAAAAATATGGAAATAGAGGAAAGAACGAGGGAAATAATGTAGAAGGTGATAAAAGAAAAGAAACGGATAAAAGAATGAAGGGAAGGAAATATATTATAAATAAAAAATATATTACAGTTTATATAATGTGGAAATAAAAATAAAATAAGAAGAAATAATATAAATTATTATTTTATCATAAATAATATAATTACTTTTTTTAATTTACCTTGTTTCTAAGCATGTATTTTTGGTTTTTAATTTTTTTCATATAGCCCTGAGGATGGCTTGAAATTTTAATTACTTAATATTTTTAATTTTTTTTTATTATTTAATTACGGTCAACCATTCTACCATTAATATGAATCAAAATAGTCAACCTTTGAAGAAAAAAATATATTATTAAATTATTTGCCTTATTAGGATAGGAAGGACGGGTTAACCTAAGGGTTACCAACCTATTCTAGCCAGTGTGGAAAGGTCCTTTCAGATGTCCGCTAATAAATTTCAACCGTATTCGAACTGGCGCTGCAGAGATTACGGATAAACTTAAATGTTACCGTTTATATCAAATTAAATGATAAAATCTATTTGAAAAATTAACGAGATGATGAGGTTATAAATAAGAAAGCTGAGATACGTTGATAGGCCTGAGCTAACGTAATTTTAACTTTTAAAGTTGTCCCATTTCATCGGATAAATTATAAATAGCTTGATAGATCCGAGTTTAAGTTGAGTATCACCAGTTCGATAAAGTTTAAAGCTTGTATTACCTCACTTGAGAACTTTATTTATATAAAGTTGTATGAAGAGATTAGAAGACTGTAGCATTATTATTTAAAAAAGATTGTATGAGAAATCCGCGTTTGATTTGAAAATATGTTACAGCAGCGGAAAATATTGATTGTTGACTGAATAGAAATTAAGTCTTAATAATTCATTTGACAGACATTGACAAATAACTTTAGTTCTTAAGAAAGTCGGCTGTGGAAGGAAATGTATATAAATATTTTCCCATAGACATTTTATCAAATATCTTATTCTAGAAAACCGCGTAGTAGAGAATAATGTGGTTTAGAAATTGCCCCCTAGGGTCTCCTATCTCTAAGGGATGGGGAAAACAAGAATCTGGAGGAAGAGGCAATGAGATGGAAGGGAAACTGATGGCAGTTCCAGGGCTGTAACATGACAGTTGAAGAAGTTTATATCCTACGTCATCTCTGTGCTATATCGAAATGTTATATTTTATTCTTGCTAAGGTAAAGAGAATACTTTACACAGCATTACTTGTCGAGTTTCACTTACAACTTTTCCACACTGTAATAGTTACAATCATCAAAAACTTTGTCTTGGTCTCACACTAATGGAATCCATTTCGCGAGTTGTATAGGAACGGCTTAGCAAAACAGAAAAGTTAAAATAATTTTTGTTTTTGAGAAAATTATAGTTAACTGTCAAGTATCAATAAAGGGCCTTTTAGACTGTCGTTTCAGTTCTCAGTTCTGTTTCAGTTTCAGTCGGACTGTCAGTTTTCCCTATGTGTAAAAAGGAAAAAAATGATAGAAGAACTGAAACGGAGACAGAGAACTGGCGGAATGGAAAGACCTATTTGCTCCGTTCCATTTCTCAGAAATCCTATGTGTAAACAAATGCTTCATGCCTCTCTCCGTTCTCTTATCAGTTTTATATAAAATATTGTACGGTTCATCTGTTACTATGTCCAAGGATCACGATTTTATGATACAATAAATACATAATTATACAATAAGACAACAATCGTATGTGGCAGTGAAAAATATATATAATAATATGAATTTAATTCATCAATCCTAAAAATATATATGTACAATATATATATATATATATATATATATATATATATATATATATATATATATATATATATATATATATATATATATATATATATATATATATTAAAGAATTTACTAAAGAGATTTAAATTAAATATGTGTTTAAGTCACTAAAGGATAAAAAAAAAAGAATACAGCGGAAAATCTATATTCCACCAATTAGCATATATTCAATGTTTTCTCTAAATACAATTCTAAAAGATTCAAATTATATACAGTCAAGGGATATAACCTTGACTGTATATTAATATAAGGTATATTAAAAATAACCAGAAAGAACAATATGCATATTGAATACGTTTAATTAGTAAACTTTTACTTGCAACTCAACTTTTCGCAACTACACTTTTCTAGGCTACATAGAACTGAGAACTGAAATGACCGTGTAAAAGACCCTAAAAGAAGATGATCAGGGAAGAAATCAAAACAAAACAACATAGCCAAGTAAAAATATTATCTCTAGGTTCAAAATTTTTTCGATTTTCGAAACAAGTAGCGATACCAAAATATTATGATTAAATTATAAACCGATATCTCAGTTTGAAAACAAATGACTAATAGAAATAAAATCCCCCAAACCTACCTTCCGTCGTTTTGATGGTCCCACACTCATTAACAAAAAAAAAAAAAACTGAAAAATCATTTGTAAAACAAAAAATATGGTTTGAACACTTCAGAGAACGAAATCATACTGAGCTGAGCTATTAAAGTTATTTTCATAGAAGTAGAGAGAATAGGATGATTATATTGTACATTCTAAGAAAAAGGGATGTTGTTTGAAAGAATTATGTTAGCTCCAGCCGCCCCGCTTCCGACAAAAAAAAACAAACAAGCCGAAATTTCGAGATTTTGAGAATGATTAACGGAATTTTAATAACAATAAACGAAAAAATGGTTATGTTTGGGCCCATTCCAAGCCATTATTATCACACAAAGCGGTTGATAACATTGACCGTGATCACATTATGTGGCGTCGACTGTATATAAATTTAATTAATAAATTATGTAAAAAATACTAATTTATAATTTGTTAGGCAATTAAGTCCTGACTGACATCCCTTCATTTAGATTGATGCTGATCCGGACTTGACAGAGAGCCGGGACATAGCAACTTATGTATTTTTTTTCAAAATCATTAATCTAGACGCCATTATTTTAAATATTATGAAAGATATTAAAATTTTTTTCAATCATCACCTCTGAATTATTTGATAAGGATATGTCTTTTTTTTTTTTTTTTTTTTTTTTTTTTACGCTTTTTTCAATTATCACCTCTGAATTATTTGATAAGGATATGTCTTTTTTTTTTTTTTTTTTTTTTTTTTTTACGTTTTTTTTTTTTTTTTTTTTTTACGCTTTTTTCAACATCAAAATATGTAACGATTTTACACACTCAAAAATGTAACATTGTGAAACGCTGCAGCTGTTGCTCGGAACGAAAATTTTACGACAGTTTCCAGATCAAAAATTTAATGATAGATATTTGTTTTTATATAACATTTGTCGCTAGGACCCTTTTTTAAGGAGCTATATTGGTTTGAATGAAAATGGTAACCTTTTTTCTACATTTTTTTAGGTTTTTTGGGGCTTTTTTTACTCGCTTTAGTTGTGTTGGAATTGCTGCAATCGAAAATATGTTGACAGTTTCTTTATCAGAAGCAGTAGATATAAGATATCCATTATCACTTTGATTACGGTGCTTGGTGGAGGGGGGGATGTCTGTCGAGCTAGAGATGAGACTATGGAGACTAATAAATTGCTTCATAAGATTCATCTTTGTGGTCAACAGACGGTTACACGTATCTTGCTGGTACAAAGAGCTAGGGTGGCTTTTCCCCGATTTTCGACGTACCTCCTCGTCATTTTCCTATTCCAGTCATAAAAACCAATAAACCTTCCTATATCCTAGACCTACTTACTCTGCGTTCCTCCATTCACCACCTGAATACAAGATCCCAACCTTCCAACCTATATACCCCCTTCCATAGAACTGCCCCCTTTGAAAAATCCTTCGTCATCCGTGCTACCTCTTCATGGAATTCTTTACCTATCCATATTCGCAAAGCCTCTTCCTTAACTTCTTTTAAACATCTTTTATTTATCCATCTCCTTGATCTTCAATCTTCCACAAAAATGTAAATAATTTACTGTTGATTGTTTTTATTTATTTTTTTTTTATTATTATTTATTTATTTATTTTATTTTTTACTTAACCTTAATATTTTATTTTATTTTTATTTTTTGTTTTTTTTATTTCTTCTTTCTATTTTTTTTCTTCTCATAATTTTATTGTAATACTGATGTGCCGATTTAACTAATCTTTACACAATTTTACCTTTTATTGTGCACTTTAATTATTCTTAGGGGACAGTCTGTCCCAGAATAAAGTTTATTTTTCATTTCATTTCATTTTCATCTATTGTTTTTCTCAGTCAGGGAGACATTGATTTATTTTTTTTTTTTATATAATTGCTTTCCAGTCGAATTTTAAAACAGTTCACATGGTTGCTTATAAAGAAAAAGTTGTAAGCCGCGTCAAGTTAAAATGTTATAATTCCAAGAGTCTTTTAGCAAATGAACTCATTCCTCTTGCTTAGGAGAAAACAATCCAGTTGATAGTGAAAGGATCGAAGACGAGCAGCCGCTTCATGGACCTGCTCGTGATAGCCCTTGGCAACGGATTGTCTCTTTAGCGAATTCAGTGCCATTGCCCTCTCAACCATCTGGTCTTAGCCGATTATAGGCAATCCTATTAAAGGCAAAAACACCATTCTGACCCAGATAGGCAAAAACGTTTCAGCTATCGCCGTTTTTGTGGTATTAGGTTATTTGTAACCCCCCCCCCCACCCATCGTTATCTTGTCTATTACAATATCCAGTCTACGAGTAAAGAAACATATTTCTGTATTATTCTTTACTGCAGCTACATGTCGGTTTCGACTGCTCCAACACATACTTGACAAACATTCTAATCTCCCGATTCACTACAAAAAACTCATGACCATTATTAGGCCTATACCGACTTAAAGTGTAGATATATGAGATTTCAGCAAACCATCGAATTCATTCCGCATCCAATCACTCCAATCCAAAATCATCAGCGCTCCTTACTTTGTCACAAATTAACTGATCCACAAGAAACTTAATATTGTACATGAGTCGTTGATTTGGCTTCGTTCGCCTATTCTATTATAGAAATTTCTTTAGAGTGGTAACAAAGGGTAATTTTTATAATTTTCCTCTACAATCCCAGACTTCCTTGAGAGACAAGAAACTGTTCGTCGTTTCCGACTACTCCAAAGTTTACTAGAAAAGCGTTCAAAGCTCCCAAAAAAACAAAAGACTTATTTACATGACAGTAATAAGACCCATATGGACATACAGGGTTGAGCTTATGGGCTCCACTAAGCCTTCCAACTCTTATCGTATCCAATCATTACAATTTAAAATCCTCGATTGCTGATTTGGCCGAAACCAGATGCCTATACTTTTATAGTAAACTCCATACGCTCTCGAATCCATTAGTCTCCCAACTTTCCTCACACACCATTCCTGATAATCCTCCTAATTGTCAGGAGAGAAGAAGGCCAAGAGACCTTCATTAGAAAATGTAGAGTTATTGAAGTGCTACCCTAGTGAGTAGTTCTATACAAGTTATTGACATGTCATTGTAATAATTTTTCCTCAAATTCACTTTTTTATATAATTTATACAGTTGCTATATTAATAAACAGTTAAAACAAATATTATTGGTTGAGGAGCATTAGGTACTGTGAGGAATTACAAAAATCATCTTACAGAATAATATATAACTAAATTTTAAACTTCATAATTTCTATTTCCTCACATTATATTTTTGTTATTTTTAGCCCGAAGAGTGCTTGCAAATGCAGGTCCAAACAACAGAATTTCGTTAAATTTCTTAGCTGGGATGTGTTTTTTTTTTTTTTACTCTTGATAACACCCAGACTATACTCTTAATAAAAAAAACAACAATTTAATAAAACATTTCCTTTCTTTAAATGCATTTTATGAAATTGTGAATAGTTCAATAAAATAGTTTTAGAAAATACAAATGGGTAAATTATTTTCTTCTTTCACAATATATATATATATATATATATATATATATTATATATATATATATATATATATATATATATATATATATATATATATATATATATTCCTGGCTCACAAGAGAAGATAATAAATATTTATTCATATACAAACTTGGTTACCCTTCGCTAGTAACTTTATGAAAACTATTTGTCATGAAAACATTTTTTTTTTTTTTTGAATATCAATAAAACAATAATTACCTTTAATCATAATGAAATTGAACTACAAAAATATGTCCAATATATACAGCAATGTAGTTGAGCGGCGTGATGAAACACGAGTGTTCACCTGACACAGGATTAGGTTTGTATGCTATACCAGTGGCACCTGTGAATAATATGTCTCTTGGAAAAATTCTATTTTAGGAAAAACACAATCTTTCCCACGATAATACACAAATGAATATTCATCTCAGTGACTGGCACATAATTTAGTCGATCAGACACAAGTAATGTGAAAAAATATTAGCTTTCTGCTGATACCCATAACCCAATATTCATAAAGACACTTAGTACAAAATCAACTTAGCACACTAATAACAAGTGCCATAGATATGCCAAGGTAATATATAAGAATAGGTAGTTTATATAATAATTTAATATTTATGAATATTGTTATTTTACTTATAATCTCATGGTCTCGAGATGAGGCAGTAGAGATTGATAATTTCCTTTATAAGATTCATTTTTGGGATCCCCAGGTGCTTTCGTATCTCTAACTAGCATTCCGAATTAAGGTATTTTTCTCCAAAGTTCCACTGTACTTTGCTATTCCAATCATTTTCAAACCAAAAAAAAAAAAAAAGAAATTCCTATATCATTGATACCTTAGTCCTTCGTTATACTTCCTACCTTCTGAATATCAAATCTCAACTGATTTGTATATCCCTTCTCTTCGAACTGCTTCCTGTATTATTCATGTCGTCTAGTACCGGGGTACCTTTATCCGTTCTTCTTGACTCTTCATTCGAACACGATTTTCTTTTCTTTTTTATTTCCAACTTGCTAATCTTCAGAAAACATATTAAATATTTACAGAATTATGTATGCTTCTATATAATTTATTTATATATGTTTTCTTTCTAACTTTATTTATTTATCAATCAGTTGATTAATATAAAATGTGTAAAAAGTGACATGTCGGGTAAGAGGAATAGCGACATCCAGCAGTAATTCTTATTTGGCGTTCATTTAAAGATTTTAAGAAAGTAGATCTCTCATTCACCTTCTTTTGAGTTTCCTTTTTGTATTTTCTGGTATATAGGTAATGACCAATGCTTCTATAGGTTTGTTTCTGTGTCCTAGTAAATTTTGGTGAAATCGTAATACATAGATTGAGTCAGCCATTGTTGTACAATATAACATAATCAAAAGAAATATACATGTTGTGCTTGGATCGAATAATTGTTTGTTATTGCAGTTCTTTCATCTTTTTATACTCAATCAAAAATGATTGTGGTTAGTGAATTTGGTGAAATACTAAATGCTTGGAGTGAAAGGCATGGAGGGGAAAAGAACCCTGTGGCTCATCCTAACTTAATTTTTTTCCCAACTTAGCTCAGAAGATCCCTCATCCAGTTCTTTTTCTGTCTTCTCTGAGTGTTGTCGTGCTTTGTTGCCATGTTGTTTATGAGTGTTGGAATGTCCATGTTATTTTTATGGTATCGTTAGTAAAGGGTCAGCATTTATTCATTAACATTTTGCATGGCAAGGTCCAGTACGTAGAGATTTGTTGATTACGTAACAGTGTGTTTTCGTGGTAACCCTGAAAGTTTTGGAGTTTGTTAATATGTGTCGTTTAAGTTGTTCATTTTGTGTCGTAGTAGTAGTTTTACAGGAGTATGCCCTGTAAAGGAGAAACACAATGGGTGCTTTCTACCTCCTGCAAACCTATACTATAAATATTGTATAGTTATATAATATTTTCATTATTTTAATATTGTATTTTACTATTGGAAATGAAAGTGTAGAAGTTTAGAAAAAAAAGTAGTAGCTCAGAATATTTTGAGAAAAGTAAGCATAAGTCTTAGCCGTTGAGTAAGGCTTTTCAGTTTTTCTTAATTTGGCATCCTTGATTATAAATTAATTTAAATTTTTTTGTTTTTAAAAATCTCTTTTATTTAAGAAAAATCAATTTATTTTCCTTTGTTCATATTTACAACTGTACAAAATTATATATAACAAGTAAATGTATTGATAGTGATTACAATGACATGTAAATAACTTGTGAAGAACTACTCACTAGTAGTACTTCAATAATAATTCTACACTTGAATGTCTCTAGGTCATCTTCTTTTCAGAGACCTTAAAATATTATTGAGAATGGAGAGGGAAGCAAGTTGTGAAACTAATGGATTTGAATTGTTGTGGAGTTTGCTATGAAAGAATAGATATCTGGTTTGAGCTAAGTCAGAAACGTAAGGTATAATAAGATCATTTTGGATAAGTTTGTTTGTGACGAAGTAAGGAGCATTTTGGATTTTTCTAAGGAGTTTGGATTGTAAGGATTGAATACGAGATGAATTGCATTGCTTTAGTGGAGCCCCAAAGCTCAACTTCGTATGTCCAAATTGGTCTAATTACTGTTATGTAAACGAGTATTTTTCAATTGATTGGAATTTTGGAATGCGAGTCTCGTAAATGTTGAAGTAGTCTGTAATGACATGCAGTTTCTTTTCCTTTTAATCTTGTATGTGGATTCAAAGTAAGGCGTTTGTCCAAGTGTAGTCCTAAGTAATGGATCTGTTCTACAGAGATCAATTGAATATTGTTATAGGATATTGTAGGAAAAGAAGTCGTAGGTTTAAGACGAAGGGAAAAGGTTATTAGATGGAGTTTGTTTGGATTTTAGTTCTCCAATTTCGATACGCTTCTTAAATGTTAGTAATACGAGATTGTAGTGATTGGGATGCAATGAAAGGATTATTATTTACTGATAACACACATGTGTCATAAGCGTAAGTGGTGAGGACATTGGTAGGATGAGTCGGGATGTCAGCTGTATACACCGTGTACTCTATGTATACACGGGATCTAGGATACTACCTTGAGGAACACCAGCAGATTGGGTAAAGAGGGTAAAAAACAAAAATGATAATAAAAATTGTGGATTTAAAAAATCTAGGGGTAAGCAAGATTGGTTTTCATCTCAAAGATTTTTTTTTCTAAGTGGGCTTCACTCATCGAATGGCTTATTCGCTTATATATATATATATATATATATATATATATATATATATATATATATATATATATATATATATATATATATATATATATATATATATATATATATATATATATATATATATATATATATATATATATATATATATACACACACATGCATAAGCCGACATTGAAGAAAAATTAAATTATAAGAAGAGGAAGACTAAAACTTTAAAACTTCGTTAAAGAGGACGACCCATGTTGAAGCTGACAAAGAGATTTTAGCAAACAAAGCGCAGAGACAGAACTTTGAGAAGAGAGTCTGGTCGCTTCACGTGTCGTCTGTCTCTCAACTCTCGAAGATTCTTTTGTCACCAACTCACTTCTTTTCTCTTTTGTTAATTGTATTCCGTTCCTTTATTTAATTTTTTGTTTAGTTCCAGCAGCGATTGTCTGTTAGCTAGATCTATTGAGATCGTTTGTCTTCCTTTCTAACTTCACAGAAGTTACGCCATCTATTTCTATATTTGATAAATATATACAGATATAAAGGATAAAAATATACAAGTTTTGGTTTTAATATTCATTTTTGAAAGATTTTTTAATTAAATTGTCGGAGTATATTTCACAGTTCTCATCACTGGAATTCGTTGTTCTCATCATTCACTATTACTAAAAAGCCATCACTATATTCTAAGTATCCATTTAAAATTAAGGTTCAGTCCATAATAAGAAAGTATTTTGTAGTTATACAAGCAGGTGATGTGTTTACCATCCAAGCACAAACACCGTTTTTATTTTAGTTTTTTTTACCAAACTAATGAAGACAACCGGTATTATATAAGCCATTTTTTGTTTATAACCACTAACCAGGAAAACTTTAAAACCAATCTGCACCTAAATTTAACCACTTCATCTTTATAGTTCGAGGGACGTTTATATATGAATAATACATACACCGATTTTCAATTAATTTGTTATTAAAACAGTGAATTTCGAAAATAGACCGATTGGTGGTGAGCGCCATTTTACATGAGAGGTTATAAGGGTACGGTGTTATATTGATCTTGAAATAGATAATAAAATTTACTTATTTTCAATTAAATTATTAAAAAAGCTGTAAATATGCGATGCAACTTGTGGATCCCGGTGAAGTTTGGAAATCGACTGATATGTGGTTAGCGCCATTCCGCAATAGAGTTTACAATGGTTAAACTACCGGACCAATCTGTACCAACACTTTTTTCAACTTAACGAGGTTTACGAAAGTGTCATACACTTATATGGTTAGAAATTAAAATCCAATCAGATGAAATCATTTAAAATTATTTCTGCTGAATTAAAATTATTACCAAAAAGCGAAATGTCGATCCTTTGCTTTTTGATATTTTGTGTTAAAACATGATTCTCGGACCTTTTGTTGTAAGCACTGATAATGCAGTCCATAATCCGCAAGAGTTTCTTAATAGTAACCGTCTAACTAACTGGATTACCAACTCATAGATTAAAAATAAAAATTGGATGTATAATTATGCTTTTACGTGATCTTCAACAACCTAATAAGAGCAATTTTAACGAAGTTAAAAATCACTGGTAATCTTTAAAATATTAATGAAGAAATAATGCTCATTTGTATAATTCAATTGGAATTTTTTTCGAAAAACAAATAAAACTTTAATTATTATTTTAAATGATCTAATTGTAAGTTCTTTACTTATGAGAGCGCGCGAGGCGGCGGCGCAGAGTACTAGTATAATATGAATATGTTAGTAAATTATACTAACTAAGAACTTAAAAATAGAGGTTTCATACTTTTTTTCGTATTAGGAGAAACTGAGTCAAAAGAAGTTCACTCATTAGAACGTGCCTCCTATTCAAGATATTATAACAAAAATTAGTATAGAAAGAATCGAGCTCCTAACTGTTCTTACTCGTCTAATATCAGACTCTCAAACTACATTCAGAGTCAAAAATATTCGTAAACCTGCTATAAATCATAAGAAATAACAAATATTAGCTTTATTTAATAGAATTGATTTAAAACAATCAATCCATTTAATGTATACATCAACACGTTTATTTATAAACATATTTTTGTATTTATAGAACATTTCACAAAATAATACAAGAAGAATAACTGAAAAAAAAAAAAATAACATCATCAGTCAAAAGTATTCGTACACTTGATAAAATTTCTATTTAATATTGACATTCTAGAACAATTAATTTTTAGTAGGGCCAACTTTTGATATAATAATGCTATAATAATTTTTGTGTCAAAGTAACTATAATTTTGTAATAATATCGTTGCTTAAATTTTGATTGTTAGAAACACACCTTTTCCGTACTCGATCCTTTAGATATTTCCACAGATGCGCTATAGGATTAATAGATCGTGATTCATGTGATGTGGCCCCCACTTTGATGTGTTGTACAGGATCCACATTTTGGATTTCCAAGCTGTATGCTCGGGATCATTATCCTGCTGAAAAATATAATTTTCTCTAATCCTAAATTTTTCAGCACTGATTAGGAAATTTCTTTTTATTTCGTCGATGTATTTTATGTGATTCATTATGCTATCGATAAATTCAAGACACCCCACTCTAGCATTACTCCAACAACCTCAGACCACGAGTCACTTTCTTGTATTCCTAGCAGTTGGAACAATATTTCTTATTTCTATTACTATATTTGTTTCTCCATACTTTTTGGCCCCTCCGAAGATTAAACATTTCAATTTTACCCTCGTCGGTAAATAATATCCTATTCCCAAGGTCACAATCTTATTTTTTATGGTCCTTGGCCCATTGATTTCTTAATAGCAATCTCCTATTGCTTATTGATGGTTTTCTCCTAGCTGTCATGGGTAAAGCTCGTTCCGTCTCAAGCATTAGCGCATTGTTAAAACACTCCCCTTTTTCTCCTCTTTCAGACAAATGTTCATACATTAATTTAGCGGCAATAATTCTTGGTTTTCTTTTAACTTTTCTCGTGATATATCTATCATATTTGGAGTGAATTTTCCTTAATCATCCTGTTCTCACTATATATTCAAAAGTTTTTCTTGTTCCATACATTTTAATAGCATCTTGGGCTGTTGAGTGAAGTCTAGTTACTTCTATAAGCAACCGTAACTCATTATGTAGGCGTAAAATAAATTTTGTTTCCTCTTCAGTCGTCTCTCTGGTTTTGCGTCCCATTTTCAATTTACAAACAGCAATAATAATCGCTACATCTTTACAGATGACGTCAAGGTATAGGCTGATTGCAGGTTATCCTCAAAATATTAAGACAGGGGGTAGGAACTACAGTTAAAGTCTAGTGTAGGAATACTTTTGACTCATAAAAATGAGGCACCTTACTATAATGCATAAGATATTAAGCTAAATTCAGTCAATTTTCTCATGAAAAAATATTAACTTTATGCTTTAATCATGAATGCAATATTATATCTGTTTTAATTAAATAAATATGTAATAAATACATAATTAAATGAAAGAAAATAAAACTTATACTAGAGTACGAATACTTTTGACTCTGACTGTACGCGTAATGCCCTCGCGTTTCCCCAAAAAAACGTATCGCTTTTGACCAAGTAGGTAACAAGTAAAACATGATCCATCTTAAAAAAAGCATTTTATATTTTTTTATACAGAAAATTGAACACCTATTTGTTTGCAAGGCTTACAGTAAATGATTAAAACAGAACAGAATTAATTGGACGTTGTTCTGTGTTGAGAAGTGGCGATTGGAGGAATTTTCCTCCATCGGTTAACTCTAAGTAATATTCTCCCTCTGTTGGCTACCCAGTTCTGTAACTCATCGAAACCTATTTATTTTATCAATGTAAAGTTACCTATAAAAAGATAAGCGTCGTTAAATATTATTATTTAAATATAGATTTATTTACAAATCAATTGATTGCTAATATAAAAATATAGTAGGGCCTTATTAATAATACTTACTTTTGACATATATTAAATTTATGAAACACAGCATTGATAAGACAAGAAACTGCTCATCGTTTTCGAATACGCCAACATTTATGAGACAGATGCTCAAAGATGTCTATAAATTACAGAAAACTCATCGACATGCTATAATGAGACTAATTTTGATGTATGGGGAAGAGTTTTGGAACTCCACTAAGCCATCCAATTCATCTCGTAGCCTGTGCGATGGAAGGCCTCGGCGTGTGCTTAGCGTGCTAGAACTTTTATTGAAGTGCTGCCATTGTGTACCTGCTTTACAACTCATTGGATATTTATTATCTACAATATTACTTCATGTTTTTGATTTGAATTGTAAATGTTATAAATAAAAAAAAAAAAAACTGTGCGCAAAACTAGAATCTGTCACTCTGGTAATTTTGAAAAGTCGTTCGTTTGGAGGAGAAAAACAAAAGAAAGAAGGTTGTACAATTTTAATGTTTTTATTAGTTTATGATATAATAAATTCATACTGAATTAAAAGAAATTTTTTGTAAAAAATTGATTATCAAAAGTAAATATTATTCTATATTATGTCTCAAATAAGGCATATAATTCAAAATTCAGCCAAGTCCATTTTTGAATTTTTTTCACAGCTGGTCGGTAAAGGTAAAAATGGTCTGGCTGGATTAGGAAGAGGCCTTATTTTTTTTTTGGCCGATTTTAATTTTATTTAACAACTTTTGGAAGAAAACCTTCCACCTAAAGGTAGTCTAGTAGAAAAACAATTGAAAACAAAATCTGAAAATTGGACCTGGCTGGTTTTGGAATTCTACACCTCAAATATTGTTTAAAAAAGTGTGAATATCCATGAAATATTTGATTTAACGTAATGTTATTTGTTTTATTATATTAATTTTGAGCTCAACTATATGTTTTTATCATAATTTCATTTAACTGAATGAAATATATTTTTTTGTTCACTTCAAAAACATTTATTATATTTATTATTAATATATTTAATTAGATCGTTAATTATCCTTTAGAAATTTTATTTACCAGCTGAACAAAAATAATATTTTTTAATATATACTCTTCCATTTATTTTATTAACTTAATTTTTTTTTTTTTTTAATATTTCGAATACGATCATTTACTGTATTTTCGATCACTCATAGCACCGTTTCAATGTTTTTCTATGTGTCATATCTATAACGAAGGACAGGTCACCGTAGTGCGTAACCTGCAATATTATATAATTTAAAAAAAAAAAAATATTGTTTTATTGAATAAATATTATAAGCTGCATCTCTCATGGACAATAAATAATATGGATGACAAAGAATCCACTCATATGTAAAATTAAATTAAAAAAAATAAAAGAAAAATTCTTGTAACTATACAAGATATTAATATAAAATAAAAGTATAAAAAATATAAATAATAGAATTAATAAAGGAACAGAAAATATAAATATACAAGCATTAAAAAATAAATAAATATTAATTTTTTTTTTCAATAAATTAAAAAACACAATGTATATATATTGTATAATATACAATGTACACAGACATATATCAGGGTACACCAGACCAAGCTTGTCGCACACTTATGGGAAGGCAAGCCAGGCCCACAGTAATCCCAACGCTCTTCTCTCAGCCGCGTCACCATTGTGAGGATCTAGTGGAAGCTGAGAGGGAGCGCCACAGTCGCTCAGTACTCAAATACTATAAGAAGCTGGCCATTGCCAGAACTCCAGTAATATATATTTATTACAATTGGTTTCGGGGCTTTTGTCGTTTTAATCTGCGAGGAGGGTTATAAGGGTGTGTGGAAAGTATAATAATAATAACACTGGATAATGAATGAGTCAGAGGGTTAGGGTGGTTGGAAAGTTTTTGATGAAATTTAGAAAATTTAAAGGGATATCAGATTATACAACTAACAATTCGATGCATTCTAGATTACTGCCCTCTATTTGTTACTGATATTAAATAAACATGAATAGAATGAAACCTCCCAACTATTTTAGGTGATAATAGTAATAATATAGAAATAATTAAAAGAATTCTCAAAAAAGATAATCTGGGCCATAAAATTTTAAAAACGACCCAAAGCTAGAAAAGGAAGATAGTAGATTAAAGAAGGACACTCGGTGTTGAGTGGCTGTAAGAAATTTCACTTAACCTCATTTACTTTCCTTAACTGAAATAAAAAAACAATAGAAAGTTCCTGAAATGTGTATTGTATCTATAAATTTTGAAAATAAATATAATGATTAATTTAGTTTTGGTTTAGTTATTTCTTGTCTTAAATAGGTACATGAAATATAGTATATAGTTAATATATTACATCACTATTCCATTATTTTCGGCCTATAATACTCTAAATGTTCTAATAAATATCTGTGAGAGGAAAAAGAAAAAAAAAGAAATTGTAACTGAATAGTTTAGAGATGAAGAGAACAATATATTTTTACATAATTAAAAATATCTTGATAAAATATTGAAACTGTTAATATATTATATTAATATACTTAATATCTTAAAATTGATAAATTAAACATGTCTACTGATAAAAAACAAGTGTTGATGACTTGGGCAATGCTGAGATTTGCTGAGTATGCTCCTCGTAAATCCTGCCTGCTCCAGATCTCTCCCCCCCCCCCTCCTCCACCTTCCTCATTACCTTAGCTGTCATAATTCAAAGGACCCCAGGAACACCCCGACCATTTGACTCTGTCATCGCTAAGTGAGCAACCAGCCCACAAGAGTAATCACAAAAGGATGATCTGAGGCGAGCACGTTCAATCAAATTGTAAGCCCTCAGCAAACATCTTATTGTGATTTAGTTATGATAAATTAATTAAAATGTGACTGATTTTATAACAATAAATCAAAGTATGATATTTGAAGTGCGAAACGCTATGTTAATAGCTTTTTAAAATAGGGATGAGTCGGTTCCACCGATTATTGAAGAAAAAATCGGTATCGAGAATTGATGACCCAAAGTTTATTCTTAGGAACCGATCGATGTTCTTAGCGACAGTTTTGTAATACATAATTATGTAATTTATTTATTTTTCGCTAGGACCACGATAAGTCTTTTTACATTTGGCAGTCTGCTCTGCTTTCTTTTGAGCCCAGAATTCTCTCATTCTTCTTACCAGCTTGCGCTCTTTTGTCCAGCTTGTCTTCTTTTTGGTTGATCGTCTCGAGTAAGCTCATTCGTCAGTTTTTTATGCGAAAGAGATCCCTATTGAAGGCGTCTTCAGGTTTTATGTGTAGCATTTCGAGGTCTTGTTTGGTGTTCAAAAGCATTGTGATTTTGTGTTTGGAGTAAAAAAAGTGGAAGATCTGTTTAGTCAGCCTGTTTCCGTCCATGCGTTTGAGATGGTCGTAATATCTAGCCCGTCTTTTACGAATTGTGTCTGCAATTTTCTCTATTTTACTTCTTTGTTGGACTTTTTATAATGGATGCTATTCTTGTTGCTATTATCATCGATTTTTCCCCTTTACGACAAAATAAATGTAAGACAATTTTACAAGATAAGTATCTTTGCCATATTACAATAACAGAGTAATTTTTCATAAAATATTTCAACATTGCACGGTACAGAATTTTTTTTTTAATTGAAAAAAAAACTTGATTGTGTAATTATTACAATCTGCCGCAAATATGGGCAATAAGTAAAATAGATGGCGTATGATTTCATTCACACAGATACAGATTTATTAAATTATTATAAAAGTTAACCATTGCTCAGCGAGGAGATATGCAATAGAGCAGTCTCAAGTGGAGTGGGGATGGGATTCGTTCCCCCTCCACTATGCTACCCTAAGCTCAAAAGTTACAACTAAAGTTAGAAGTGTTTGCTTTTAATTTTTTATTTTTTTCCTAAACCTATTCTCGTTGAGTTTTTATTTTGTTTATAAATCCATTCCACATTAAGTATGTCTTTTTGTGCTGCAATTGGATGTAAGAGCAACAAGACTGGGGCTAAAAATGATAAGCAGCTTAGCTTTCATAAGTACGTACCTAACGCAAAATTCTTTCATTGTACCTTGTCAAATTTAGTTCGCGATGGTGTTATATGCAATTACTTCTTTATAATAAACTCCACGTCAAATGTATCGCAATACTTTGATTTATTTGAATTTTTATTATTAATTATAATTTTTATATTCAATAAAAATCCTTTATATTAACAAAGTTTAAGTAAAAAATGATACACTGTGTTTGAAGTAATTTTATTACCTATACCTACATCAGCAGCAGTCTAAAATAATGTGGGTGAGTTGGGAACTGGGTTAACTCTGGGTAGTATAGTGGTGGGGGAATAATGTAGCTCCGCCCTATCTCAATAGCAGCTCTATTTGTATATCTGCTACTGCAATCCATACCTCAAAGTGTTGAAGAGAAATACTCGCTATTGGAAAATGAAGATGCAGAATTACGATTTCCAACTTGCAAAGCTGAAGGACTAAAATAAAAATTAAAGCGTCATTTTATTATACTTCCTGGTTATTATTAGTGGATTTTTGTGTTCCCAAATTAAAAAATTATTTTTAATTTCATTAAATGTTCATACTGGTTAATTAACCGTAATATGCTATTAAAATCAACAACCTGAGAAATCTATACTTTCTTCCATGAGCATTGTTTAGTGAAAGGTTTTAGTCGAGCATTTACACTTCCTTAAATAATAAATTGAACCCAGAGCCTTTGGAATATTTATCTTCTTAAATAAAGGTTAATCTGGGGCCACCTGTGGTGTAGTGGTTAGCATAGCAACCTACTAAACCCAAGATCGCGGGTTCGCAGCCCGGCGATTTTTAAAGGGAGTAAAAAATCCTCAGCTATGCCGTCCTTCGGAAGGGACGTAAAATGGGGGTCTCGAGCCTGTGCGATGTCAGGTACTCGTTAAAGATCCCTATCCTAATTATAACTGGATAGGCAAAATTTAGGACTCCCACCGTAGCATCGTCCGATTAGCCATAGCAGCATAAAGTGACGTTAAACGAAATAAACAAACAAACAAAGGTTAATCTAGTGAACTATTTTTCGTACTTTGTTTGAACTACAATTAATTTATAAATTATAAGGTTAATGAATGCAACTTGCTGCTTACTAATTTATTTATTGGGTTATTATTGTATTTCAATAAGATCTGCTTTGCTTTTTTAGCTCTTAAATCGCAATTTATTTTTAATGCGAGGTATCGGTACTGAGAATCGAAAACTTTTGGTACCGACACAACAATGTTTTAAAGTATAAATATCTATTTGTAAAATTTATTTTAGACCACATAGTATAAACTTGAAAAATATTTATTATTAATCTAATCATTTAAGATCATTTACTAACGGGATAAAATAAAATGAAATCAGCGAATGCGTTGTGTAATAAAAACATAATCTGAAAGAGGCAACACCCACAGAGGTAGTTATAATATGCAAAGTGTACTCTCATCAAGCTCCTTTTGATTCTAGATAAATCATGATATTGGATGTTGTTAAATTCTTATAAGTTTTTTTAACTAGTAAATTTTAAATAACTGTTGTAACGCATAAGCCAGTGTGTAGGCTACGATAGTAAATACTTTTGGTTTAAATGTTTGTATCTGATAAATTTATGAGTTTAGACTTGGGACTCCAATAATATTAGTTAGAACCGAGATAGGTTGGGATAATCAAAACTAATTTAATAGTAAAAGTAAAAGTAAGAGAAATATTACGTAAGGAAAATAACGCAGGAAAATTGACGTAATATATTATTCATTTATTTAAAAGTAATACTTATTATTTACCGAAATTCTATCCGCCACGCTAGGATCTCTGCATTGTCTAAAAATTATCAAATCGAAGGATGTTGCATCAGTCCCTCGAGAAATCGACGCACCTTCTCCAACCCAGCAAACTCTTCTCACTAAGACATTGCTTATTATAATTCATTTCCTAATTGACCATCCTTTCCATCCCCGAGCCTTCCCGTAGTAATGCTCATACAAAGATTTTCTAATGTCTTTTTTGGCAATCATTTTTTAAAAAAAAAAAAAAAATAAAAATAATGATACATAATAAAATGAAGTAAATAAATCGGTGGTTCTGTGGGCATTCGAGACTAGGTGAATCGCATTTTGATTGTATTCTTATACGACATTATTTATTTTAAAAAACAGTTCATTTTCATTTCTCTGCGGACATTGCTAGGCAAGATTATTGCGGACATGACTGGTATTACTTTATATACCTTATTATACGAAGTATATAAGGTATGTGTAAGTCAAATTGTTGCTTACATACCAGTAAGGTGATTATGGTGATAATTTTTTTTTGTATATAAAAAATGGTTTCATAATAAAAAGAAAGTTTAAAATAAAAAGTTAGTCTCAAAATCAAATTTAACTTGAAAGCCTTATGAACACAATACCAGAAGATTATTATACAGATATACGAGCAGTAGCAATATTTTAAGTTTTTTTTTTTAAACAGCTATGTTTGAGACGGATAGCTTAACAAATATTTTGGCTATCAATTTAACCAAGATTAGTTTGAAAATTTATTCAACCATTATTGGTATAAAAAAAAAAAAATTTTTAAAACACAAAAATATTCAAAATCGAAGAAAGAAATATTTAATTTTAGGTTCTTAGCAGCGGAATCATAGGCTGTGTCAAAATCTTTCCCTTGACGTCAGCAAAGGATTACGTTTCAATATTGCTCCCAGTTTATTTTTCGGATTCCCTTTTTCTTGCCAGCTTTAGAATAAAACGCGGTCTCCTTTCATTTTCTGGCTTCTGTTTGCTCAAAGAATGTAATATTTATCCTTCGTCTATTCAGTTATGTTCCGTCTATGAATATTTCTAACGAAGAAATATTAGGCAGTTGAAGCTTATGCTAATTATTTTTAGTTCGCAAAATATACAATAATAAATATAAAGAAATAAAACACTAGTCATAATGTTTTATTTATTAACGTTAAGCGATTGTTTCGTCAATTATGAATCGATTTTGATGATGATTCCCGTAAAAATTTTATTAATATTAACTCAGCGGTTTTTAAGAAAAATTGAGAAAAAAAAAAACAATTAATAAGAAATCACTGTTATATAACCTTCATCTATAAATATATTAATCCATGGTGACTAAATTCAAATTATTAGCACAAATAATTTACATACATTAACAAAAATACGCTCACTTTCCACTAACAATTGAAAAATAAAGTTAATTTTTAGATTAAAAAAACAAAAACCGAGTTCAAGATTAAACTTATATGTACAAAATTACTTTGAATCAAATAGCATTGATTATATCCGCTATTGACCTGAGTATTGCTGATGTCAGGTTAGCACCAAATGTTATTTGGGAAACAAAACCCCATTTATACGGAAGCGATCACTTCCCAATAGTTATTAAGATGGGAAAGACTTTGATATCTTCACAGCCATTACAGCTCCACTGGAAATATCAAGCAGCGAATTGGGACGAATATCATAAATCGGTAATTGCAGGCATAAATGGGCTGGAAGACAGAGAAAATAGCATTGACGCTCAGGTTGATGAATTCGTTCGTATAATTATGCAAGCAGCTCACCAGAACATTCCTGCAAAAACCAAAAGACAATTGGCAAAAAGAGTTCCATGGTGGAATCATCGATGTGAGCAAGCCATAAGGGAAAAAAAAAACGCGCGCTCAATAAATTAAGGAAATGCAGGACTCTGGAGAACGCAATAGAATTTAAAAGATTGAGAGCTGTAGCCAATCGAATTATCAAAGACAGCAAAAAGTTATCATGGAGGAACTACGTCTCATCCATAAATAGTGCTATTTCATCTAAAGAAATGTGGAACAAAATAAGGTCCATACGAGGAATTAGGCACAAAAACGATATAGCAGGAGTAATATCAGAAGGAAAAGTAATAACTAATCCAATTAATATCGCAGATCTACTAGGTAATTATTTTTATAAAGTCTCATCCGTTCCCAACAATGATGCAGGGTCATATGATGAAGATAATTGTAGCAATGAAGACCAAAACATAGCTGACCTTGGTGAAGCCTTTAATGCTCCTTTTAGTCGGAAGGAACTGGAATCTACCATTCAAAAGTACAAAAAAGGATCTGCTCCTGGCATCGATGGCATTTCTTATGAAATGATAGCTCATCTACCACACGAAGGAATGGCTTACTTACTAAATGTGTATAACGAATTGTGGAGAAGTGGCAGTTTCCCTAAAATTTGGAAAACTTCCATTATAGTACCAATCCCTAAGAAGCCTAACAGCTGTCATCCAACTGATTTTCGTCCCACATCGCTTAGCTCATGTCTATCGAAAATTCAAGAGAAGATGGTCAATAGGAGACTTGTTGATATAATTGAAAAAAGAGGCTTATTTTCAACCTCTCAATTTGGCTTTAGAGAAAACTTTTCATGCATCGATCCGATTCTGCTGCTACAGAGCGAGTCAGAAGAAGCTTTCTCTCACAAGGAACACCTCATTACTATATTTTTAGACCTAGAAAAGGCCTACGATACAATGTGGAGAGGAAGATTGCTGAAAATTTTAAGAGATTGGCAGTTCAGAGGCTATATTTACCAATATATCAAAAATTTCCTGTACGAAAGAAAGTTTTGTGTAAGAGTAGGAGAATCATTTTCATCAACTTACTTGCTAAACAATGGTACCCCGCAAGGTTCGCCACTTAGTGTCACTCTGTTCTTGATCGCTATAAACGACTTAGCAACAAACATTGCGAAGCCTGCAAAAATTGTCCTCTATGCTGATGACATCCTTCTCTTTAGTCGAAGCAAATCTATTGATTTCATCGAATGGAAGTTGCAAGAGGCTTTAAACACTGCCGATGAATGGGCAAAAAAAAGCGGTTTTGTTGTATCAACATCCAAAACAAATGCGATGCATATATGCCGTTTAAGAAGCTGCTCGCGTAACCCTCAACTGTCTTTGGGTACTACTAGGGTTGCCTTTATTGATAACCGGAAGTATTTGGGTTTGTATTTAGATAAGCGACTCAGCTGGATCAACCATATTAAGTATATCAAGGATAGTTGCTCAAAAGGATTGGGACTGCTAAAATGCCTTTCGCATTCAAGTTGGGGAGCTGATAGACAGTGTCTAATGAAGATTTATCAAGCCACTTTACGTAGTAAAATGGACTATGGTTCAGTAATTTATAACTTTGCCCGACCATCGATTCTAAGAATGCTTGACGTAGTCCACAATACAGCTCTAAGGATATGTACGGGTGCCTATAGAACATCTCCTGTTCTTAGCATATATGCAGAAAGTGCAGAACCTTCCTTGATATTGAGGAGAAAATATCTTTTTGCAAAATATGCAGCTAAATTATCAGCATTAGAAAACCATCCGTTAAATGTATTTTTTTCCGAAAATATGGCAACAGAATGCAATTATCAGCAAAGAGCACTCAACTTGCTATCTGAACTCCATTTGTGTACTAGCCTGTATAATATTCAACACTACCCAAAGATCACAAAGCCACGTTGGTGTTATTACAATGCCTGCATTGATATTTCACTAAAGAAAATCAAAAAAAGTAATATGATTCCTATTGAATCAAATAAAAGTTTTTTGCTTCTCTTAGAAAAGCTTCAGGACCATAAAGTCATATACACTGACGCTTCAAAATGTGAAAATTCAGCAGTGGGTTGTGCAGTGGTGACGGAAAATGAAGTAAATCTCTTTAAGTTGCCCCCAGTATGCTCTGTTTTCACTGGAGAGGCAACTGCCATCAGGGAAGCACTTCTGCACTGCCTGGAAGCTAATTATGAAAAATCAGTAATTGTCACAGACTCAATGAGTGTGTTACTGGCAATTAAGAAGAATCAGTCTCAACATGTGATCATTTTAGAAATTATTGAGCTTTTATGGAGGCTTCAAGAGAAAAACAATACGATTATTTTTATTTGGGTTCCTTCTCACTGTGGTATTTGTGGAAATGAAAGAGCGGATTCAGCTGCCCAGTTAGCAAGAATTAGTGACGAAGATGTTGTTAAAAACATCAACCTTATTCCTAAGCAAGACTGGGTGAGACATATGAGAAGCTCGATTCAAGCCAAGTGGGATGAGACGTGGAAAATAAATAGATCTAAATTATTAGAAGTAAAGCTGAACTGCTCAGCAAAGTGGGAAACAAGCTATCGGACATCTAGAAAGGAGGAAACAATTTTGTGCCGCCTGAGAATCGGCCACTGTGAATTCTCACATGGCTACCTTCTCCGCGGCTTGGAGCCCCCTACCTGCGTCAACTGTCAGGAACCCAGGACAGTAAAACACGTATTAGCTGATTGTCCACAGTTTTCGTCTCTAAGAGAAAAATTTCAAATTTCAAATACACTGCAAGAAATTTTACAAAACGATGAAAAATCAGTGAAGTCATTAATGGATTTCTTGAAGGCAATCAGTTTTTATGGACGAATATAGGAGTGGAGGGATAAAAAATCGAAGAGGAACTGCCAATGACCCTGAAGGGTAGAGGCAATAAATAAATAAATAAATAAATAAATAGCATTAAAGGACAATCAACGAAATATTCGATATTTATATACGTATTCACAATTTATGATCAGTTATTTTTGGAATTACTGCAAACCAAAACAAACAGAATTCGAAAAAAAAAATCTGGTAATTGTAAAGATCCCCAACTATTTTATTACCGCTACACCCTTTTCACATGCTAATCATAACTTTGTTGCAAATGCAGGACTAAACTGCCATTCTTGGCTAGAAGCGACTCTTAAAATAACTTTTTTTTTTTTTAATTCTTTTAATATAGAAATTTACAACTATATTAGAAAACACATCTAGTAAATATGCGAGATATATAAGATATAATGACATGAATAAAACTTGTAGAGGAACTACCCATTGGTACTCTAATGAATATTTACAAAAGAAGATCACGAGGCCATCTTCTTTTCAGACGCTCCTGAGGATTGCCAGGAATGGAATGGGAAGCAAGTTGTGCAACAAGTGGATTTGGATGAGCAGTGAGTTTATTATGAAAGGAAACATATGGGATATTAAGGTCATTGTGGATCAATTAATTTGTGACAAAGTAAGGATTTTTCGAAGGATTTTGGATTGGAGTGATTGGATATGGGAAGAAATCGATGGTTTGGTGGATCCCCATAACTCTATACCGTTAGTCCAAATAGGTCTGATAATCGTAGATGAGTTTTTTGTAGTGAGTCGGGAGAATTGAACGTTTGTCAAATAGGTGTCCTAGTAGTCGAGATCGACGTGCAGCTTCTTGTCTTTTCAATTTTGTATGAAGGTTCCAGGTAAATCTCTTGTCCAGATAAAATCCAAGGTATCTTATCTGTTCTACATTATTTAATGGTACTCCATAAAAGGATACAGGAGGACAGGATGAGGAAGGTTTTCGACGTATGGTAAAGGTTATTTTCTGGGATAAAAATAACTGAACATAAATTGTGAATAAGTATATAAGTATCGATAATTTCGTTGATTGTCCTTTAATGGTCTTGTGTTTCGAAGTAATTGAAATATTATTTTGTTTTTTTTTAGTTTAAGTTTATACTTATTTCTTATTGTACATATTGTGTGAATGTATCCTTTAAGCCATCCATATTAGTTATTGCCCACATCGAGGCAGATTGTACTTTCTTTAAATGAATGTTTTAATAAAAAAAAAATATAGGTCAAGTTTGTACATGTAGGTTTGATCTTGAAGTCGGTTTTTTCTTTCTAAAAATTAACGTTTTAAAAATAATATTGTTGAATTATATATATTAAATCAGAAGAATAAGAGCTTTAAATGATATGGCCCTCTGGATGGTTATTAAAAATTCTTGTAATGTAGAGGCCGTGTACTGTGTACCAGGAGCGAACAGGAGAGGAGGAGGTACTTTCTTAAATTGGAGTGCCCTTGCCCTAAAGAGCTGGAGAGCCCTTGTGCTCAGGACTTGTTAGGATGTGTCAACAAAAATGAAACTTAAAGCGGCTTTGATATCATTAGCCTTTGTTGCTTCGAGAGGGCATACGTTATCAGTTCTGTATCACTAATGATCGTGTCTATAGAAAAAATAATTTCCGAAAAAGGTGTGTCCGAATATTTGTAGATTATTTTAAAATAGCATCTCCCGTCTTGGCTTTGCTCGCTCACAGAAATAGAGATTAGGTAGTTTTAACTAATAATTCAGATTTTATTTTTTATACCGATAAAAATCTTATTATGAATATTAATAGAAGTGGAATAACCCCCATTTTCAGGTGACCTGTGACGATAAGTTTAATAAACTTATGAACCTACAGTTGTTCATGCAAGGAGAGGACAAATTAAATTATCCGGCCATTAAATCGAGGGGATTCATATTTTGATTCGACAATAACCATTAGTACCGTAGAAATAATTTTATCGATTTCATCTAGTTGGATTTAAATTTCTAAGTTTAAAAGTTTATAACAGTGAGGAAAACCTCGTTTCTGCCACTCCATCGCTGTACATTTAAATTATTATCAGTAAACTTTACTATTATACACCTTCCTTGAACTATGAAGATGGTTTAATTAAAATTTGGTACAGATGGGTTTAATACTTTTAAAATATTGTAAACTCTATTGTAGAGTGGCGCAGAAATATTGATCGATTTTCAAACTTCACTTGGTTCCACATGTAGCACAAAATATTTAAATATATATTTTTTAATTTAATTGATTTTGTAAAGTCGAGAATGATTAGTATTAAATATTCTAGTAATATTATAGTATTAGATATTAATGATTAATATTTATTATGTTCTATAGCTACCGCTACAGTAACCTGAAATCTTATAATAATTATGTTATTATGTTTATTATTTTGTAACTTCACAAGTAGAATGGTTTCGCCACCCATCTGTCGAATTTCAATCTTCACTGGAATCCACATATTTATCGCATTTTTAATAATAAATTAACTAAAATTCAGTATATTTTATTATTGCCAAACCTTCCTTGAATTATGAAGATGGTGTGGTTAAAATTTGCAAATCGGTCGATTTTCAAACCTGACAGGGATCCACGTGTCGCGCCACTTATTAAAATGTTTTTTTAATAATTTAATTAAAGCTAAGTGTATTTTATTATAATTTTCAAGCTATTTATAACACTGTACCTTTGTAACATCTGAGGTAGAATGACGCTCGCCATGTATCGTTCAATTTCCAAACTTTACAGTTATCCACATATCGCTTTTTAATAACAGACTAATTGAAAATGAATAGATCTTATTATTGCCAAACCTTCCTTGAATTATGGAAATGATCTAATTACAATTTGGTACAGGTTGATTTAGTAGTATTCGCGGTTAGTGATCACAAAAGAAAAATGTTTTTTCCTTTATATAATTATAATTAAAATTCACTTATTTTCTATTTTAAATATTTTGTATTCACGATTTTAATTTTTATTGCAAACATATACTTTAGATATTATACCCTAATTTAATAGATAGATAAATATTATAGATAGTAGATATTAGCGCTGTTTATTAATCAAAAAAATACATTTCACTGCATTATTATCATATTATCTAGTCACAAGAAGGCCTAATGGATGCCATAATCATGGTATTACGATTGATGAATTATTTTCTACTTATATTGGAATTTCTTATTAAAGGCTAGTTTCGAATATTCAAAAATTCATCATCAGGTTCAAAAACATACAACAAAATTATAAACATCACTTTGGTACTGTAAATGGACAATACCTGACTACCAAACTCCCACCTTCCTTCTATTACTCCTGCTCCAGGTAGCTTTGAGAAGACCTTCCATTTTGCCTCTAAAACTTAGTATGAACACGTTTGATTTCTAGTCTAACATATTAAAAATTAATATATATAATCTGTGTACAAAAGTGTTGATTGTTTTTATGTTTTTATAATTGATTAATGTGTAACATCCGAAACTAGTCTTCGAATAAAAATTCCAACAGAAGTGGTAAATCAATCCATATTGTATCAAGTGGATAATTACGGTAATTCTGATTTTTAGATATTTTTGGAACTCCCCTACCTCGGGAAGGGCCATATGCCGGGGGAAAAACGGTCATTTCCTATATTTCTTTATATATCTTCTAATGTGTAGATAGCAAATATTTAGTGCAAGTTTTAATTTTTTAATTGTAATTATATTATACAAGTTAAAAAAAATAAATAAAAAAGTCTGGTGTTTTTTCAACTGGTGTTATATATCTATAATTAAAAAATTGAAACCTGCACTAAATATTGACACCAGTGACTCAACTGAGAGAGCAGTAATGGGATCTCTTTGGATCTTGTTTCTCCCTCCAAAACATTCTATATCAACAAATATACAAGGAGGAATCATAGCTTTTATTCAATTTAAACTGTATTTTTCCTATTCGTTTCCTACAAAAATTCCTAAAAGATATAACAATTATCTGCGTTGAAAAGGGCAGAAGAGAATGTCCTAGATATGCAGAACAGATCCATATCTAGTGCGTAGGGAGGGTCGCCCATTCTCTAAATGCCCGGCGAATTCCATTATGATGTCAGCGTTATCTTCCTATAAAATTAAATTGTTTCCACGCCTTGGGGCTAATACCGTCACGCTGCGTTAGCTACATGTCGGCAACCATCAAGCAGCTCGCTCCAAGAATCACGGATCACCTGCCTGAAAAATAACAGAACTGTCACTCGGACGTCAATATAATCTAGTGTGACAAAAACTAGTGTGAATAGATGTTAGTTATTAATTTCTTCAAATCTTAAATTATTTTTGTTGTATAGGATGATGAATTCCTCTAGATATTTTGTAAGGGTAAATATACCAAATTCAGGTCGAAAAACAAAAAAATTCGTTCCGTTAGAAGTAAAATTAAGTACAAACAGTAAATAAATAAAATTAACAAGTGATTATAAGCAATAGCACTAACAATATATGTAATAAAGTTCAATTAACTTTAATGGATTTTGACTCTGTCAAACAGTGGCTAACATTGTCGGAATGTTAGGGATCGAATCTCAACCTAATCTACCCTTTCATAGTTTTTACTCCGATGGATCGTGATGGGCCATTATATAACCATGGCGGAGTCGAAGTTGGCCATATTCAAAGAGTCAATATATCCAATAATATCAAATTCCAATTTAAAAGAGCGAAAATCCAGCAAAAGTTTAATTTACAAATAAAATAACATATATTATTCTTCAAGTACAGAAATAAAAATAAATAATTTTACTTCAAAATAATATTCGCCTCTTATTACTGAATAATATAATATTAATATAATTAATTAATGTAACAATTATTTGCAGATGTGATATGTAAGATAACAGGCATATCAGGTATGTAAAAGAAATCACCGACCTACTCCCAACGTGATATAATTAAGTAGATCCTTCAACCAACTCTTTTTTAGCCTTCGGATATTGTCCAGCGTTTTTAGAGGGAATGGTTTGTATTAAATTGTTGACATGTCCGTAGATTCAGTCAGGAAATGTTTTGTAAGAAGACTAGACTGGGTATGCGTAAATCTGTGTGTAATGTTATATATTTCTTTTTAAGGCATAACTCATGCTTATCTTTTATTTTCTTCAACATGTTTTGGAGTACATAGCTCCATTTTTAGGATCTACAAAACTGTGACTATGTGAGGAAATCACAGTTTTGTACATCTTTAATATAGAGCATTGTACTCCGAAACATGTCGAAGAAAATAAAAGATAAATAGGAGTTATGCCTTAAAAAGAAATATTAAAAATTAAATCTCCTTCCTTAGTGACGTACCGGGATGATTGTGTAACGAGTCTTAACGTTTTTGACCGGAAGTTTGTATTTGTCTTTGAATGCTATTATTCATATATTATATAATATTATTATTATTATATTGATATGTTAACATTAGAAAATCATGTAAGTTTTCACTTTTGTCGTGTGATCATAAGCAGACAAACATTTTTTTATTACTAATATAATAGTTTGTTTGCATTTTCTTGTCCATTATGAAGATATATTGTATACTAGCACCCCACGTAAAGAGCATAGATGATTTTAGCTAATAATTGAATAATATTTTGTTTATCGATAAAAATCTTGAATTTAAGTGCTATTGAGCATTGTTCCCCTATGATATTTTCACGCATAGCAGTAACTTGTAAGCTGGTTAAAATTGTACTGATTAGGTGTTTGAAGATTTCGTTACAGCATAAGTATAAATACAATTTTTAATTTTATTGTGTGAGTTGGTTATCCTCAAGGACGGAGACTGTTAAGAAACTTGCGGATAATAGACTGCGTTATTAGCGCTTACAACTAAATTAACCATATGTTTACACTAAAAGAAAAATATCGACATTTTGATTTAGTGATAATTTTTATTCGCCAGAAATAATTTAATTGATTTCATTTGGTTGTATTTTAACTTCTAACCTTAAAAGTATATGACAGTGTGGTAAACCTCGTTTCTGCTACTTAACATTGTATATTTAAATTTTTAATATTGTAAATGTTACTTTTGCTAAACCTACCTAGAACTATTAAGTTGATATAGTTAAAATTTGGTAAAGATGGGTTCAGTAGTTTTAGCAATGTAAACTCTATTGTGGAATGGAGCAATCCACAAATCGGTCGATTTTCAAACTTGACTGGGATCTACATGTCGCACCACTTATTAAAATCTTTTTTAATAAATTAATTAAAGATAAATATATTTTATTATAATTTTCAAGCTTTTTATAACACCTTATCTTTGTAACATCTCATGTAGAATGACGCTCGTCATTTATCGTCCGAATTTTAAACTTTACAGTCATCCACATATCGCTTTTTAATAACAAACTAATTGAAAATGAATAGATCTGGTTATAGATGAACCTTCATTGAACTATGAAAATGATCTAAATTTGCTACAGATTGGTCCACTAGTTTTCGCGGTTAGTGATCACAAACGAAAAATGGCTTATGGCCTTTTACATAATAGTATAGATTTCAATCAAACAGGTGAATGTTTATTCAGTTGCCATGGTGGATATTCTAAATTTTTTTTTAGAAAATCCTCCGAAAGTAACACATTTATTGAAACTAGTACTTAGTTATGATAATAGCTTTAAATTTAAGAATTACTTTTCTATAACTAGGATATAAAAAGAACCTGTGGATTTTTCAGAAGGTGAAAAAAAAAAAAACTGATTTATTTTAAGAATACTGAATATTGAGATGGGACAAATGAGGTATTGGTTTTGATGGGCGTGGAACGATTTGGAATTGAAATGAATGACTATAAACCCGTCGAATACAGTCCTCCCAGCCCGTCCTGCATTCAAATGTCCCTTTGACATTGTCAAGTTTGATGAGTCCGTCATTGTATTCGCCGAAAATATTCAAATGATTGATGGTATTTGTAAAATGATAAGGCCATAGATCTAGGTAAGAACAAAAATTTGTACGATGTAACAGTTAACCTTAAGTGTGATTTGTTAAATAAATGAACGCATATAATTCTTTTAAAGAGTTTTGAAGTAGGATTTCTATGAATAAAAATACAAATATATCCCATGTTTTGTTCTGATTAGAATAATTTTTTTCACTTAGTGACACTCATTTTCATATACTACATCTCTTGTTATTGCACTTTTTGCCTTTTCTGTTTTTACAAACATATTTTTAACATTGTATATGAAATAAAATATCTAAAAGGGATTCTTGATTTTTGATTAAGAAAAAATAATTTATTTATTGAAAGAGATCAGTAAAATAATCCTAGTATCACAAGAATATAGCTAAAACTAATAAAACCAAAAAACTTATGTAATAAATGCCAAAGCGGCTTCATAAGATAATTAGAATGAGAAGATACTCCACAAAATTCTATTTTCAATTGAAAAAAAAAATAAATCATCGAACTATATGTAAATAAAAGTTGTTCAAATTAAAATCAATATTAATAATTCGTTGTTTGTAATATAATATATCAATATAAATTTATTGGTACAATAAAACATTTCATTGTGTTAACTGATGCAGGAATTATATGAAAAAAAGGGAGTTTCTGTTACTATACTTAATATTTGTTTTTTGATTGGGTATCCAATTTTATGCCCTGCAGTGTATTAAGCAAAAACTTAAAAAATATTTCCAAAAAATGTATTTCGAATATAATAGATATAATCTTTAACCGTAAAATAAAAAAAAAAAACTGTCAGTGGTCACCGAGGACCCACCGGTAGAAGCCAAGCTTTCTAGCGAAAGGACTCGAAACGAGAAACTCGAACATATGAGCTTACAAATTATTCTAAGGCTTCCAAAGATAAGCGTTCTAGTACATTTTTTGAGGTGGCTCTAACAATATTTAAAAATTTACCATTGCCATAAAATTAGTACGTATTTATTTTGAATTTTATTATTTATGCAATATTTCATATAATAGACAGGAAATAATTAGAAAAAATAAAAATAATTGTCGAAAACACTTAATCCTTTTTACACATTTTAATTACAAACTCTACTACAAAACATATGTTTACATTATTAAGAATTTATTTTGAGATTATAATTGCTTTTAAAGCAAAGTTTTTGTAAATACAAAATATTAATAATACTAAACAAGATTACATAAAATGCATCCTGAATAAAAGTTATTAACAAAACATACAAAAAAACAAGCAGTTTTAAGAACATTAAACTGAATATTCGATAATTAAAACAGGTGTTTGACATGGTCCTCGATTTTTGTTTCATTCTTCATGATTCACTCTAATTAAATATTTTTATGTATAAATAATATAACGTCACTAAAGAAGCTTCGCTCAAAATCATAAATATTGTAAATTTACCATGGAGGTAAGTCTAAATGTTGAGGTCTTCGTTAAATTATTTTTAACATTTACTAACAATATTACTGCATTTATTTTGTCTCTTTTTATATTAAAGATATGAGACTTTTTCAATTAAATGTGTCTTTTTTTGACTATTTTTATTAGAGAAAGATGCACAGATGTTGAGGAAATATGGAGAGTAAAGTAATGAAAGTATTCAAGAAAGTATTAATGATATTGGAACAGTAGTATGCAGACCCCATCTCCTAAAAAAAGACACACCAAAAATTGCAACAAAAAAAAGATAATAAGTCGTTGCCCATATCCATTACAAGAAGTAGCTCATATATGTCAATTCAATAAAATAGCATCAATTTATCGGTAAAAATGGATATAGTTGGACAGCACAGCAAACCAGCATCCTCACTAAAAAAACCGCTTGTCATATTGTGCATATTAGACTCAGACAATTAAACATCATTGACATATATATTGCATTGTTTTTTAATTGAATTCAAGAGTTTGCGAAAGAAAAAAGAACTAAGTAAAAGCGAGAAAGAAAAATTCGGAGCCAGGATTTACTGCTATTTTTGTCACTACTCTCTTAAAAGGCAAACAAAATTATACTGTGGCAGTCACAGTAAATTTATTTGTGGTGTTCATTCATATATATATATATATATATATATATATATATATATATATATATATATATATATATATATATAATGTACTGAATGTAGGAATAAAATCAATGCAATGTAACTTTAAAAGTGAGATATAAATTTTTTGTATTACAAGTATGTGTAAAGGTATATTATACATTACATGCAATATATGTATAAAGTTTGTTATAAAATAATATTTTTTTTTATTTTTTAATATTATAACCTTCATAAAGCTTCTTTTTACCCATTTAAAACGGGCTTAAGCCTCTTTAAATAACAAAGAAATGTGTTATACGTTCTTTAGCCTTAAGCAATCATAAAATAACTCAATAAAAGTATAAATTACATAAAAAACATAAAAGTATTCCAAGTTTAAATAAAGTAATGCATTGATTAAATAATTAGTAGAATGCTAAAATTTGATTTCATAATTTTCATGACGTTATGAAATCAGCACTAATAATGAATAAAAACATTACATTTCTTTGGGTCCCTAGTCACACCAATATAGAAGGGAATGAATTGGCAGACATAAGTGGAAAGGAAGCAACCATGTTCCCTTTTCCAAATATCAATGTCACTCTCTGCGACTATCATAAATATATATTTAACTTGTGCAGAGAAGCATGGATTAACATCTGGACAAAAACACCTAATACCAATAAACTGAAAAGGATTTATGAAATCTTTCTTCCGTCTACACCTCTCCCAATAAACAGGAGAGAACAAACAGTAATAACGAGACTCAGAATTGGGCACAGTAAGTTGACACATCGCCATCTAATTGAAGGCAATCCACCACCAGAATGCAGCACTTGTAACTGCCTTCTTACAACGAAGCACATTATCGAGGATTGCACCCAGCTGTTATCTTACAGGGCTTCGTTGCATCTCCAAAGATACTGCGAGGCTTTAAAACCCGAAAAATAGAAAAAACTGTTTACCGTACTCAAAGAAAACAACTAGTATCGACTAATCTAGAAGTCTAATGACAAATGTTATGTAATGGTGCCTCTAGCCCGAGTTGTTGTACATGGCACCTAAAACAGTAGTCAAATAAATAAAATTTGATTATTAGTAATTATGCCTTCTTCATCATTATTGTAACCATTACTGTAAGTAAAATAATTATTGTTCAGATCAAATATATAAATTTATATATGTATATATTTTTTTTTATTTCTGTAGAAGGGTTTAGTTAATCGACCCGTTGTCTGTCTCCTCTTTTTCTGTTAGAGGACACTTTTTTTCTCGGGAAATATACCAATTTGCGAAGGAAAATCTTTTTTTCCTCACCGTTTAATTTTAAGTGACAATGGTCTCGGATTGGGTTGGGCCTTAAGCGTAACAAAAAACCTTAGTGAAAAAATTGGCTTCCCCAGTCACTCCCTCAATCAAAACTTATTCCCCTTTAAAACCGACCTTCACAATTCATTTTATAAAAATCGTTTTCAATTTGTTAGTTTGATCCTGCTCCTGACAGGATAATCTCTCAGCCTTTTAATCAGTTTCAAAATGTTTGGAAATTGGACTCATTTTAGATTTCATGAGTTAAAAGAATCAAGGAACATTTTTTTTCTGACTTCATTGTTGGTGGTATTTTTTTATTGGATGGTAAAGGAAATAATTTAAAGTTTATGATTGTAGGATTGTCTTCTCACAATATTCATTAAATATTATTATTTTATTTTAAATGCCACTACCATTGATCTTAAAATTTATTTTCACCTTTATTATTAATTTATTAAACTTAAACTAAATGTTTCGTGGAATCTTTTTTCCCGATGATGGGTCTTCTGGTTAGAAGAACTAGAAAAACTATTGAAGTTAAAATCCCTCATTGTATTATCTCCATAAGTTTTCTTTAAATAAATAAAAATCTTAAGAGACTGTAACTGAAGCTTTCCTATAAGTTAATTACTTTTGTCCATCTTATCAATTATTGAAGCCATTATAGGGTACTGGTTTTGAATATGAATTTTTACGGCCGAAAGATAGCCTTGGCGACTCCTTTACTTAATTAATTTTTTTTCTTTTAGAAATAGATTTAATTGTTTTAATTTTTAAAGGACACTCTTTCATTCCATTTTATCTTTTTCACAAGGCACTCAAGGATACTAGCTTCAGATCTAACAATTTTTGTGGCCGAAGGATATTATGCCGTTGTTGTCCTTTTTAAAATTTATTAAATATTTCCTTTTTTAAAAGGAAACTTTTTCTTTCCGTTTAAATCTTTGGATTTCAATTATTTTGGTCGTTGTCGAACATATTCTTTAGGAAGTTGGAGACTTTTTTTAAATTACCTTATGGACTAACTGAAAAGGTATATACATAAATTCAATAGGACAAACAATGGAAACCTACGTTAACAATCTGAAGACTGAACATAAGAGTTTTTGGAAGCACACTTAGAATTTCTTAAGGTACCACCAGGCTAGCGCACCATTTTTCATGCTACACTCTGACATGACCAAAACAGAACACGATGTATCTTACACGTCTCTGTTTCAATTCATCACGAGACACACAGTAATCACAGAAACGAAAAAAAAGTTTCTGGTGTTTGTTGTTAAAATTACCACAACTTTGGTGTTTGGCTTTAAATATCCTCTAACATTGACGCATCTAGGTAAAAATACTGCAATAATTATTTAATTTATTTCAGCTTATAAAATAATTTGTCAGGTAAAATTTTCTGACTGACATTCCTTCATATAAGAATGCTGAAATGAACTGTTGTGAGCCCGCCCCGACACAGCAACTAGTTTAAGTGCTAGCGTTCCTAGCAGCTCTACCTTACCCTCTTGTTAACATTTCTGTAGTTTTCGTCCGAATTGTAAACATTGTAGATATCCATTTCTTGTTCAATCATTTTCAAGAATATACCATCCTTTTATTTGTATTTGTTTATATGTAAGGAATAAAACTTCGCCATTACATAACAGAAATTCGGCTAAAATGTTTATATGCTGCTGTAATTTTAGAAACAATAAAAGGGAATGAAGAAATCAGGAAAAAAGAAAGAAAGATTGTGAGGAAGAAGATATTACGAAACACAACAATGGGATAAACTTCCAAATTAAGAAGTTACACAGAAGTATACAAACATGTAGAAAAAATAGCAGATGAATTCGGAAAAGGAGACTTATGTTCTATGAGTATGTAGCAGAGCAAGGTTGATAACAATGCCGTCCATAACCTCCTTGCTTAGAGTGCTACAAGTACGGACACAGAGAACAGAACACAGGCTGAGAAGGCTATGATATAGTTGCAACGGTGTTGTCTTATGATGTGACTGGTGGAGTGTCGGCTCTGGGGTGTGCACACCAATAGCGCTCAATCAGTGACTGTAAGTCTGCTATGGAAAGCAATAAGCATTGTTTATATATTTTTTAATAGTGTTGTACGTAATTTTTAATATTCATTCATTTTTTTTTATTATTAGTTATAGCTCCTTATAAATTAAAACTTGTAATTGTTTGTTCAGTTTAAATGTAAATATAACAAAGTGTTTTCCTTAGTTGTAATAATTGTAAAAAGACTATGGTTAATTACACCACATGTTCTAAGTAACCCTCACTTCAATCGATTACCTACCAAAGAGGTAATAAGTGGTGACCCCGACGTGATTATAAAGTTAATTAGATAATTCATATGACGTAATTTAGATTTAACGTAAATTGCATTGTAGTGACGGTTGCTTAGTAACACATACTTATAATTTGTTTTTGTATTGATATAAAGTCTCTACTAATCACAATGCCCGATTCTAACGAAAATATTGCTGCACAAAACACGGAAATTTACTCTTCTTTTACGGCTGCAGATAAGATTCCACCTTTTATCAAGCAGGATCCGGAACTCTGGTTTTGCCAGGTTGAGGCAGATTTTGCGCGTGCTAACATCACGAACAAGTTCCAAACTGTTATTCCTAAGATAAACGCGGAAGTATTACTACAAGCAGCAGACATTGTGAAAAGGCCCGGTGAAACCCCGTATGAAAATCTCAAAGACAGATTGGTCAGTGCCTACACGGATTCGGAGACGAAACGGATTCATGAACTATTAGAAGGCAGACAACTGGGAGATGAAAAGCCTACCAGATTTTTAAGACAGATGAAACAATTAGCAGGAGATGTTGTTCCTTTAAGTGTGATTAAAACATTATTTATGCGTTCCTTACCACAGAGTATGCAAGCTATCCTGATAAGTACGGGGCAGACTGATGCGGACAAGTTAGCCGAAGTAGCTGATAAAATACAGGAGGTTGTTCAACCAGTAGATATCGCTACAGTCGCAGGCAATAACGCGGAAGAATCTCATAAAGCACAATCCTCCATAGCTCAGAAGCAAAAGAATTACTTACGAAGCAGATCGCTGAACTCTCCTCCAGAGACAGCCCAGTCGGAGAGAAAGAAGCAGAACTCCACGACGATTCTGGCGAGGATAGAAGCAAAATTGGTTGAATTACTTAAGAAGCAGATCGCTGAACTCTCCTCCAGAGACAGCCCAAGTCACAGAAAAACTCCACGATTTATCTTTCTGGCATATAGATCCCGCAGTAAGTCAAGAAACCCCAACGACCCAGATTGGATTTGTTTTTATCATTACAGAAGAAAAAGCAAATAAATGTGAACATCCATGCGCTTGGAATAAGAATCAGCAGGGAAACTCCTCAGCGGATCGGAAGTAGCGGCTACCGACTCCGCAGATGTCCAAAGCCGTCTTTTCATAACAGATCGGCGGAAGGGTCAATCTTTCCTAATCGATACAGGTGCTGCTATCTCAGTCCTACCTCCAGTCAGAAAATCAATGACCACCACGGAATTTAATCTGTATGCTGCGAACGGTAGTCGAATAAGAACATTCGGAGAACTCCAACTTAAACTTGATTTGGGACTTAGACGCGAGTTTAAATGGACGCTCGTTTTGGCGGAAGTTCCTAAGCCTATAATTGGTGCAGATTTTATGTACCACTACAATCTTTTAGTAGACTTGAAAGATAGACAGCTGATAGATCGATCTACTGGATTAACTTCAAGAGGAAAAATAGTTAGAGAAATCCCAGCTACAATTTGAGCTGTTCCGGAAGGTCACCCTTATGCTGACCTACTGAAAGAATTTCCAGGACTTACGCGACCATCATCTACCAAAGGACCTGTGAAGCAAGAACACTGAACACATTATCGAGACAACAGGTCGTCCTGTGTATGCCAAGGCTAGAAGACTTCCAGTGGAAAAGTACCGGCGAGTAAAAGACGAGTTTCGACTTATGGAAGGTATTTGCAGGCCTTCCAACAGCCAATGGGCCAGTGCACTTCATGTTGTGGACAAACATGACGGTGGAGTGCGACCTTGCGGAGGTTACAGACAACTTAACGCCCAAACTGTGCCAGACAGATACGGTGCTCCTTATATAATGGATTTCAGGAACAATTTGTTTGGTAAGTGCGTTTTCTCAAGGTTAGACCTAGTGCGTGCCTACTATCACATACCCATACGCGAGGAAGATATCCCGAAGACCGCAGTCAACACACCTTTCGGGTTATTTGAATTCTTAACAATGTGTTTCGGTCTGCGTAATGCAGCGCAAACCTTTCAACGATTCATGGACAATGTCTTTAGAGATTTAGACTACGTTTGGATACTTATCGATGACATGCTGATCGCTTCTTCGACCCATGAAGAGCATCTAGAACATCTTCGTGAAGTGTTTTAAACGCCTAGAAGAGAATGGATTAACGCTGAATCCCGAGAAATGCGAATTTGGTGTAGGGCACCTAAGTTCTTAGGTTACTACGTAAGTAAAGATGGAATTAAGCCTCAAGAAGAAAAAGTACGAGCCATCAAGAAGTACCCCAAACCAAAAGATGTAAGTTCTCTTCGTCGCTTCCTCGGAATGATAAACTTTTACAGGCAAGCAATTCCTCATGCTGCAGCGGTTATGAAACCTTTAAATAAATATCTCCATGGTGCCAGGAAAAACGATAGGACAATCATTCAATGGAACGAAGAAAGTGATAAAGCATTCGAGCTATGCAAGTCGAGTCTTGAAAAAGCAGCACTTCTGGCGCATCCCAAACTATCAGCAGAACTTTCCCTTGCTTGCGATGCCTCAAATCAATGCATGGGAGCAGTTCTCCAACAAAAAGTGGAAGGTAATTGGTTTCCTCTAGGTTTCTTCTCGAAAGCTCTTTCGGAAGCTCAACAGAACTATTCCACCCTATGATCGAGAACTATTAGCAATTTTTTCTTCTATTAGACATTTCCGTCCAGTTATCGAGGGTAGAGAATTTTACATTCTTACAGACCACAAACCTATCGTATTTTCAATGCATCAAAAGCCTACATCAGCGTCTCCTATTAGGATACGGTGGCTGAACTTTATTAGCCAGTTCACCACCGATATTCGGGCATATAGATGGAACTGACAATGCAGTAGCTGATGCACTCTCGAGAATAGAGGAACTTTCATTGGGAGCGGACTTCGACTCCATTGCAAATCTACAATACAACGATGCAGAGTTGGAAGCCATCAAAGGTAACCAAAATCTTACAATGAAGCTTCCTCATATCCCTGGAACCAGCCAACCCATATGGTGCGAGACTTCTACAAGACAAGTGCGAATTTATCTCCCGGAACCAATGAGAAAAGTTATATTTGATTCAGTGCATTGACTAAGCCACCCTAGAATAAGAGCGTCGCGGAAACTAATGGCGCAGAAATACTTCTGGCCGAACATGAATCAAGATGTGACGACGTGGGCTAGAAGTTGTATAGCCTGTCAGAGATCGAAAGTAACATGGCATACCGTCACGCCAATCGGAAAGTTCCCCGAAGTTAGTCGTTTCGATCATGTGCATCTGGACATTATAGGTCCTCTCCCTACATTAAATAATAAACGATACTGCGTAACCATGATAGACCGTTATACGCGATGGCCAGAGGCTATACCAGTAGAAGAGATTACGGCTGAAGCTGTTGCTTCAGTATTTTATGAGGAATGGATTTGCAGATTCGGAGTACCCAGCAAAGTGACAACAGATCAAGGACGCCAATTTGAGAGCGATCTTTTTGTGAAGCTTACCAACTTTTTGGGGACACAGAAGATCAGGACATCACCATACCCTCCGCAAGCTAATGGTATTGTAGAACGATGGCACCGCTCTCTTAAATCAGCCCTTATATCACATTTGAATTGCGAACGATGGACAAAGGTTCTTCCCACAGCAATGTTGGGACTTCGGTCCACAATTCGCGAGGACACAGACTACAGCGTAGCGGAAGCAGTTTACGGACAGACGATCAGACTACCCGGAGATTTCTTTGTTCCGTCAACAATTCGTGCAAATTCCACTAGTCTTATTCAAGAGCTCCGAGAGGTTTTCGAACACCTGAAATCGGCTACTTTTATAACAAGCTCAAGAACTCTATTTGTCCGCAGTCACTGTCTACATGCAGCCACGTCTTTCTACGAGATGACAGATTGAGGAAACTACTTAATCCGCCATACACTGGACCTCATCCTGTCATTCGTCGAACCGACAAAAAGTGCACCCTTAAGCTTCCCAAAAGAGAAGTAACAAACTCATTAGATCGAGTAAAACCAGCTTTTTTACTCGAATATCGTGAAGGAGAAACTCCGACGTCCGAGCTGGTAAGAAGCAAATTTGGAAGGATTAAAACAAATGTCAGGTTCATGGACGCCATTGTTGAAGGGAGCACTGTAGCAGAGCAAGGTTGATAACAATGCCGTCCATAACCTCCTTGCTTAGAGTGCTACAAGTACGGACACAGAGAACAGAACACAGGCTGAGAAGGCTATGATATAGTTGCAACGGTGTTGTCTTATGATGTGACTGGCGGAGTGTCGGCTCTGAGGTGTGCACACCAATAGCGCTCAATCAGTGACTGTAAGTCTGCTATGGAAAGAAAAAAGCATTGTTTATATATTTTTTAATAGTGTTGTACGTAATTTTTAATATTCATTCATATTCTTTTTTATTATTAATTATAGCTCCTTATAAATTAAAACTTGTAATTGTTTGTTCAGTTTAAATGTAAATATAACAAAGTGTTTTCCTTAGTTGTAATAATTGTAAAAAGACTATGGTTAATTACACCACGTGTTCTAAGTAACCCTCACTTCAATACCTACCAAAGAGGTAATAAGTACATACGAAAAATGAGTCCAAGTAGATTAACAAGAAAAATCGTTCAACATTTTGAAAGAATAAAAGGCAAACCCAATAGGTTTCAGAAGGTAGGTGAAGATTTAAAAGAAATTGACTTAAATAGAGAGGAAATTGAAGATAGAACAAACTGTAAAAACAAAATTAAAGAGTGGGAATGCTTCTAAGAAGAAACTTCTCCAAAAAGACAGGTGAGAAAATTGACGGCAGAATAGATGAAACAGAAAAGTGAACAGATAAAGGTGTATTGGAGAAAGCGTAAAGCTAACTTGGTGGCTTAAACGTGGTCTTTAAGCTCTAGTTTAGGCTTAAAAGTGGTCTTTAGCCTGTAACGAAAATAATAATAAGTAAAAGATCTATGCTTTTGACCCTCGTCAATAAATAAACAATTCAATAAAAAAACAGTTCATTTATTCACTTGAGGTACACTATGATGGTATAGAAGGATCAATACAATTAGGATTGATGAAATATTTGTAAAAATAATATACAAAAATATTATTTTTGTTTGAAACTATTCGAATATTAAACATTCTTCATTAGTTCTAAAACATACAATCATTTCAAAACAATTTGGTACTTAGATTATATATATTAATTTTTTTTTTAAAGTAAGATAACTAATGAAAAACTTTGATACTCACCTAAGAAGACACAATGAAAAGGACTTGAGGACCTAGAGTAGACTAAATATGAATAGGCGAAAGGGTCAGCAGGTAGATATGTGCGTTAAAAACCTTCGGTTTTCTCTATGACTGGTTGATTTTTCCGTTCTTACATACTCAAATACTAATATAGTCATCCTAACTGATTCAGCCTCTGTATGCCAACATCTAAATTTGTTACACCAAACAAAATCACATAATTACATTTTTTTTTTTAAATTCTCTCATTATTGTACATGCCGAAAAACCATTTTTTCTTCCAATGGGTACCGGGACACGTAGGGCTGTCAGGTAATGAAACGGCAGATAAAACTGCCAACCAACGCCAGCATCACCGGATAAATATCAAGATCCCAATAACAGACCTAATAAGAAAAATCAAATATAATGCGATCGAAGAATGGCAAAGGTTTTACGAATGGGAAAGTGCACTGAAAGGAAAGGACCCCTACGCAGTACAAGAAAAGGTAGCATTGACTCCATGGTTTGTAACTCAAAGGCTAAATCTCGAACGCCCAAGTTTAGTAAAACTTATTAGACTGAAGATTAACCATGGCAGAACCAACAAATTCCTCAATTTAATGGGCCCTAACTCAAGGTGGCATGTGTTCTAAATGCCAATGTCTAGAAGATCCAAGACACATCGTGTTTAAGTGCAAAAAGTTTGTGAATGAGAGGATAAGAACGCTGGGTACACTGACTGTCAAGGCGTCTCTGAATTCTTAAGAACTTTGACGAAAGTAAAGGCCCAAGATTTAATTAAATTTCTGTCTGAAACCAAAGCTCTCATATGATAGAGAAAGAAAAAGAAAATTCAACTTGGCACAAAATTAAAAAAAAAAAAAAAAAAAAAAAAAAAAAAAAAAAAAAAAAAAAAAAAAAAAAAAAAAAAAAAAAAAAAAAAAAAAAAAAATTTCTGGTAATAAAAACGTAAATCTGTTTTGGTTTTGAACGATTTTATAATTTATAATGCTTCATAAATATTTATTTTCAAACTATTTTCTACTTGATTAGTTTCACTCCTCAGTATTTGTTGAATTTATGGTTATTTTAATTTAGATGGAAAGCGAGGTTAGAAAGCTGTGTCTTATTATGCTCTTATATGTTTTTTTAATCTGTGATTTACTAACTGACTTAAAAGACTAGAAACTGCTCATCGCTCCCGACTACTCAAACAACAACTAGGCAAGCGTTCAAAGCTCCTAATCAATAAGAAAATATTTATTTATGTGACAGTAATTAGACCTATTTGGAAATTCTTCTCGTATACAATCCTTTGTAAAATACCCAATCCTCCTTATTATGTCACCAACAAGCTTATCCATAAAGATCTTAATGTCCCATATGCTGCTGAGTTTGCCCAAACCAGATAACTATCCTTTCTGTAAACTCCATACCCACTAGAGTCTCCCAACTTGTTTCACACTCAATTCCTCCGAGGCATCTGAAAAGAAGATGGTGAAGAAACCTTCTAATGCAGAACTATTGAAGTGCGAGTAGTTCTTTACATTTTATTATCATGTCGTCGTAATCATTTTCCGCAAATTTATTTGTATATAATGTATAAAATTATCTATAAATAGTAAAAAAAAAAAAAAAATTACTTTGATTTACTGATTGTCTAGCTTTTCCCGAGTATTTAGCTTTCATATACATAATCTATGTAGCAAAGTACTCATGTTTTGAAATAGTTGTATGTTTTAGAACTAATGATGACTGTTTAACATTCGAAATCTAGTTTCAAACAAAAAGAATTCCAATGTTTCATCAATCTTAGTAGTTAATTTACTTAAACAAAATTTCAAAATTAGTGATTTGATGGAAGAAGGCGATCCCTACCAACTTCTTTGAGGTAGAGAATATAAAGAGTAACTAAGCGAGGAGGTAACCGGGTAAAAATACATGCAAGTTGTGGAGAGTACAGCTACGAGGTGGCCCACTGACCCATTTCCAGGTTGGCCCAGGGCGAGAGCAGATTAGTTTTCCCTTCTCCTCTATCTCTATCTCGGCTAACTTATCGTCTCTTTTATCCTCCCCTTCCCTTCCCTTCTCCCTATACCTCTAAATGTTCCATACAGCCGTTATATTCTTAACTGAGAGCAAACTGCAAGCGTCTATAAAACAAGAATTAGAAAGTCTATTAATATAAATTTCTGATTACCGATTAGTAATTTGTAATGAAGTGTTGGCAACCAATTTTAAACGGACGAGTTAGACTATAATGCATTACTAAATGTTTTGAAAATGAACATACAAACAAACAAATTTATTGAAAGTAGAACTATCTTTATACTATGTATGAAGAATAATTAAACTTCAGGGAAATAAATAGTTAATTTGGGCCCAGGATGTAGAAAGAGCCAAAAAAAAAAAAAAAAAATTGGTCAAAAAAAGACGGATCCATATAGAAAATAGATAGGTTTTTATCAAAGTATTTATAAAAGAAATATCAACGATTTTTCAAATATAAGAAAAAATTAATAAAAACTATATTCTTATCCTTATTCCATAAGCTGATTCATTTATATTATGAATAAAAAAAATATTCTAGATCTTAAGTTCTATGAACAATTAGAAAAAAATAAAGTTTTTATTTTACAGGTAAAGATATTTTTTTTTTTCTTTAGAGATTATAGCCTCCCGTAGAATGCGTTAACAAAGGCGGAATATCCTTCCGCCATCTTAAAAACAGTTCAATCATCAAATATTTCAAAACAGTGTCCTTATTAGGACAAAAATGGCGGAAGTTATCCTTCCACCATCTTAAAATCCGTTAAATATTTCAACATATTATCCTTAAGGACGAAAAACTAATAAAATTGTTATATTCCGCCATCTTAAAACAGCATCCTTAAGGACGAAAACTAATTCTAATTTTGGAAAGAGGGTGGCCAAGGATGTCTGTCGGGCTCAAAAAATCGTCAGATCCTGGCATCCTTGGCAACTCTCCTTCCAAAATTAGAATTAGTTTTCGTCCTTATGGATGCTGTTTTAAGATGGTGGAATTTAACGATTTTATTAGTTTTTAGTCCTTAAGGATAATATGTTGAAATATTTAACAAATTTTAAGTTATCCGAAGGATAACTACCGCTATTGTTGTCCTTGAGAATACTGTTTTAAAATATTTTACTGATTTCAATATGGCGGATGGATATTCCGCTATTGTTGTCCTTATTAGGACACTGTTTTGAAATATTCGATTATTTAACTGTTTTTAAGATGGCGGAAGGATATCACGCCTTTGTTAACGGATTCTACGAGAGGCTGGAGTTTTTCAACGCTAACGATTCTAAAATATTTGTTTTTTTCTGGATATTCTAAAACTGTTTCATCTATAATGACCATCCATAATGATTCAACCAAAGTGAATTATCCTTATTCAAACATTTTCATCAATTTTTCAGCTAACCGTTCAGTTTCATCCCGTTCTATGAGAGGCACATACATTTCATCCCGCCCCGTACCTCTTTTTTTCCAAGATTATAGTTGTTGATTTATGTACCGAGAACGAACCGTTTGAATTTTATTTTTGACATCTGCGATTGATGATCCGAGTAAATTCAAAAGTATTCTATGTCTTAAGTACATTAACAACTAGAAAAAAAACAAACATTGTTTTATACAGGAACAGATTTTTTCCCCCAAAGATTTTGTCTTTTTCTAGGTATTCTTGTACCTAAAGCTGGATTCTCACAGTTCCATCAGCAATGATTATCCAGAGAGATTTATGCAAAGTGAATCTTCTATTTTTACACATTTTCATCTATTTTTCAGTTTTTTTTTTATTTTTTTGCTTTTTAGTTTACCCTTCAGTTTCATCTATTGTGATCCAGACTGCATTTTATGATACCATTTGTTCTGCCCGCGTACGCTGCGGAGGAACAGATCAACTTCTTTGAACCTAAACAATCGAGACTCATAAATATCATCACCGCCCGTACCTCTTTCCCCCAAAATTCAAATCTTGTTGAGTTTACGCTTTTATTTTTATTTTTATTATTTTTTTTTTAATCTGCAATTGGCAATCCTAAGAAATTCAGCTGTTCCACCATTTCGGTAAAAGCATTTCCCCTAAAATTGATTTTACTCTGTTAAGATGTTATTCCATTTTGGAATGTTAAGAGAAGGTAATGATTTCATTTATCGTCTTTTCCACCCTTTGAGTCCATATATCCTTTGAAAGATTTCCCTTTCGAGGATCGAAGATACAGTCTGGAGGAGAATTATATTAAGGAGTGTTTTCATGTCTCAAGACTTGAAAACGAATTTTTACAAAGGATAAAACAAAAACCATTTTGTTTACAATATTGCAAGGAAAAAAAAAAGTTTAGAAGTTTATTTAGCTATGTTTCTTTATTGTGTTTGAGAATCATAGGACAAATTGAATGTAAAATCCATCGAAATTTCACTTTTTGTAATTTTTTTTTTTAAAGACTGATATATGTTTTTAATTGTTAATATATGTTGGTAGTCTAACTACAAATAATATTAATTGTATTAAGAAAATATTTTTTGAACTTTCAAAGAATCATATTTTTCAAAAAATTGTACAATTTGTCTTCAATATTCGATTGGACTGCAGATAAAAATATGAAACTTATACAAACTGTAGTTCTTATGTATATGCTTATATACCTTATACATATATCTATCTATCTATGTATTTATATATATATATATATATATATATATATATATATATATATATATATATGTATATATATATAAGGTATATATAAAACATATATACAATATCGCGTATTACATGCGACTACTTATACTCCAAATAGAAGCGCGATTGATGATTGTTAATAGAAACCTAAATTAATTTAGTCAAATTATGATTATAATAGTTCTATGAACTGATAATAATATTTAAAAATATAACAGCGTAGGTTTCCTAAAGTTTGAAAATGTTTAGCTATAATAACTGAAAGTGGGTTTAAAATAGAGATCTTCGGTTCTATATACCCCTGAAGCAAACTAGGTGATTTATGAGGTCGAGGTTTGTCAAAAAGTTTTTAGACTGATTTAGATTTATTGACGAGGAGGTGGGATAAGTTGAAGATTGAATATCCAGCTTGATTGATTACAATATTATTTTCACTAACTTACATTATCACTACTGTTAGTAAAATATGTTTTCCTCTCTCCACTTCTCCACGCAACATAATGTACAATTGACAAACTAATACAGCTAAGAATATATTCGAATGTGAACTGTAAACCTCGATTAGAATTTAATTGAAAACTTTCTAAAGGGCAATAACTTTTCGCTTCGAGTTTACTTTCATCATCGTCTTAAATGGATTTAGGGCTCACTTCCAGTTATCATGGCAGCTTTGAATATCAACTGAAAAGAAAATCCTTTAGATAAAGTGAAACCTGTAACGGAGTCTCGTCCATTTAATTATATTTCATAAAACGAGAGTTTAAGCCCTAGCTAATCTTAATCAACTTTAATTTAAAAAACAAAAATAAAATGGGGTTAATAACAGTTTTTTTTTAATTTTTTTTTTTTTTTAAGTTACAAGTACATTATATACTTTTAAGCATTGTGTGTACAGGAATAAATAAAATCCCTTCCAACAAACTAACTGCTGGAAGGAAAACAGTAAATAAATAAATAATAATTGTATAGGTAAATATTAGAAATAAAAGAATATGTCAGTCAGGAAAAACAATAAACACGTCCAAGTAAAAAAAAAAATTATTTGTGTGCCAATGTTTCGACCGTCATCGTTTCGAACGCCATTAACTAGGCGACCAAACCAGTCATGAGCAAGATCCCACGTTTTTATCTCAATCATTTTCCGTCTCCTCTTCTGACTGGTTTGGTCGCCCTAAATAAGAAATGCAAGGTAGTTGGAAACGTAGGCACTTCCTTAAAAGATTTTTAACTGTCACGTCTTTTTTAGATAAAAACAAAGATATAAAATGTTCATCATTAAAAATGAATAAATCACTTCTCACAAATTTGCTCCAGTTGACTGCAATTTATACTGAAAAATACACTTTCTTCTGGGACGCCTAGTAATAACGCGTAAGACGCGTAGTGTATAACGCACACAACGTGTAAATAAAAGAAGAAAAAATACTGAACAAAATCATAAATTAAATGAAATAATAAATATGAATAATAAAACTAAAACAAATACAGTTAACTAAATGGGATTTGAATGGAGAAAAAAAAAAAGAAATATTCACCTATAAAATTTTAGGAAGTACTATTAAATAAGTAAAAGAATAACAGAAACTCAAAATTAGCCATAGAGATTGCATGAAAGTAATTCTTGTACATCTTTAGAAAGCAAATTGACGAACTAAAGGAATGAAAAAAAAAATATACCGGAAAGGAAGAAAAAGGATAAGAGATAAAAATATAATAAACTTTATTCTTATGGCTTATAGCTGACCTGTTCGTACAAAAAAAAAAAAAAAAAAAAAAAAAAAAAAAAAAAAAAAAAAAAAAAAAAAAATATATATATATAACCGATTATGAACTAATGTGCATTTATTTGAATAGAGAAAAGGTAATGACACTGACGAAATTTGAAAGCTTTCAAGGTGATTCTATAATAAATATTGAGAGGGAGAGAATTTCAGGGGATTGGGGAACGGATCAGAAAGGATTTCAAATACTGCAGCTCCGCGGGAAGGTGGTTATAGTTCGGAATGACAAGTTCTGATAGTTGTGGAGTATATAGATAATTGAACTGGAAAAGGATCAGCGATATAAAGGGGAAAACGTGATGAAATAGCCTGGCAAAAGGAAATAACCGAGGGAATATTCTCTACTGGACAAACGGCAGAACTAGTTCAATCAATTACAAATTTGTTTTCGTGAGATTACCAGCTGGACTCGAAGACAAATTTGAAAAACAGTTCATTTAAAGTTTTTTCATCGAGGTTTATAGTGTCTCTACCATATACCAAACAGCCATTAGCATGACAGGGGAAAAGAAAGGTGAAATCAATGTGTTGCATTTTTCTGTTGTATTCAGATATAAAACTTGAATGATCAACCAAAGTGATAGAAGGTAGCTAAACGTTTATGGAAAATTTGAAAAGTATCATGCTTTCACTTGAGAGGAGGGTTGATTTAATATAATTTAATAATCTCTGAGAAGTCACTCCAAAGTTAATCAGAATTTGGATTATGGATGCCTTTAACAAATAATTTAATTGAATAAAATTTAGAACAGGGAACACTGGGTTCATCGTGCTGTGAGTTATATTTGTAACTTATAAGTAGGGCTCGGGTGTTTATGCATTTGCATATTTTAATATATGCTTCGTATATCACTATTATGACTTTTAAAACATGTTTTGGACCAAAACGTTTCCATTAAAGCAGCTTTTATGTTGCATATTTATGCATATTTTCGTGGTTTTTGCATATTTTAATTGCATATTCATATTATATTGCGTCAAACGTTTTCATTTTTTGAAAAAATAAAGTTCAGAGCCGATAAAGAATTAATGCATCAGACACACAGAATACCACGAAACGAAACTTTTCGAGCCGATTTCGCGGTTTTATATTGCACAAGTTGCAATGTAGTGGTTTTAACTGCTCGGAAGTCTTAAGTGACACATCATATTGGAACGACCAAACATAAAGAAAAACTAAAAGCGAAACAAAAGGCAACTAAATCGTTCCTTACTCCGTCAACGTTGACCATTAAAATATCCCCAGTTTTTCACGACCTATGTCTTGCATTTGTTAGTGCTGATATTTCATTTTATATAATTAACAACCCCCGGGTTAAAACACTTTTTGGAAACAAACACTGGCCTTAAAATGCCCGACGGGAGTACTATTCCGAAAAATCATCTTTCCGATATTTACAAGGAGACAATAGTGAAAATCCGCGGCCATATCAAAGACGGTCCAATTTGTGTTTCTGTGGACGAAACTACTGTCGCTCTTGTGAGATACGTAGCTAAAATTATTATCGGAAAGCTCTCTGAACAACCATCTCAACCTTATCTTGTAAATTTACAACTCTTAAATAAATGTAACCATGAGACAATTGCCCGATTCTTTGATGATTCGATGTTCTTTATTTGGTCGAACGGAATTCTACACAACAAGGTATTTCTTTTTCTTCCTGACACTGCACCATATATGGTCAAGGCTGCCAAATCGTTGAAAATATTCTACCCTAATTTGATTCACGTAACCTGCCAAGCACATGCTCTTCACAGAGTTGTAGAAACAATCAGAAATAAATTTGAAGATGTTGTTGGGCTCATCTCCAATGTGAAAAAAAATCTTTCCGAAAGCGCCGAGTCGTGTAAAACCTTTAAAACAGACCTACCCAGAATTAAATTTACCTCCTGAACCAAATACCACAAGATGGGAAACATGGCTAGAAGCAGCCAGTTACTACTCAATAAATTTCGACAAAATTAAAAATGTTTTAAACTCGACGATACAGCAGTGGTGTTAATTCTAAAAGCCCAAAATTTACTCCATATGACTTCGTTGAAAAATAATTTATGCTTCATTCCGACTTACGTTGGGTTTTTAGTTAAAGTCATCAAAAACCTGGAAACACAAAATTAATAGCTGCCAGAAAGCTTAGCAATGGTAGAGGATGCTATAACAAAACTAAAAAAAATATTCAAGGATCTTACAGTTCCAAAATCCGTTAAAAAGTAGAGGATGTTTGTAAAAAAAAAAACCCGGGACTTGAAAATTTACAAATGATCAATAACATTCTTAAGAGAACCATTGGGAAAGAAGATACGCCGCTCAGCCCTTCTGTATGAGACCTTTTATATGTGCTCCGGTGACTTCTGTGGACGTTGATAGATCATTTAGTTAATATAAAAATTTTACAAATGAATAACTTATCTTTATAAATCAACTTCTTTTCTTCAATTTTTCTTATACCTTTATAAGTTACTTATTATAAACTTTTTTTAGTTAGTTTTATTATAATAACTAATAAAATATTTTAATTGTTTGTGCATATTATTTTGTTTTACCTGCATATTTATCAAAAATAAATGCATATTTTATAAATGCATATTATGCACATATTTTTAATTTTTAATTGCATAAACATCCGAGCCCTACTTATAAGTATACTTTATAAGTTTATTTTATCTTTAGGTTGGAAATAGAAATTACAAATAATAAAAAAAAAAAATCTTAATTATATTAATTAATGGATAACAGATGTTATCTAGAAAGGTAAAATCTCTTTTATATAAAACGATTCTACATATTTCGTAAAATTAAGGAGGAAGATTAGGATTAACTTTTCATTTTTTTGAACTTATATTGCATAATTATTACAATCTACCACACACGTGGGCAATAAGTAATATAGATGACTTTATTATTAAATTCACACATTATGAACAATACAAATAGAAAATAATTAAAAAAAAGAAAAAAAAAAAAAAAAAAAGGAAAAAGAGGACAGAAAAGAACTATGCTATACATAAATTACACAATATACATATAAGTGAAATATATGTATAACAAATATTTATATATAAAATAAAATAATAATATTAAAATTAAATAATAGTAATGGTAAAAATAAAACTAAATTAAATTAAAAGTTAAAAATACAATCATACTTTATTTACAATATACACTTATCCTAGGGATCCACCAACCTGACCTTTCTCATCACTCATAGAGGGTAAGCCAGGTATAGAGAACTCCCAGTTCTTCTCTCTCAGCTGCGTCACTGGTGTCAAAAAAAAAAAACAGTAGAGACTTAGTGAGAGCGATATAGCACAGCCCTTCACGTCTTAGAGTCGAGAAGCTGACCAATACCAGAACTCCAACATAAATAAATTTTATAAAAGGTATCAGGGCCACTGCGATTTTTATCTGCGAGGGGGGTTATCAGGATGTGTGGATCTGGATAATGATTGAGCCAGAGGGTTAGGATGGCAGAAAAAGTTGCGATGGAATTTTAAAAATTTAAGGTAGAAGATGTATGTTATATTGAGATCATTATGTAGGGTTTTGTTGGTAGTATTGATAGTATGGAGCATTCACTATTCCGAAAGTATTGTGTAAGAGGTATATCTGTAACTACCCTAGAGTTACAGATCTTATACTGTAAAATGGACACCATAAAAGTGATTCAATAGCCTGTGATGGTTGGGCCATAAGGAGAGGATGGACTAGACATACTGAGGAGATAACTTTTTGGTAGGTCAGGGGTTTAATACTACATATTTGTTATAGAGGGATAGGAAATATTGTTTATAATTGTATACTCAGACATTCTTCATATTTTTCGTGAGCATAAAATAGTAAATAGTAAAACCTGAAATCATACAATCCATGTTTTAAGAATTTGTTCGTCCTAAAGTAAAATCAGAGATTGACAAAAAAAAAAAAAAAAAAAAAAATGGAAAACAAAAGAAACAAAAAACGAAACCTGAGTACAACAGAAGTGGAAAACTGGATTACACCCAGATATTTGTTGACTGAACTTGTATGGAAACCAGGGAGGTATTAATTGGAGCCCTGACAGCGATTCAATATCAGACCTCTTTGGAACATGTCAACGACAGAGTGTCTATTGAGTCTGATGGGAATCTCATCGGCAGTATTCCTCTTGTCAGCCTCTTCCAGTTATATTCTAACAATTTTAGCAAGCTTCTATTAAAAAAAAAAAAAATGTTTTACGATAATAATACAAAATGTTAAATATTTAACAACATTTACAACTGAGTGAAGTAAATACGTCCAGTAAATGTAAGATATAATTAAAAGAAGGAGAAGAAAATGTTTTTATTAAACATCACATTGTTTGACATGGATATATGAAGCAGTGTAAATCCCATTTACGTCAGCCAACTGCTCACAAATACAAACTTAATATCAAATTATCTTAATGAGAGATGCAATAATGTAGGAAAGGATACTATCTTGGTTTAGTACAGATGATGATATTGAGGGCAGAGGCAGCAAACTTGAAGAGAACAGACAGAGCTCGAATATAAATTTTCAGCCCTATACATATTAGCCATCGTTCCCAGCCTAAATAGACTAATCATCACTGATTTCTTGGAAGCTAACCTCGGTTATGGGAATTATCAATTTATGTGTTTCCTAAGTGGTTACCCAGAAAATTAGGGATTAGTACAAAAATATATCTTTTAAATTCGGTCCAAATGCTGTATTTTTCCCAGAAGGATGATGAATTGTCAGATTTTTGTCAATTGCTTTAAAGATTTAATTCGCCACGTAAGGCTGAATATTTCCTATTGTTAATTTAAAATCTGTGTTGAATATATAGCAATGTCAATATATATATATATAATTAATAATAATGTTACTTACAAAGAATGAGTCCAAAGAGTTAAACATGAAGAATTGTACTATATTTTGAATGATTAAAAGGCAATTCCAATTGCCTTCAGAAGGTGCATGAAGATTTAAAAGGAATTGGCTTAAATAAAGCAGAAATTGAAGACAGAACAAACTATAGAAATAAAATTAAAGAGTTGGAAGGCTTGCAAGACAAAACTGCTCCAAAAAGACAGGGGAGAAAATGGACAGCGGAAGAGAGGAAAGAGAAATGTTAAGAGATGAAATAGTATTGGGGAAAGCGTAGAGCTAACTTGGTGGCCTAAACGTGGTCCATAGCTGGCCTGTAACGGAAAAAAAACAACTAATAATGTTGAAAATACTTTCTTTTCTAGCTATCTAACTATCCCTTATATTGTTGTTGGACGAATTGTTATAACGATTTGATAAATAACTTTTTATCTCATAGTTATAACAATTCCACAAGGTATTCATTTAGCGTTCGGTTTAGATGGCGATGCGAACGCCTTGATTGCAGATTGAACCTCGACCTGTTCAGGGCAGACAGCTCCACTCAAGGGCTTGCGGTAATGAAGTTTGTGCCTTGAGGAACTGCTACTTTGTCCTCAGCTAGCCACTCCTACCCTTCAAAGGGCCGCCTCCCCTTCTTTGGCCCTTATTGCACCTAATAAGATATCCCTTCCTCCTTAGTTGTCCCTATAGGGCACGTGTCGATTTTCATCACATTAACATTCACATTAATGCTTCATTAGCTCATATAGTTAGGATACTCTACATGTGTAGAGTACATGTAACAATATTAAGTTGCTATAATTGGTTACCTCTTCGCAGCTCCTGACTAGAAATCTGATAACCTATCACCTTCTCTCTGTAATAGAGACAGATTTAGACCGAACACAAAAGATATCTTTTTATCCCTATCCCTTATTTATATTATTCTGGATAAATCTTATATCCTATGCTAATTCCTTACCTTAAACTACCAAGAAGTCAGTAGGCTACTTGATGTTAGACCTAGGGTGGGGACGGTGCTTTAAAAAGGGCCGGAAAAATATTTTCGTGGTCTTGTTTCGTGTTCTCTTGTCTTCTTATTACTTCTTGTCCAGCTTGTCCTTCTGAACTGTTCCCGATCTTAAATCGATGTAGTCGAGTCGACACAGAGTTATCCCCTAATGACATCTCACTATTCTGAGACCTCCGACAACGGCTTAACCTTATCATAGCATCTCCTTCATTAAGACAAGCTTAGAATAAGATTGTTTTGTTAGCACCTCAGCTTTTAAATTTAATTAGGATCTCTATTTCTTTTTGTAAATTTATAAGCCAACCCTTTGTTTGGATATATATTGTTTTTCATTTAACAACAATATAATTTATAACAAGGTCGCTTGTCACTCATTCTATTAATTTTCCTACATTATTTTTTTTTTAATAATTAAATTACATTGATTATTTGACCCCACTTGTTAAACCTTTGGAGAAGGTAATGTTAATTAATTCATTAGTAAAAAATTATTGCGAATCAGTCTGGAAAATAAGTCCTCACTGGCATACCTTTAAATTAATGCTAATCCGGACGCGACAGAGAGACGAGGACATAGCAAAATACACATATACATATACATAAATTTTGTTATGTTGATTTGTGTGATATTTTTTATGGAATGGAAGAGGCACATCTCAAAAAGTGCCTTTTTGTTAGACCTAACAAATAAGACATATAATAATACCGAATTTATAAATCTTCTGGAATTGTTCAGTTACAATAGTTGTTGATAGAATAATAGGTGTATTATTTTAGCAAATACTTGATTAATGTTTTCATCGAATATAAAGACCTGAAAAAAAATAACTCCCTTGAAGTACGCATGATGTTATTCAAAGATCAACGCAATTAGAATTGATGCACTTTTCGCAACTTCTATTATTTTATAAGAAGATTAGTTTGGAATGTTAAACATTCACCATTTGTGCTTAAAACATACAAAAAAAAAAAAATCAAAATATCAGAACTTCGCTACATATTTACATGCTACAAACAAACAAAACAAAACAACTGACTCGTTATAGGTCAAACCTAAAGGACTAACTATTTACCTGACTAATAAATGTAGAGATCAAAATGTATTTCCATAATTTCAAACAAGTGGGCACCCTTAATTGGGAAAAAAATTTGGCGGTTGAGCGTGATTGTTGACCACATCACCTCCTTGTATAACCGTTACAGTAATTCCTTACCAAGTCCCTTCATGGGATAAGGTTTTATTTTAATAGAGGTGGTTGTAATTACACTAAACTGTAAATAAATAATAATATTATCTAGTGTTCTTACGAACAAAAAGGAGCATTGAGATCCTAAGCATGTAGCTAACAAACGGACATTAGACAAGACAAAAGCCGCAGAGCAAAGCTTATGGAGGTACTTGTAAGATAGTAAATCTCTAAGGCTGGCACCTTACCAGGCAATGCTTCACGAAGGTGTCTCCACCGTAGCCCACTAGTGCCCTCCCAGTGCCAATGAATGGGGTTGGGGAGTAGTAGTGACCATTTTTTCATCATCTTTACAACAGTTTAGTATGGAAAGATCCATTACGACTATTTTTCGTTGATTATATTTTAGAAGGAAAATTATCGAAAAATTAATTATAATATTTAATTACAACTTTCTCAGAATCAAATTTAGATACGAGAAATATAAAATATAAAAAAATAACTTAAGAAAAAAAAAATCAAATGAAATTAAACATTTATTTACTGAAATTTACGACTTTATACAGAAAGACTTCTAGTAACCATAAATGTCATGTTTATAATAATGTGTGAATTGTTTATAAATAAAATAGGCATGTGCATTGCTTCAATAAAAATTCTCTCATAATAGGTCCCTTGGCCTTCTCCTTTCCTACTCTGTGGTTTGTCGAGAATCGAATGGTTTATGATAATCGATTTTATAATAATAGGAGAGGTGTTTGGTTTGGGCCGGATATTAATAATGGTACATTAAGATTTGTAAGAATAAGTTTATTTGTGACAAAGTAAGGAGCTTGAGGAATTATCGAAGAATTTCAGAATACGAGATGTATCAGATAGTTTTCAGTCTTGTACATGGATTCCAAGTAATAAATTTACCTAAATGGAGTTTTCGATAGCGGATAGGTTCATCAAGGAGTAGTAGAATAATAACTAAAGGATACTGATTGGACAGGAAGTCCTAGGTACATGATAAAGTGTAAAAAAGTTTAATTGTTGGGATTCGGTTAGATTACTTTTAATTCTCAAGTTTCAACCATTCTTGAAGGATTTTTATATAGGATTGAAGAGACTGACAAGCAAGAAATGGATCAATATTAACTAATAAAACAGATGTGTCAACAGTATACATGGTGAGGGTGGCTGAAATTGGACTGCGAGGGTGGATTGTAATTCCAGCTATATCAACCGCAATCATAGATGAACTATACATTTGATGGAAATATCTATAACGATGAAATAGACAAGAGCCTTGATACAGAACCAACATTTTATTTCAGACATTTTTATTATAACAAAATATATCCTTTTGTATTTTAAACCAAAATGACAGTAGTAATAAAATTATTTTTGTTAATTTAAAGTATCATTTACCAAATAAATATAATTCTTTATTAATAAATACTATTAATTTATATCAGAATGTAGACCCGTGAATGAATTACTAAAACATTTAGATGTATAGGTGATTCTTAGGTTTTAGGCAATTTTCATGAATTTTGTAATTAATTTTTTCCTTGTTCCGACCCCTTCTATTGTCCTCGGCTGTTAGAAGAAATGAGTGGTCAAGATGAGAAGTAATAATTCCGTAGAAAATTCAAAATTTAATTTTTTTAAGAACGCAGAAATGACAATATCTGCTTGGTTTCATTTCATTCTAAATTTTTTATATTATAATGACAATAAAACCACAACATTTAATATCTTTTTTAATTTTTCTTTATAATAATAGTTCCCGTTACGTAGTGATACGGAGAAAATTTGGTTAAAAACTGTTTGTTAGTTCCTTTCTATATGATCCTGATAGTACGAACATATTACCTTTGCGTACATAGCTTTTTGTTTAAGGTGGATAATAGCATAACTGTTCTATGAGGTTAGTTATCTCACAGTATCCACCTGGTACAATCTGTAAAATTAATTTTCGTGTTTTAATCAAGTATCATGTTCGTTAGCTTTCGCAGAATAACTTGTTAAGACACATCATGCAAGAGGCAATCTAATAATTTAAGGTACCGATGTTTCAAAGTATCATTTACCAAACCATTAATGTTATTTTTTTTAATTATTCAGGCGTGGAAATGGCAACTGAATGGATTTAAACCGCTGTTACTAAAATAGGAAATATTGTTTCAGCCTATTATTTTACAATAAGTGAAGTATAAATTAAACTAAAAACAAATAAATAATTTGACCAACTATATTTATTATATAGGCGGCGGTATTGACAATGAGTGTTTCCTTCACGAGCCAAATATACGGGAGTTAGCTTCACAACTAAGAGTTGCTTCTCCCCTTGTGGCTGGTTTATTTCCGGGATGATTACACATTAAGAAAAAATATTTTCACAAAGGGAGCGTAGGTTCGTCGAGATAGGTTGGCTGTTGTAGAGATGGCTCGTGTTCTTGTAAGACAATAGTGCCGAATTAATAATAATAATAATTACGTTATAGTGAAGGGACAAAGTTAGAAGCTGTATAAAACATACTTTACTATTAATACACATACAAAAATAAATGTTGAATAAAATATGGAAATAAATTACACTACCATTCAACTTGGTAGCGAAAGAAAAGAAAAATATGTTTATTAGAAAACTAAGTGTTAGCCACTAAGTAGTAATGGAATTTTCAGCAATTTTAAAATATACTGCTTTAAATACTTATTAAAATTTTAATTAGGGAAATCATTCTTCACGGTAATATCAGTAAAAAACTAATTATTACCGAAATAGCTAATTTTTTTAAATTATAAATACTCTTATAACAGTTTTATAACGAGATACATCTTAGATGATGTCTGAGATACATATTTTTAGTGGATTCATATTATCTAACTTCCTTCAGAGTTGCCGAAGTAAAACAGTTCATCTGGAATTATTCCTGTAGGGACCGGATGGAAGAAAATCGGAATAAGAAATTAGATTCATGGTTTAAGTCTTTCCTAGTGTTCATTATTTTCCGGATTTGATTTTGTTTTATGTACATTCTCTCAACCTGCCCGTTAGATTGAGGGTGATGGCTATGGGTTAATATATACTCAATTCCGAAGTTAGCGCAGCATTGTTTGAACTCAGACAATGAAGATGTAGTTTGATTGTCTGTTATTAAGGGCTCAAGAAAATCATACCGTCAGCAGCTGTCTCGATTGTATTGATGTTATGTTATTGACAATGAATACCTCTATCCATTTAGAAAATCGTGTAGTGATAACGGGTTTAGAATATGTTTTATTTTGCTATTTATTGAAATTTACAACTGTATAAAAATAAGTACAATAACAAATAAAATAATCAAGTAAATGTGATAATAATGCAAAAAATGACATGTCAATTGCTTTCAAAGCAACTGACCAGTGGTAGGATTTATTAAACTTATATATAATGAAGTGCCTCAGAGGGTTATCTGTAATGGAATGTGAAACAAGTTGTGATACTAATGGATTTGAATGGTTGTGGAATTTGCTCTGAAAGGATAGATATCTAGTTTCATCAATGTCAGAAACCTAAGGTACATTAAGATCTTTGTAGATAAGTTTTTATTGTGAAGAAGTAAGCAGTATTGAGGATTTTTCTAAGGATTTTGGATTCTAAGGATTGGATACAAGATGAGTTGGATAATTTAGTGGAGTCTATTTATTTAGAATTGATAACACCGTAATTTCACCGAAACAAATATATTCAATTACAAATAAACATGTAATTATTTTGTGTCAAGATCCATCAGTAAGTAAAAAAATAAAAAATACTTTAATGAACTGAAACTTGCCTGTAAAATGAGAATCACCGATATATCTGACCTGAGTGTGGGAATATTCACCAGTGGGCATATCGCTTATATACAGCTCTCTATTCTACATTCCGCACGGTCTGGTTGCAATATTTAAATTCCTTTTAAATTGCATTAACTTTAACGGAATCATAAATTCACTACACCTTGGTCATAACTTTCATAATTTTTTTTAATATATCTATGTTGAAAACAAAAAATATTGAAACCCGCTCTATCCGCACTCTAAAATCTTCGTAAACTTATTTTCTTCTTCGTTGGCTCCCTTCAGTAGTAAAGTGGTAATAAAAAAGTTACCACTCTCAAGTATAAAAGTTTCAACGTAACTTAAAAAGTTTTAGCTTGGTCGGCTGTAGCTGGAATCTTGGCTGAAATTAATCCATCACAAAGCGTTTAGATTACTTCACGTGGTTCTTTACTTAAGCAGGAAATGTGTATTTTTTGTGAAATTATTCATCAGTTCCGATGAACTCATCAATTTTAGATATAAACTAAAAATAAAATTTATTTATTTTTATATTGCTTAAATTTTTTTTTTTTTTTTTTTTTTTTTTTTTTTTTTTTTTTTTTTTTTTTTTTTTTTTTTTTTTTATTGATTGCTTTAAAGTATAAACTTTATGGCAATTGAGTTAGCCAATAACAATAATAATTACATAATAGTAAATAAACAATAAATACAAATAGAAAAAAGTTTTACATTTTATATAATTAGTACTAACAGAAAAAGTATTTCTTCAAATTATAATGATTTATACGAACAAAAGATTTTTTTTTTTTTTTTTCTTACAAGCTATAATAATATATACAAGCAAAGAAAAAAATAAAATAAAAATAAAACATACATTTTTACAATTTATAATAATTGATATTGATTATAGTCTAGGGTGACAGAAGTTGTAGCAGCAATTGCAATAGAATCCAATATTTTATTTAGTTAATTCAAAAGAAATAAATCAATTACTTTTTGCTAGCATTTAAAACATTTAAAATAAATAGGAAGACGTTATTTATCTTTTCAATGCTATTGTAGGATAAAATATTTTCCAAAGATAGACTATCATCTGTTTGAACTATATAGTCTTTTAGGTATTTTTTTCGAAAATTATCGTGTCTTTGGCACTCTAACAACAGATGTTTACAGCTATTTATGATGAATAAGCTACAATCTACACATGTTTCATTAGATTTAATTTGTAAACTGGTATTTTTAAAAAATATTTTCAAGTAGTCACATTTGGCTATTCTCAGTTGGCTAACGGTTCTTATTTTGGTTATATTAATGTTATATTTTAAATAATCTTCCGGCTGAGGGTTATTAAAATTTGAAATTTTCATAAATAATGGGTTATACCTTGTATTTAAAGTACGATCAATGTCTGTTGATAATAAATGATTAGTGACTTTTTCTATTATGTTATTTTTATTAGATAATAATTTTTGTGGATTGAAAAAATCTTGAAAGTGTTCTGGGATACTGCCGTTAATGGTTAATTGTTTAATTTGAGATACCCAGTTATAATGAAAATCTGGTTTATTGGTATGTAAATCTAAAAGTCTTTCGAGGCAGATACGGGGTAGCCGATTTTCTGGTAATGCCATGATTTTAATTGAAAAATTTATTATTTTTTTTAGTACTGGGATGAATAACGGATTCCGTCCTGTTTCTAATCTTACAATATAATTTGGTGTGCATTTGGGCCAGAAATATAGTGTTTTTAGAAATTTAAGTTGAATATTTTCGATAGTTTCCAGGTAGTTTAAACTCCAGATCTGAGCTGCATACAGAAGTGTTGATGAGACCATAGCATCAAAAAGAACCATTTTTGATTCCCAGGAATCACTTTTACCCTTTATAAGTATTGCTTTTACTTTTGCACTTGCAATAGTTGCTTTTTGTACAAAGTGATCAGCTGCTTTTGCAAACTTTCCTGTTGAGGTAAATGGTACTCCTAGATAATTATAAGCCTTTTTTATTTGTAGTTGATTTTCTTTCCAGTAGAATGGTTTTATTTTTTTTGTTTTAGGGGATTTGTGGAAAACTACTATATTGCTTTTATCTGGGTTTAGGAATAGCGAATTTTTATCACAGTATGTTTCTAGTATTTTCAACTTCTTCTGAGTACTTTGCCATGAATTACTTAAAAGGACAATGTCGTCAGCAAATAGGAGCATTATAACCTCTTTGTTTTTATTAATGGAAATCCCAGTCGCCCCGTTACTTTGGAAATATAATAAAATATCTGAAAGAAATAGAATGAAGAGTACTGGGCTTAGGCTTTCACCCTGAAGAAGACCTGAGCTAATATTGATGTTTTCAGAAACTTCGTTGCCAACTTTTATATGCATGCTTGCATTATCATATAACATTTTCATTACTCTGATAATTTTTCCACTCAGTCCCACATCAAACAATTTCTGCCATAGTAAATTATGGTTTATAGAATCAAACGCCTTTTTAAAATCTGCAAATATAGCATATATATAGCTTCCTTTAGCGCGCAAATTAATATTTATTAGTGAAGAAAGTGTGAAAATGTGTTCTTCGCATCCTCTTCCTTCTCTAAAACCTGCTTGTTCTTCAGGAATTAATTTTTCCATCTCCGCCCATCTCATAATTCTTTGTGACAGCATAGCTGTAAACAGTTTCGTAGCATTGTTTATCAAAGAGATGCCGCGATAGTTTGTTAAATCCTTCTTGTCCCCTTTCTTGTGGACTAGATGTAATTTTGATATAGACCATAGAGACGGGGGTTTCTCAGTGTCCATGACCATGTTATAGAGGTTTAGGAGGTAGTGTTCCCATTCAGGAGTTAAATTTTTAAAAACTTCATAAGTGATATTATCCAATCCAGGAGACTTATTTTTTTTTTGATTTTTTTGATACAATATTGTAATTTCTCTAATGAAAAAGGGATATCTAGGAGTGGACGGGTAACAGAAAATAAATTAACATGTAATATTGTTTTTTTTCCCGTATAAGATGTTGTAATATTCTACCCATTGTTTTATTTCTATTTCGTTACTATGAGTTGAGGGCGGTTTAAGGGATTTGAGTACTTTCCAAAATTCTGTACTATTTTTAACGTTTTGTAATTTTTTTATAATATCAGTTCGGTATTCCGCTTTCTTCATAAGTATTATTTTCCTATATTTTGTTTTAGCATTTAGATATTCTTGAACCGAATTTTCTTCATAATTACTTTTAATCATTAAAGTATATTTTTTTGTGATACAGTCTCTTTAATTGTTTACATTCGAGGTCAAACCATATTTTTTTTTGTGAAGTGGTGTTATTATTAGGATATTTTTTCAGCTTCATTAGTTGTGATTTTAGAAGTGAATCTGTAAGGCAGGTAATCATATTTTCATATATCTTGTTGGTATCATTATCATTGTAATAAATCCTGTTAGATGTTTGAAGATTTTTATAAAATTCTTTAGATATTGCTTAAAATTAAAAAGTATAACTCTATCAGTTTGGCATAACCAATAATGCTGTAATCTCCAAGAAACAAAGCAATCCTCTTAACATAGTTCAACTTTACCCACAAGTACGTCATTACAAGTGAATCTGATATAACATTTTTTTTAATACAATTTAAAAATTTATGATTTTTTTTTTCCGAATGGTCCAGCAGAGGACCACGTGCTAGTTTTGATTCTTTCTCCCTTGTTCTTTTCTTCCATTCATCTTGCATTCATCTGTTCACCATGTTTCCTCTTTCTGTCCTCAGACCTTTTTGCACCAGTCCTTTTCACATTTCTGCCCTGGAATCCATCCATTTTCAATACTTTTAGCCGAAAGTCTTCTAAAATTATTTAGAATTTAAAACATAGTATTTTTACAAAGATTGACAGCATCATGCCTTCAAAAATCATAAACAATTTTAACGGTAAAAAAAAATTATTTTTGATTTCGACAAAATTTAGTTTCTACATGTTGCCTGAGATGAGGAATCTGAAAATAATATCAGTTTTTAGTTAAAAAATTTTCCTCACCCATTTTTTTATTTCAAATTGCATTGAAACACTAAGATTGATGAATAATCTAAAATTAATATCAGGTTTTGGTTTAAAAAAAACTCCTCCTACCTATATAATTTTAAAATGATCTTATTTGAAATTTATTGCGTAAAAATTAAAATAATAATAGAAATAGATAATTTTAAAACGACTTATTTATATAATATAGATGAGGACAATTTTTGAACTAAAAACTGATATTATTTTCAGATTACTCATCTCAGGAAACATGTAGAAACTAAATTTTGTCGAAATCAAAAATAATTTTTTTTTTTTAACCGTTAAAATTTTGTATGATTTTAGAAGGCATGATGGATGCTGTTTGTCAATTTCTGTAAAAATTTCAATCATTTGCGCTATCTCAAACATTTCGCCACCGATTAAAACCAACTTTTAATGTCATCTAGAAGCCGTAAAACTACATGGTTTAGTCCAAATCCGGAGGTCGCAGGATTTCCCCTTATTGAGATATCTCAATTTATAGCTGACCTCAGATTTTTTCATTCACATCAGTTTTTGTCCACTAAAATATGAAGTAATCCCAATGTTATACGCATGGATAAAAAGCAGAATGTATGCTGATTCTAGTGATACTATTACTATTGTAATCGGTTGAACGCAGCAGTTATTATGGCCGTTAGAAATTGGTGATGAAATCTCAACTTCAAAACTTTAACCTTCTCGAAAGGGGGTAAAAAATCAATATTTTTAAAATAAAATTTCACACATAAGGGTTTTATAGTGCGTTAAATCGAGATTTAAGGTAAGTTGTTCATGAAAAAAAATTTCCACTGATTTACAGCGGATTTCCTTAGAGTTTTTGAGCACCCTAAAGCCGGGTGGTGCCTTGAGAATAACGAAAGTATTTTTATATCAAATATCATAGATAACTGCAATTAAACGTGAAAAAATCATTTCTCTGTCTTGTCTGAGAGCTGAGAAAAAAAAATAATACTTGGTTTTCATATATTTTTTTTTTCTCGCCTCCAAATGGCCATTGGCGGCTATAACTCTAGTTTTGCACTATTATTCTTGTTCTTTTATTTTCTTCCAATCATTTTGCATTCACCTGTTCACCATGTTTCCTCTTTCTGTCCTCAGACCATTTTGCACCAGTCCTTTTCACTTTCCTGCCTTGGAATCCTTCCATTTTCAATACTTTTATCCGAAAGTCCTCTCTATTATTTATTTCTTCTTTTTTTATATTGCTTTTTCTAAATCCCTTTTTACTTCATTGACCCAGCTCGTTGTTAATTTCTTAGCAAATTATGTCAACAAAATTTTCAATTTGGCTAGGACAGGACCTCCAGAGAATATGAACCAAATCCTTCATCGACCTCGATCATAGGAAGTTATGATGGAGAGGAGGGGCTACCTCGACAGAGTTTTCCAGCTGAAAAGAGATTACCTTTATCCTGAAAGAATATATTTCAATTTTTATTTGACGTGAGTGCTATATATTGCAGAAAAACTTGGAGGTGATGTAGAGGGGGGGGGGCAGAGGGTCCTCTACTTTATTTTCTTCAGTGTTTTCTGTTCCTCTTTCTAGAATCCATTGCTTTCACTTTATTAGTCTGAAAAAATAATGTTTCCAGCCAAATATTAAAAAAAATAAAGAAACTTTCAAGTTTAAGTATTATCTATTACAGACTACAGTAGAAACTCAGTAATTCGTCATGAGTGGGGGAGAGGGAGGTGACGAATAACGGAAAAGACGAATTACACAATTTCGCTGGTAAAGTAACAAAAAATCATTTTAAACTATATAATTGTAATTGTTTTTTGCAATTAATGTAAAAAGGAACAGATGAATATTTGTTACACATTGAACTTGAGTGACAATGACAAAAAACACAAAGAAAGCTAAACACTTGCCGCCTCCCATCAGGTGTGAAGTATCTCATTCACATTGCTGCTCGAAACCACTCAATGTACTTAGTTAACATTTCCTCTACTTCTTTGCATGGGATAGTGGAAGAATTAGATAGGTCATCATCATCTTTTTCATCACTAGCTTCATTTTGAGCACTCGGCACTTGTTCTATAATTCCATTGTCATTTAAAATTTCATATCCGACATCCGTACTATCCATGTTCAACCAGCTGCTTACCTCTTTCTTATCTTTTCTCATTTTAAAACTTGGAGCAGAAGTTGCAAAGCCAAGTGCTAATGTTTTAGTAGGAAGAGGTTTCCAGTATTAACTGATTCCGGGAATTCGCCAGCTGCACTCATACTTCCTTTCATCTCTTACTACAATCAATGGAGGGATCGACTCCGGGCTTATTCTGTTTTTTTTTTGTTTTTTTTAATTGTTTATTTTTTATGAAATGATGTACAAAATTTATAAATACATGCGTATTTTTTAGTGATAAACCAAATGAGGTGATTTAAAGATTAAATAAGTAGAAAGGGGAAAAATGATTTACATACGTATTTAATTTTATTATTTATAGTTGCTAATTTAAAAAAAAAAAAAAATGACGAATTATAGAGTGACGAAATAACGAGTTTCCACTGTACTATAAAATTTACTAGACAAACGTTCAAAGCTCCCAATTAATTCAAAAAACTTATTTACATGACTGTAGGCCTACTTGAACGTACGTAGTTGAGCTTTGGTGCTCCACTAAACCATCAAATTAATCTCGTATCAAATCTTTACAATCCAATATCCTTAAAAAAATTTTCAACTATTTTGGCGACGTTTCGAGACTATATTGTTCTCATAATCATGTCCTACAGCGAAAAAAACAGGTTACAATGAAATTATATAAGTTATACAAGTTATTTCAATACATATAGTTAGCTACAGTACAAGTATATACCATCATGTGTAGGACAATAAAAATATATATAATTACAGAATACAGAGGAGTACTTTATTATTATAGTATATTTTTATTATCCTACACATGTTGGTATATACTTGTACTGTAGCTGTACATACTAACTGTATGTTTTGAAATAACTTGTATAACTTATATAATTTTATTGTAGCCTGTTTTTTCACTATAGGGCATGATTATGAGAACAACATAGTCTCTAAACGTCGCCAAAATATTTGTTTTTTTACTTATTGACTGAACCTCAAGAACCTTACTTAACATTTAATAGTAGCAGTCAAGAAATTTATCTATATATAAATATATATATATATATATATATATATATATATATATATATATATATATATATATATATATAAACAAAAATTATAATTATCTGGTTTTTGTAATAGCTATAGCTATAGCTACCGAAGGATTCTGTTTTTCAGATCTTCCAGGGTATAACGATTTTTGACGGCCGTAGGAAATATTTATCCTCTCATTCCCGACAAAATAATGTTCGTCTTTTTAAAAGTTGATTATTTATTTATTTTTTTTTTTTTGTATTTTTAAAGGAAACCCTATTCCCGCTTTATCCTTTTTACGGGACACTGAAGAATTCTGTTTTCAGATATCCCAAAATCTAACGCTTTTTGACCACTGTAGGATAGATTTGGCCTATCTTTCCAGACACGCTTAGTTTTAAGATATTATAAATAGTAATTATATATATTATAGGATTTTTGATAAAAACGGGGGCCGAGAGTCAAACAAAACGTTAAGTATTACAGTTCAAAAGAGGGATTATAAGACAATCGTTAAGACCATGTGGAAGCCTATAAGAATAAACAAGGGTACAATAAGAGACCTATGTCAATAGGAACTGCAATTTGCTGAGTGGACCGACTCAATAATCTTACTTCAGCTGCTCAGATCTCCACCCGCCCCTCCCCGTCGGTTCAAATACCACTCCCAAACTAATAAGCGAAGTAAAGCGATTTTATTTCAATGGCACGACTGAGGACAATAACACTCCTCAGCCAGAGGCACTTCTCATTTCAGTAGGCTTACAAGAGGAAGTCACACTCGGTCTCTCACGGTTCTTGTTGGCAATTTTTTTTTGGAGGTTTCTGGTAAAAAAATATTAGGCGTGTACTTTGCCGTTCCTACTAATGGGCATTAATAGAGGAGCAAAAAAAAAATGAGATAGCATTTAATTAATTTATTTTATATATCGAGTTTAAAAAATGATACCGGCATGATTCTTGTACCATTCTTTAATTTTTATTTTTGGATGTCTAATATATGAAAAATCAGTTGCTTCATAGATTTTGGTTTAGGTTAATTAAATTATAAAAAAATATTAGATCTTCAAGCAAACTACCTTGATAGATTTTTTTTTACAAAAACAATGACGGCAGATTCTTATTGCGAATAAAGTTATAAATCATAGGTATTTGATATAATTTAAGATATAAATTAAAAAAAATAAAATAAAATCGCAACACTTTCAACAGAGCCATAGAGTATTCAAAGACTCTAGAGCAAAACTAATAAATCACGTAATGAACAACATAAATATTTCTAAGAATCTCATTTTTCATCAGTTTCCAAGAGCATTCATACATATTTATTCACAGTCCGAGGGATTAAGGAGGACTCTTGGAGATCTAACCGTATTAATTACTGAAATAAAAAATAAAAAAAGCTGCACCTCTTACTAGTTACTAGTTACTACACCAACGGTTGTGAAAGGAGGTGGTTTGGCCAGAATTCACGCTCAACCGCCAGGATTTTTCCCCAATTAAGGGTACTCACTTTTTAAGAGACTGGATATGCCCCAAGAGGGTCACCCGACGCCTTACCCACTTAGCTACCGCGCCTCCTAATTTTTGAAATAACATTTTTTTTTTTCATACATGAATATTGATAAATAATTCTGTTTTATAACAAATAAGGCACATAAAAATTATTCACACTAATTTCAATTCATGTAGAAGAAGGTTTGTATAATAAAGTTAAATACATACCATAGTCAACTAAAAAAAAAAAAAAAAAAAAAAAAAAAAAAAAAAAAAAAAAAAAAAAAAAAAAAAAAAAAAAAAAAAAAAAAAAAAAAAAAAAAAAAAAAAAATAAAAAAAAAAAAAAAAAAAAAAAAAAACGAAAATTTCAAAATTGATATAGACTTATATAATACAAGATTAAAAACATAATAAAGATGTACCATGAAAAATGAAATGAAAAAAAATTTCATATAAAAGAAACTGTGAAAATTGTGAGAACAATACATCAGTGAAACAAAACAAAATTTAATAAAAAGAATAAGCAACACAAAAACGACTATAAAAAAAAAATAGTAATAATAAAAGGGATAATAAAAAACTGCACTGATGGAACACACGCAAGGATCGGGTGATGGATTTGATTTTGAAACCAAAATTCTAAAACACGAGCCTAAAACATAAAATACAAAAATGTTAAAAGCGATTATTTTAGGTTAATTATAAAACAGATATAGACAGGATAGCAACCAGCCATGCAACTATTATTGACAAATTATAAATTTAATTAATATTAAAGCTAAATTTAAAAAAAAAATTAAATATATGAAAGAATAAAATAAAACAATTTAAAATAATTAATTATAAAATGAATATTGGTAACAAGACATTTGAAATGTAAATCTTTAATAGTTGAATAAATATCCTTTATATTTGGTACTGTTTGATTTAATAAAATAATTAAAATATTTTTATTTGAAACTAAACGAAGAGTCCACGGGAGAAAGGATGAATGTCATTGGGAATGCATTTCGAGAAAATTAAGTTTTATGGTCTGGATCTTAAATAACTTCAGTATGTTTTCATAATTTTAATTGTACTTTTTGTATGTCATTTTCCTATTTTTTTTTTTTTGCAAATTAAATTTTTTAATAATCTAAGAAATAAAGTTTTAGTTAAAAAGCTCCAATTTAAACTCGGAAGGAAGGAGGAGAGACCTGGATGTTCCCCTTTTCTTCCGTGTATGGATATCTTTCAACCTCTTGTAACTAATTTACAAACACCTTTTCTGGCTGATACATTTCACCATCTTATTCTACTCAACAATGTGAATATTTTGAAGGATAAAACTCCATTTCAGAAAAAAATTGACTCTCCCCCTTTCTCCCGTGGACTATTCAAATAATTAAGGTAATAATATTCCGTATATAGTACCATAATATTTACGCCTAATTAGAAAATTGAAGTATTAGCAAATTTGAAATATAATAATTCCTTCTATATATTATTTTCAAATTTTTGTTAAAACCAAAAATATAAATTAGCTATAAAATATTATTATAGACCATTCGTATTTGATTGTGAATAAAATTATATAGAAAATAATAATCACATAGTTCATAACTTTTAATTTTGAAAAACCTCAAATTTTTATTAAAGAACTTCTTCAAGATATTAAATATTTGAAAGCAAAGGTTTTCCATGGAACTGACGAATCTCAGTTTTAACGAGAATCCTCATTGTGAAGTGAAACAGTATTTTATTCCATATTGCCACTTGCGTCATTCGGAACAAAAGATAAAAGTACGATTGATAAATGGTTCTAATAACAACCACAAACACGCTGGCTCAACGCTGGCTGCTTTTGGTATACTGCCATTTGGTATATTGCATGCATGAAAGTTACATAATAATCGTAATATAAGAAATCACCTGTAGAGCTGTTTCATTATTTTAAAGTAACATATTTCATAGGTTTATACCTTTTTAAGTGTTTTAGATTAATTAATTAAATTTGTAATCTTATGCAAACGTTAGAATAATTAATTCAATTTTAATGGTACAACTCCTCCATTTATTCTAATTTTACGTCAACATGTTTCGGGATTCTCATTCTCATTTTCAGAATTCTAAAAATGTTACCAATAACATGAACACCACTCAATAATTCCTACAAATTAAAATTACAATATAAATATTTTACTGTGATTTTGTTCACATTGTCACTAGTTATGTACTAAACCAATTTAAGTCAAATGTACCCTTATGGCTCATAAACATTATCAACTTAGAAATATTCATATCAATGATTATTTATTCAACTATTAACAATTTACATTTCAAATGTCTTGTAACTAATATTCAATTTATAATCAATTCTTTTATTTTATTCTTCCAGTTACTTAATTTTTTTAATTTAGCTTTAATACTAATTATATCTTTGATTTGTCAGTAATTGTTGGCTCCTAACTTGTCTATATCTGTTTTATAATTAACCGCATTATCTATTGTTTTATTTATTATTTATTTATTACAGGAAATTGGTAAAACAGATTTTTAACCGATTTCAAAAAATTATGCAATCTTCCACTTTACACTTAATAACACAGTAACATAAGAATAACCACCACTATACACTTAAACACACAGAGTCACAAACACTATTAGCAAGAAATCACTTTTTATATAACCTTCCACTATAAACATATTTCTCCATGGTAACAATCAAAATCATTCACACAATTTAAATATATATGCAACTCTCAATGTGTCGAACTTCGATAAGTTTAACAAAATCTATGAACTAAGTACGAGGGTGAATCAAATATAAACGGTAATTTTCAAAATTATATTTATTGAATAATATTATACAGAAACTATACCTTCAACATTTTTCAATGTAGTCTCCTGCATTATCTACACACTTCTGCCACCGATTTGGAAGCTTGAATATTCCCTGTTCATAAAAAGACTGAGGGCGAGTTTTTAACCATTCGCGCACGTGCTTTTCGACGTCTTCATTGTTTTCAAATCGTTTTCCTCCAAGTGATTCTTTCAGGGGCGCAAACAAAAAATAGTCACAAGGGGACAGGTCTGGACTGTAAGGAGGGTGTTCGAGAGTTTCCCAGCCCATTTCTTCCAATTTATCCCTTGTCAACAATGCGGTGTGAGGCCTTGCGTTGTCATGGAGAAGGATGACATCTCTAATGGGCAGACCTCGTCTTTTGTTCCGGTAACTGGTTTTTGCTGACTGTAGCACCTGGCAGTAGTAAGCCGCATTCACTGTTCGTTGATCGTGAAGAAAATCAATGAGTAGAACTCCCCTTGAGTCAAAAAAAATTGTTGCAAGAACTTTTCCGGCTGAGAGACGAGTTTCGGCTTTCACTGGGCAGACTTCATCCTTCCTTCGCCACTCCTTACTTGCCATTTTCGATTCGGGGGTGTAATGGTGGACCCACGTCTCATCACATGTGATGTGATGTGGAGCAAAACGATTTGAAAACAATGAAGACGTCGAAAAGCACGTGCGCGAATGGTTAAAAACTCGCCCTCAGTCTTTTTATGAACAGGGAATATTCAAGCTTCCAAATCGGTGGCAAAAGTGTGTAGATAATGCAGGAGACTACATTGAAAAATGTTGAAGGTATAGTTTCTGTATAATATTATTCAATAAATATAATTTTGAAAATTACCGTTTATATTTGATTCACCCTCGTACATTGCTCGTAAATTTCACTTCAATAAATCTATTTCATGCAAAGTAAGTTCAACTGAAAATAGGGGTCAAAAGACAGGAAAAAATACACTCACCACTAAAAAGTAAAAAATAAAAATAACTTTTAGAAAAACAAAACAAAACCGACTTCAAGATTAAACCTACATATTTAGAACTAAAAAGTAAAAAATAATATTTTAGTTGCTTCGAAACAAAGAGAATTAAATGACAATCAACGGAATTATCGATCCTTATATACCTATTCACAATTTATGATCAGTCATTTTTGGAGTCGGTGCCAACCAAAACAAAGAGAATTCGAAAAAAAAAAAAATGTTAATTGTAAAGATTCCTCCCCACAATTTCATCACCGCCACACCGCTGCTGTCTCGTGCCATTCGAAAGCTTGTTGTAAAGGCAGGATTAAACTGCTCTTCTTGGCTGGCACCGAGTCCAAAAATAACTGATCATAAATTGTGAATAGGTATATAAGTATCGATAATTTTGTTGATTTCATTTAATGGTTTTTGCTTTTGAAGCAACTAAAATATTATTATTTACTTTTTAGTTCTATGTATGTAGGTTTAATCTTGAAGTCGGTTTTGTTTTTTTTTTAAATTTTTTTTTTTTAAATATTGCTTCTAATATTTTTCTATTGTATGTTTTATGTTTGTGAGCAATAATTATATTTGCTCTGGGAAAAGAATTGTTTTCAAATATCAATAATATATGCATTAATTTATGGAGTTTAACTTTAATCTTCACACAAGAGTAAAACGACAAGAAACAGCCTGTCATTTTTGACTTCTTCAACATTTACTAGACAAACTTGTTGATCTTTAGGGCTCCACTAAACCTTTCAATTCTTTTCTTATCCAATTCTTACATAATGGAATTCTTCTAAACTTATCCATAAAGATCTTTATGTTCCGTATATAGCTGACTTAGCCCAACAGATACCTACTCTTATTGTATACACTATACCAACTTAAATCCACAAGTCTCTCAAAGTGCTTCACACTCGATTCCTAATAACCATGAGAGGCGTCTGAAAAAGAGATGGACAAGAGACCTTCTAATGCAGAACTTTTAATTGACATTTCATTGTTATCATATTCCACATTTACTTGTTGTATATAATATGCTCTATTCTAAAATAAAATAGCTTAATGAGATGGCGGATCTCTACGAACCCTTGAGATCCAAACCCACTCTCCCCCTCCCAGTACCCCATTGTGGAGAGGATGGGATAATCCTGGAGAACATTAAGGAAGAGGTGAACCCCATTGTTCAGCCGCCAGGATTAAATACTTAAGGATAACATCTCCATTCCTGAGCTTCTCCTCTAAGAGGTGGGTAATAGAGACATTATTAATATTAAGTCTCTTAATATTGAGGAAATGTCATTATAATTATTTATCTGATTAATTAATTTTCTTAACAATTAAAAATGTTGGGCTATTTATATCATAGAATAGCGTTACGATAATATAGTGTTAAATAAGATATAATTAACAAATATCGAATTTATGTTTATAAAAATAAATTACACAGGTCTGCATTTTTAAATTTATTTCATGTTTTAAAGTTTTGTTGAATTAATTAATCTGAAAATGATTTTACTTTTTCTCCATCAGGTCCAAATTTTTCCGCTTCATAACGGAACATGTTACTGAGACATCTGTTGGGTATGGTACGACAATTTACAATCAAGAACGGCGATTGTATGTGGCTCATATTTTCACGAAGTTTTCATCTTTTTTATGAGAGTAGGATAGCAGAGACAGGGAAAATCATTGGGATAAGAGAGAATTGCTACAATGACTTTCATTGCAACTTGGAGTAGAAACTGTGACATTTCTATAGAATTAGTTTATTTGAAGACTGGTTTTGAATGTTAAACATTAATCAAAAGCTCTAAAATTAAAGTCCTCAAATATAAAGTTCTAATAGACGTGGCAAAAATTCATCTAATTGTATTGATCCTTCTATACCATCATGCGGACCTCCAGTAAGTTAGAGTTCATTAAAAACATTTTTTTTAGGTATATTAGATTTACAATACTGTTTATTAAATAATATTGCTTTATTCTAATTCAACTTATTAATAATGGTTTAAATAGCGTTATATTGTGCTTCGACATGTTTGTTTATAGTTAAAGTGGTATTGTAAAATGTACTGATTTTTAATTTTATGTGATTACAAAAGCAAAAATATGTGGATAACAGTGAAGTTTAAAAAATTGACCGTGAGTGCCATTCCACATAGCATGTTACAAAAGTAAGATGTTATATAAAGATTGAAATTGATGATCAAATTTACTTCTATTCAATTAAATTTAAAAAAAAAAGATTTTAAAATACACTGAAAGACTAAAGCGATAAGAAACTGCTTGTCGTCACAAACTACTTCAACATTTACTAGACAAACATTCAAAGCTCCCAATTCATTACAAAAGACCTATTTACATGAGTGAGTTAGACCTATTTGGACGTACGGAGTTGAGCTTTGGGGCTCTACTAAACCATCCAGTTTATCTCGTATCCAATCCTTACAATGTAAAATCCTTCGAAAAATCCTAAATGCCCCTTACTTTGTCACCAATAAACTTATCCATAAAGATCTTAATGTTCCATATATTGCTGAGTTAGCCCATACCAGATACCTGTCCTTTCATAGCAAACTCCATAACGACTGAAATCCATTAGTTTCTCAACTTGCTTCCCACTCCATTCCTGATAATCCTCCGAGGCGTCTGAAAAGAAGATCTTCTAGAAACGAAGGCCTAGAGATCTTCCAGTGTAGAATTTTTATTGAAGAGCTACTGATGAGTAGTTCTTTTCAAGTTTTGAAATGTTATTGTAATCGTCATCAGCTCATTTACTTGATGAATGTATTTGTACAGTTGTAAATTTCAATAAATTGATATATAGAAAAAGAAAAAATACACTGAAGTATGAAAATCGACCAATTGTAATTAGCACCAATCTGCTATGGAGTTTACAATGGCAAAACCACTGAACCCATTTGTAAAAAATTTTAACTAAATCATATTCATGGATCATGGAACGTTTAGTAATAATAAAAATTTAAATGTTTAATGTTGGGTGGCAGAAACGAGGTTAGCTACACTGTCATATACTTATATGGTTAGAAATTAAAATCCAACCAGATGAAAATAATGAAATTATTTCTGTGGAATATAAATTAAAATATCAATCCTTTGGTTTGTATATTGTGTGTAAAAATATGATTCATGGGCCTTTAGTTTTTCTTAATGGTCTCTGTCTATCCGGATATCCAACTCCAACATTAAAATTTTAACCAGATTATAAATGACTGCTATGCATAAAAAATCATTGAAGAACTAATGCTCAATCGCATGCTACATTAAAAGATTTTTATCAATGGACAAATAAAACATAAAATATTAGTTAAAACTATATTTACTCATGAGAGCGAGTGAAGCCGCGAAGGGAAATACTATTAATAAAAGAAGAGAATGTGAGAATAAACAAAAACATCACCATTTGGTAAAGCTGGTGTTAAGAGCAATCAGCAGCAATGTGTCGGAGGGAATCGAAGTTTTTCTTCTATTTTATATGGTTCAATTTTAATAAAATACATTTGCAATAGCAATTAAACGTTATGAATGATTGGGTTAGTTTTAAAATTATTAAATAATGTAACTAGTTCCATTCAAAAGTAAGAGAGAACGCTCATTCATCCCTAAAACAAGCAAGAGAGGTTCTATTTCTGTCGTATTTGCAGATTGGAGTCAGTGGACAAACGTACACTGAATACGAGAGGGGGGGGGGGCGGGTTGTGGGGTATGGGGTGTGTGGTGTCTGGTGTGTAGTGTATGTTCCCAGTATACGGGCTCTCACTCACTAATCTGCTCTTACAAACGGAAGGGCTTCAATCACATCAGGAAATATTTCTGAGAAAGGCTTTTCGGTAGATGTAAGAATTATGTTTTTTTTTTCTCAAATCTGAGCTCTTATTATTAAACTATTATCATAACAAGTTTGTATCAAACAAAACACATTTTTAATTTTGAAAATTGAAGTTTAAAATAAATATAATTATAAACTTGATAATTATAGGGACAAGTATATATATATATATAGGTACAAGTAGTATACAGGGACAAGTATCAAGACAGGACATATAGAATGAATAAAATTTTAAAATTATAATCATTATCATAATTTTAATAATAATAATAATAATATGATTATTATTATTACAACGTATGTAACAACACACGTATTTAAAAACCCTCTAAGGGGTCTTGGGTTCAGTTTGTAATATTGTACATTTTCTTAGACAACGCTTGTACAAAGAGAAAATTTGGTCAGAATTATATTCAACCACCAAGTTTTTCCTCAGTTAGGTGTCTTACTTTATAGATGTTGAGTGTGCCCGGGATGGTCTCTCAACCTTATGTTCGATCATCGATAATATAATAGAATTAATGAATATATGCCTCATTGGAACTTAAACTTGGGTCCAAGAATCCAGGTCCTTTCCACTTTTAAAAAAAAAAGATGCATAAGTAGTCTTTGAAAATCTTACAAAAAAAAACTTCTCAATGTTTGCCTAAGAGTTTTTGGATATCATTTAATTAGGCTTATATTTTATAGTATTCTACAGATATTGTATAATCCGCTACCTAAGATTCCATCTGGACAAACGTTTTACTTGAAGTCCGTACGAAACATAAAATAGAAGAAACTGCTCGTCATTTTCGACTACTCCAGGATATTTTAGACAAGCGCTCAAAGCTCCCAACTGGTTACAATAAACGTATTTATATAGCAGTAATTGGACCCTTTTGGACATAGGGAGTTGAGCTTTAGGGGTAAACTAAACCTTCCAATTCTTCTCGTATCCAATCCTTATGATCTGAAATCCTTCGTAAAATGCTCAATGCTCCTAGAGAAGATGAAAAATAGTAGGAACAAGATGGCCTTGGGACCTTTTAATGTTTAACATTAATGGAAGTGCTATTAATCGATAGTTCTTCAAAAGTTGTCAACATGTCACTGTAATCATTTCACCACACATTTACTTAATGTATATATTATATTTAAAAAATCCTGCACCACCTGCAACTCATGAAGGCTCTTGGGTTCAGTACTTTGGTAAGACTGTACTATTTCTGAGCCAAAGGTTGTAAAAGGAGGAGTGTGGTGGCCGGAACACTCGCTCAACCTAAAGGTTTATATTTTCCCAAAATTAAGGGTAGCCACTTTATACAGGTTGGGTGTGCCCCAGGAGGGTCCCCAACCCCGAAACCAATCCACGGCCGAATTAACAGAAAATAAATTTTCTGCGTTCAGTCGAATTCGAACTCGGGCCCGGAAGCATGGATGCACCTCGTATATATTGTATACAGTTCTAAAAAAAAAAAAAAAAAAAAAAAAAAAAAAAAAAAAAAAAAAAAAAAAAAAAAAAAAAAAAAAAAAAAAAAAAAAAAAAAAAAAAAGTTTAACCTTATTCTACAATAGTTCTAGTACTAATTATCAAGATGGTGGTGTATAAGATAAAAAATAAGAAAAATTATAGCTATTTGTTATCTTATAACATCTCACAGTTCTGTACATATAGTTGAATGGATATATCTGTATTATTTTTTTATTGTTATTACCAACCTTCATATCAAATGGTAATGCAATTACTTTGTTTTTATTTTGAAATTTCTATATATAAAAAGTAATGATTAATTTATATTTCGAGAACAGTTATTCTGTTCTGTCTTTATATTATAATTAGCTTCCCATCTGGATGATGTTAGTATTTGATCCTGAATATTTACTCAAAATGTAAATGTAAGCACTCAACCTCATTGAAGATAAGATCCAATCTGGTAAAGTACTGGCAGCCAATCACCAAGTATCTTCACCAAACCACTTCCACAGTTATTTAATTAGTCTGAGTGACTGAGCAAAAATTAAATTTGCAGATCATGAATAATCGATATAATTATTAAACTTGTTCCATATAATTTGTTCAATGGTAATAGCTACAGTTAGTTAGTTATTTGAATTAATATTTAACAATTTCAAAATAGTTGGAGAGTCTGTTTCTTCATTTATATTTAATTTAGCCGTCAAGTATCTGCTGTCATAGACATGTCTCTTAGTCTTGAGTCTATAGGTTTTGTTTTGTTTTTTTCGCCACCAAAATGTGTAACATTTTTTTCACACTAAACATGCTATACTTTGATTCTTTGATGCCTCTGTCGGCGTTGCTCAAATAAAAATTTCGCCGGCAGTGTCCTTGACAGAAATTTTATGGAAAGTATTAATTTTATATAACATTTGTCGCTAGAATCTACTGTTGAGGAGATATATTGGTTTGAAAAAATCCAAAGTTTTGTTTAAATTTTTTAAGTGGGGTTTTTTTCACACGTTCTAGCACTGTTGGTGTTGGTTGGACTGAAAATTATTAAAGCTAAAATTATTGAAGCTTTTAATTAAATCTTTTTATTCCTTATTAATTATGGTTCCTTCCCATTGTCGCATTTATGGAAATAAAAGAGCTGATTCAACAGCTTAATTAGCAAGAATAATTGACAATTATATTGTTAAATACATCAACCTTATTCCTAAGGAAGACTGGGTGAGACATGTGAGATGCGTGATTCAACCGAAGTGGGAAGAGACATGGAAAACAAATAGGTCTAAATTGTTAGATGTAAAGTCGAACTGCTCAGCAAAGTGGCAAACAAGTTATTTCCAAAAAGGAGGAAATAATTTTGTGCCACCTGAGAATAGGCCGCTGTGAATTCTCCAATGGCTACCTTCTCCGCGGCTTGGAGCCCCCTACCTGCGTTAACTGTGAGGAACCCAGGACAGTAAAACATGTATTAGTAGATTGCCCACAGTTTTCATCTCTAAGGGAAAAATTTAAAATTTCATATACACTGAAAGAAATCCTACAAGGTGATGAAAAATCAGTGAAATCATTGTTGGAGTTTCTTAAGGTTATCAGATTTTATGGACGGATATAGGGGATAATAAATGGAAGACGAACTGCCAATGTCCCTGAAGGGTAGAGGCAAACCAAAAATAAATTAAAAATAAAACATCATGTCTTCTTTAAATGTTTGTTTTATATTAGGATTTTTTTTTTTTTTTACTGCTAATGTTATTTAATATACTATGGCAAAATGTCAAGTGTACTTTAACTGATAATGGAATAAAAAATATTTACAGGTAAACACGAGCCCCTAACTTAAATTTTTTTAGATCATTTATTGAAGCAATGTAAACAGATAACAAACACTGTAAGTAAAGTAAATCTTTGCTAGAAAATAGTATAAATGCCATAAAAATATATGGCACATCGCTATCTAAAAACACAGGCACCTTAAGGAATTTAGTAAACACTGTGAAAATATTTTCCGGAAGGAATTCCCAGCGGAATATCCAGTGGCTATATTTTATGTGCAGTGTGAGAGGGAAGAGGGTGCGGGAAAGAGGAAGAGGGAAGTAGGGTGTAGGTGAGACATAAACTCGGCAACAAAAGCAGGAGTTGGTGGGTGGGGTCTGCCTCTGTATCCGGCCGAGGGTACCTCGTAGTAGTCTGGGTCACTCCTTCCCTGTCTTCTTTTTTAGATAAACAAAACAACAAAATAATTTTAAATATTATATTGAAGCCTAAAAAAAAAATAAATAAATAAATAAAATAAAGTAGCAATAAAATCACAACTTTTATCACAAAAAGTACAACAAATATCAACACTAAGAAAGTCCAAAAAACTATAATAATAAGCTACACTTTTTTTTCTGTTTTATTTTCAAGATCTCGATCGAGAAGCACCCACGTTTCGCAGTTTTATGCGAATAAAATGCGAAGTTAAAGTGGTTGAATTAATTACTACATTTTTTTTTTTTTTTTTTTTTTTTTTTTTTTTTTTTTTTTTTTTTTTTTTTTTTTTTTTTTTTTTTTTTTTTTTTTTTTTTTTTTTTTTTTTACAAAGGACACTCTCTCTTCTCGTTTAATCCTTTGGATTTTGATATTCTTGGTAATTGTATAGCCAACAGGAATCCAAGAAGTTGGAGATTTTCTCTCGATCCTATCTACCCCTATATGGTATAATGCCTCTTTATTATTTATCTAATAATGATGTTTATCTGGTTTTCTTTAAATTACCCATTTATGTATTAAACTGTTTATATTATAGTTTATTACATAGATGGCAGTCAAAAGAAAACCAGGAAACCTGCATTATTAAATTAGCCTGGGGACAACCCAATATGATCCAGACTACTGCGTATTTCTCTTATTAATGAAGATTACGTTACGTTCAATGTAGATATACTGAAATTTCTGAGTCATTGCAGATACGAGTTACTAAATATAGTTGTAAAAGCTAACGATAAAGCAGAATTCTGCTATAGTAAACTGTAGGATTAGATAAGCAAAGGACTGAGCCGAGTTGGACCCAAGCCCTCATTAGCCAAACCTCGGGAGCTCTCGTAACGAAAACTCTCTTATCGGGAGGGGATGGGAGGGGAGGGGGGAGGGGGTTCTGGAGCGAGAAGAGCACCACCCTCCTCCTAATGATAGCCTCGTTATAACCTCCTCAGCAAGTTCAGTCTTCTCTCTGTGTCAACTTAATTATCGACTATCAAACTTCTACTGATCGATTATTATCTGCTGTAAGGTTCCCTATATCAACTTAGTCTCTCTAACGATATGGAACTCAACTAGAGCTATTTAAGTCCCTTCTCCTCTTTTTTATTATATATTTATTCAATGTCAGTTTAACCAAAATGTTTAGGATAGATTAAAATTTATAAGTTCACGTAGAGTTACGTCAACTGTTTCATGCCGTAAAAAAGTACTTTTGGACACAGCCTTATCCATGAATTGCCTACAATGATTTATTCTTAAAACTGTTTATTGATATTTAAATTTTTATAAAGTTACAGACTACTTCAACATTTACTAGACAAACGTTCAAAGCTCCTAATTAATTACAAAAGACTCATTTACATGACTGTGATTAGACCTATTTGGACGTACGGAGTTGAGCTTTGGGGCTCTACTATACCATCCAATTCATCTCGTATCCAATCCTTACAATCCAAAATCCTTCGAAAATCCTCAATGCTCCTTACTTTGTGACCAATAAACTTATCCATAAAGATCTTAATGTTCCATATGTTTCTGATTTAGCCCAAACCAGATACCTATCCTTCCATAGTAAGCTCCATAACCACTTCAATCCACTAGTCTCCCAACTTGCTTCCTCCTCCATCCCTGATAATCCTCCGAGGCGTCTGAAAAGAAGATGGCCTAGAGACCGTTTAGTGTAGATTTTATTGAAGTGCTACTAGTGAATAGTTCTTCACAAGTTATTTGCATGTCATTGAATTCACTGTCAACACATTTACTTGTTGTATATTATTTTGTACAGTTGTAAATATCAATAAATGAAGAAAAAAAAATTTTTTTCTATAAATTATATACAACAGATAAATTTGAGGAAAATGATTATTTATTGAAGACGCCTCAGAGGGTTATTAATGGATAGGTATCTGGTTTAGGCCCAATCATCAACATATGGAACATTAAGAATTTTATGGATAAGTTTGTTTGTTGCATAGTAAGGAGGATTGAGGATTTCACGAAAGATTTTGGATTGTGAGGATTGGATGCGAGAAGAATGGGAAGGCTTAGTGGAACATAAAGCTCAACACAGTATGTTCAGATAGGTCTAATTACTGTTATATAAATGTCTTTTGTAATTAATTTGGAGCTTTGAATGCCTGTCCAGTAAAATGCTTCTAAGGACTAGTGAAAGCCTGAATGCTTTTAGGCACTAGTCGGAAAAACAAACAAGAAAGTTCACAACAAACATTATTACTGGAATGTATTTTACAAGATAGTGCAAAAAGTAAGGTAAACTCAGTTACTGACATCCTATGGATATCTTTTAAACTACAGATAGAATTGAAAGTATTTTAACAAAGTTGAGCTCTAGGATTTAAAAGGAATTTAATTAATTTTTTTGGGTAAATATTTTTTTTTCTTCTAATTTTCAAGATTGTGTGTCAATAACTGTCTGGGCTACCTATAAAGACTATTAACCTTAACCGTAAGCATGTCTTAAAATATATACCAAAGCAGGTTTCTAAATTGATTTGTCTTGTGGCTGTTGGAGTGTAACAAAGTCAACAGCAACAAGGCGAACAATTTGAACATTAAAATTAGATCGAGGTTTGTTGAACAGTCCTTCGAGATTGTTCCAACGCTTCTCAGAAATTACCTTAATATTTCCTCATCCAACACCATTAAGGCCTACAATAGATTGGATTTACAATGATACAATACAATTGATACGTCTCTTAATATTTCCAATTGTTATTTACGAATTCACAGCTAACGAGCATCGAAATATTACTAATACTCTATATTTTATTATAATTCTATAATTCGTAAGTTGTTGGAAAATATTGGAAGTAAGAATTTTTTTTAATGGTATCAATTTTTCTCATTTTACTAAAAAAAAAAAATTGGATAAATGAAGTATTTGAGTGCTTTGTTCCAGAAAATATGCTATTGCTGAATACAATTTTGTTCGTGTACCATTGAAGTACCATTATTGAATAATTATCTGTAATTCTGAATATAATGACATTGTTTGAGGAACAAATATTATGTGACAGTGAACAAGGACTAAGGCTCCTTAAGCCGAAGGTGTCGGATGAGCCCCATCCATCTTCGAGGTACTTAGCCGTCACTCACTAGTCAGTGGGGTAATGAGGGCCTTCCTGTTCTTTCATGGTCTCTTGGTCGGTGTCCTTCGGGATTTTCTAAACCAGTAAACCAGTTCAAATTCCTATATCGTCTTATATGTTTATGTTCCGCGGGATGGTTTTTTATTTTTTTTTATTTTTCTACTTATAGACTTATTATCTCGTCAAACATAATATCTTAAGTGCATCTATTCACGAAATGAAGACCAGTAGTTGAATTCATGATGTTGTGGCCAAAACTTTAGTCAAGAAATTTCAGTAATACGATTTTGTGTATTTTTTTTTTTTAATTGCAATTTGTTAATTTTTTAAAAAGTATTTATTGATATTCAAAACAGTATACTTTAGAATGAAAAAATAATATTTATTTTAGGACATCTTGTCCCCTAAGAATAACAAACATGTACAATAAGGTAGTATACTATTCTGGCTATCTTAAGTTTAAACGAAGATAATAATATGTATAAAATATGATACGAGTATATGTATGTACAGTTGGAAATAGAACTTTAGGTATAAATATATAGATAAGAAAAAGAAGAGATGGGGAAAAGAAGAAATAATAATAAAACGATATGATGATATAATAATTACAATGCATTCAGGAAAAATAAAGAAATAAATCAAAAAAATTAAATTAAAATGAACATAAAGGGAAAGATATATAGAGAAAAAAGTTAAGAACTACTTTAATGTTGAAAAGACAAAATATTTACAAATACAAAAAAAAATTGTGAATACATATTTATTTATACAATGGCATATATACATAATTATATGAGCAGAAAAGCAATTGTTAAGGAAAATGGTTACAAGAACTCCTAAAGAAATGCTCACCAGTAGCATCTCAATAAAAGTTCTACATTAAAGGCCTCTTGGCTATCTTCTCTCCATCTCCTCGGAGGATTATCGGGAATAGAGTCGAAGACTAGTGGATTTCAGTGGGTATGGAGTTTACCATGAAAGGACAAGAATCTGGCTTGGGCCAAGTCAGCAACATATGGAATATTAAGATATTTTTGGGTAAGTTTGTCTGTGACATAATAAGAAGCATTCAGGATTTTACGAAGCAGTACAAGAAGTATTTGAAGGTTTAGTGAAGCCTCAAAGCTCAACTCCGAATGTCTAAACAGGTTTAATTACTGTTAAATAAATGTATTTTGTAATTCATTGGGAGCTTTGAATGCTAGTCGAGTAAATGTTGTACTAGTCGTAAACGCCGATCTATTTCTTGTCTTATAAATCTGGCATGTATTTCTCTATTTAAATTGTACAATAGTATTTTATGTATAAAACAAAATGACAAAAAACATAATAATTTGTCGTTTGCCATTCAAATGAATTTTATTTTATTAATTAATTAAATTGTTATGTATGATGTTTTAGAAATTCTTCGTAAAAATACTCCTGCCTTCTCTTTCATTTAAATAGTTTTTTTTGGGTTTTTTTTTTTGTAACCTAACATATGAAATATTATGGGTTAAACTATCGTTATCATAGATAATCGCTCGAGATAAAAGATAAGAGAGAATAATCATTAATTAAGTATTATTCGATTCAAACGTTGAGAATTACAATTATAAGCTCGGGTCCACCGGGAGGAAGCAACCCATTAACGACCCGACTACAGAAGGACCACTAATCCACTATCCACAAATAGGCAAGTAGTAATAGGTAGTCGTAGCGGCGGCTGGGGTCCTAATGAAGCCAATGATAACTAACTCACTAACTATCCAGTTATATAATTCTGGAACTAAAACATTTTTCTTCAAAATCAAAAAAACTCAGGCAGATTGAGAATAAAGTGATTTCATTAAAAATCTGCAATACCTGACTATCTCGTTCATATGGCGCCATTCCGTTGCGTATTTATGTTAGAAATGGTTGGTGCTGAAATAAATTAGTAATGATCAATATAAATAAAAACACATAGATATGAATATACGAAAACAACTATGTACCTTTAAAAGATTAATCTTTGGTTTTCCATTCATAACTTATCTGCTAATTTTGTTAATATTCGTTAAATAGGTATGTAAACTAAAATTTTTGTTTGGAATACTAATAATTTTTTTTCAATTCACTCTCTCTCAGAATTTGAAGAATGTAGCATAAGATGGAAAAATAGGGATATTTAGCATAATTTTGTATTAATTAAAAAATAAGGTCTGCTGTAGTTTTATTGTAGACTAGGATTTAGGGTTCAGAAAGATATTTGGTGAGGAGGCTTACCTATCGCATTTGTAAAGTTTGATAGTGGAAAGCTTAAAAAATAGCATTACTCACTTAAAAACTAGAAAATAAATCTCTTTATGGTCACGCATTAAACCTGAGCAGTAAGTAGTGATTGGCAAATGGTGATGTCTTCGGTACGGTCCGTTCATTTGCTGTCAACGGACGGGTGATCTATGTTGTCAACACTAAAAACCCTAATAATCAATCAGTCAATTGATATTAAACAATGAGGTCTCTCATTCAACTCCTTTTGAGCCTTGCCGTATAATGCCAGATCTTTCCGACATTTATTTACGAGTTCGTTCATCTAAACATGTAATTTTTCATTCTGAATTTCTGTAAAATAAATTGCAGAGTATTTCAATCCAAAATAAATAAATAATATAAATGGTTATTATTTATTAAATGCTTAAGGGATAGCTTACCTAGTACCTAAGTACCTAAGTGGCTGACTTTCTGCAAAGTACCCCAATGAGGGCACACTTATCACTACTAGGGTCAGGATCATTGGTTTCTAGCCAGCAATACCTGGGGTACAAACGTGTCGAAAATTCAAAGGGAGAAATGCAACTGATAGATAGAGGGGCTATATTCCTATTGAAGATATGCCAGGAAACAAAAAGAAATTTCTTTTGGAAGACTTTGGGATGAAGAAAGCAATTCTGGAGGGAAAAGGAACACAGTAGAAAGCAGTATAGGATATCATGATAACGATAAGAGGCCAGGCAGCAATCGACTCTATGATACCTACTTAGAATCGTTACACCTTAGATAAGTACTAAATGAGTCCTTTAGAATCAAAACCCGTTATGTCTATTATTCAAAACCTTACGGGTCGAAAATACAAAATACTAATTTTTGGCCAGACGAAAAGACCTACTTCAATATTGTGTTCTTGGTTGAAGTGGTCTTAAACTTGTGAATTTTCAATATCAATGCACGTATAAGCAGAAAATTTCAATTTTGTGTTGAACATAAAGGGTTTTCTTTGGAGGTCAGCTCAAAAATTTATTATTTGGTAATTTTTTGCTCTTTAGAGTTTTCATCACTCTTTTATTTATTATAGATTGAAAATATGAAAAATGTTATATTTTATAATTATACAATCTATGTAACAAAGTGCTGAAGTTTTGAGTTTTTTATATGCATGTATTTAGAACTGATGAGGAATGAAGTTTACATTCAAAACTAGTTTTAAAATAAAAAAAAATCTAATAAAATTGAAAATTAATTCATCAATCCTAATTGTATCGATCCTTCTATACCATGCGTACCTCATGCGACGAATATAAAGAACTTACATAATAGGATTCACTGAAAACTGTGAGTGTGTGCATAATCTAACGAGTTTGTAAAAAAACTATGCATTTTTTTAGCTCTCATGTGGATTATGAAGCCGATTAAGATTCAATTTTTGTTGGGATCTAGTGGTTTTTAGATCTATTGTCTTTAAACTATAAATAAAGGCCCTTTTAAATTTACATTTAAAAATCGAATCGTTCAACATTTACTTCATAAACGTCCTTGTCTCTTTAGTTACAAAAGACTCATTTACATAATAGTAGTTAAAACTATTTTGACGTATGGAGTTGGGCTTTGGGGCTCCACTAAACCATCCACTTCATCTCGAATCCAATCCTTGCAATCCAAAATCCTTAGAAAAATCCTCAATGCTCCTTACTTCGTCACAAACAAACTTATTCACATAGATCTTAATATTCCATAGGTTCCTGACTTAGCCCAAAGATACCTATTCTTTCATAGCGAACATCATAATCATTCAAATCCATTAGTACCACAACTCGCTCCTCATTCTATCCTTGATAACCGAGATGCTTGAAAGGAAGATGGTCTCGTGACCAGCTAATGCAATACTTTATTATATAGAACATTCATAAGTGCTACCAATGGGTAGTTGCTTTCAAGGAATTGACATATCATTTTTAGAATTATCATCACATTTACTTGTCCTATTTTATATATATTGTATACTGTTGTAAATTTCAATAAATAGCTGTAAAAAAAAAAAAAAAAAATTAATAATGTATATTTGTATTCTTGATACAAGTGGACTTCATGAGTTTTGATCCTAATCGACTTAATTAATGTTGATAGCCTGTACTATAATGTAAATTGTGTTCTGACCAATGAATAGTAATCGTAGTGTAATCTTTAGATTCAGATTATTAAATTTATAATTTTGTTAAATTAAAATATTGCATAATCCGTACTGATTATTTATCACCTAATTGGCATTAGAGTCGAATTGGTTGCTAGGCGAGTAAAAGGCATGAATCCATAAAAAAAAAAAAAAAAAAAAAAAACTCAGGCACCAACAGTTAGAGTTATTGTGTCGCTAGACACAAGGTCCACATTGGTAAAGATAACGGAATTTGATAAATCCCTTAGCTGTGGTTACAACATAGCAAAATAAATATTATTCGAAGAACCATGAAGTTGTTTTGAAAAATGCATCATAGTTAAAAACCAAAAAAAAGTTTTGAAAAGAAAATTGGGTCGTGGTATGAGCGGGTCAGTGGGGTAAGAATCGATCGGCCGGCTTTTGGAAGCCACCTTCCCGGCCTGGCCCTATCTCCGCTACGTTGGGTCCTTCCTCTCCGGAATTTTTGTTCTAAACTTTCCTCATCAGAAAGTTTTAAAACAGTAAACATTTGTCTAGCGTTCTATAATAATTAGTGGCCGTTTAATTTATGATTTAATGGTTTATTATCCACTTTAAACAGAGAAATCTTATCTACTTTAGAAGTCTTGGTGTTTGAGATGCCTCCGTAATAAATTAGGATCGTAAGCCCAGTTAACGGCTTATAAGATCAAATTCTCAACAGTTGTAATAGAACGTAAGATATTTATGAGCACTGCCATAACTATATCATTTAATTTTTATTTTATTTATATCCATATAAACACTTTAAAAATTTTAAAACAAACACATCCATAGGAGTATACACTGACAGGAAAAACATTGCACCCAATTGATTGAAATTTTAAATTAATAACATTTGTATCCGCTTCTTGTGTTTGTTTTGTGTTGCATTCGATGGGATTTAAGTCTAATCTGATTATAAATAAAGTCTTATGGGATATATCCCATCTATTGCACAATTGTAATAAATCAATACAATTTTACATATAATACATATACAGACAAAATAGTGAGCACTGAGGAAATAAAATACAATTCATTTTAAAATTTTGAAACTTTATATTTTAATTGTGCTGCAAAATTTTATATAATTAACATTTTTATGAATCCAATTACATTATATGTGTCATAGTTAAAGTATATGGTGGCGTGAACATCTTAATCAGAATGAAAAATTGAAAAAATCAATTGAGTAGAATTTTTAACCTGTAACCATATTTTGTAAAATTGCTTTATTTTAAGCACAAGAACATTTTTGTCGTGTTCTAAAAAAAAATGGATGTTTTTTAAAAATTAAATCTCAGTTCGACAACTGGAAAATAAAATAAGCGTATTAGAATTTTGTTGGATCAATTTATTAAAATATACAAATATAGAAAATCTTTCGTACGTCTATTTTATTACTTTCTTCGTTTTATCTAACGGAATTCCAAAGCGCTCTCACATTTCAAAGTTTTATGCGAAATCGAAGTGGCTTTTTCTTTTCTACGGGCACCAGAATATTCGCCTTCCTTTCTCTTTCAAGGAATTCGATAATAGAGTCCATCTTATATCATGCATCTTCAATTTAAATCTACTTCCCTTTGCCGTCATACCCGATTTCTATTCAGATTTATATATTCCTACTCATCGCATTCCTGCTTTCAACAAGTCTTTCCTTATCCAATTCAAAGATCCTATGGAACTCAAACCCTTTCCTAACTCTTCCTTTTCCCTTTCAAAACCCTCCTTTTCAATTTCCTACTATACAGTCTAAAATGTTTATTTTATTTATTTATTTTTTTTATAAACGAAGAATTATCGGACATTAAACGGGAAATAAGTTGGGTTTGGTTTATTATGAAAGAATAGCAATTTAGCTCGAGGCAGATCTGCACGACATTAAAGTCATTATGGGTTAGTTCATCTGTAACTAAACCTCGCACAGCCGCTGAGAAGAAAGCTGGCCACCATACAGCGACTGGCTCTGGTGCGTGTCACAAAGGCATATAGAACGGTGTCGCATGAGGCGGTGCAGGTGCTGGCCGGAGCGATGCCCCTGGACCTCATCCTGAAGGAGGACAGGATAAAGTATGAAGTTAAGAGGCAGGGGCTGGAGGCGCTTCCGGAGGGACTCCAACAGCGTGTTGGCGAGACCCCAAATCTGTGGAAGAAGATACTGCGGGAGGACTCCATAGAGGAATGGAATGGGCGGTGGGTGGCGAGTGAGAAGGGAGCCACATTAAGGAAGTTTTTCCCAACCGTCCAAAGAAGACTAGAAGCGAAATGGGTCCTCCCGGACTACTGGGTCTCGCAGATGTTAACAGGACACGGCGGGTTCCGGGGAAAATTGCATGAACACGGAAAGAATATCGACCCCCGGTGCCCGACCTGTGGAGTCCCAGAGACAGCAGAACACGTTGTGTTGTCCTGCACCGATATGGAAAGACACCGTGCCAGGTTGTCGAGGAAAACAGGAATCTTCGCCCTCGCCGAAGCGGACTTCCCCCGATTAGTAGAAGAGGACAATTATCCACACTTTAGGGAATTTGTCTACGGGTGGAAGGAAGTGGTGGGTCCTACACATTGCACCTTGGGCAGGCCCATCCCCGCTGTCGGCGAGCCACCGGAAGAGCAAGATGAAGAGTAGTCGGCTAGAGACTGTGAGGACGTGCAGGACCGGACGGATGCTGTGGACCAGGAGGGCTGGACCAGGCGGACCGGACGGATGCAGTCCTCGGGAGAACTGGAGTGGACCGGACGGATGCGGCGGACCAGGAGGGCTGGACCGGGCTACCGTCCGGAAACAAGGTGCGGTCGCTAAGGCGTGCAAAGCATTGCCGGGCCGCACCACAGGAGATAAGGTGCGGTCGCTAAGGCGTGCTATGCATGGCCGGGCCACACCATAGGAAAAGTATGAAGGTGTGGTCTGAAGCGTGCTGTGCATGCCAGGCCGCACCACAGAATTGTGCCCTCAAAATATATGATGTCCTCAGACAATAATGTACAATTGTAAATAAAGATCTTAATTGGCGGCAGCGGCATACATAAATCCCATATGTTGAACCCGCTGCCGCTAAAAACCCCGTATCCCTGAAAAGGCTTGGTAGGAAAAAAAAAAAAAAAAAAAAAAAAAAAAAAAAAAAAAAAAAAAAAAAAAAAAAAAAAAAAAAAAAAAAAAAAAAAAAAAAAAAAAAAAAAAAAAAAAAAAAAAGTTCATCTGTAACTGAACAACCGGGCTTACCGTCCGGGGGGATAAAGGTACGGTCGCTAAGGCGTGCAAAGCATATAATAAAAATCTTAAATAAAGAGTTTTATTATCAGTAGGGGTGTACATAAATCCTATATATTGAACCCGCTGCTGCCCAAACCCCGCATACCTAAATAGTAGAGAAAAAATTAAATTTATGAAAAAAAAAAAGAAAAAAAGTACACCAGTGAATAGTAAGGAGTATTAAGGACTTTACGAAGAATTTAACCTTCCAGCGGGCGCGCGGTTGGGACTCACACCAACGAGCGCGCGGCGGCATTTTGGCCACCTCTGAGTTTGTTCACTTTTCATACATATAAATGGTGTGTTTGTATTACTTATCGCTGTTTTTTTTAACAGAGACATTAGGAAGACACCATTATTATATTATATATATATATATATATATATATATATATATATATATATATATATATATATATATATATATATATATCTTCCAGCTTACTGTAACGTTCCCTGTGTGAGAGAAGAATTTGCCAATTTTTTGTTTGATTTTTGAGCAATAAATAAAAATAAACTATCTGGCGACCATTTATAATATTACAGTGAATACGCGATTTAATTGGAAAAATATATTCTTACATTTTGATTGGATGGCAAGAAAAAACTGTTCACGAAGAGGCGCGCGGCGTCAATCTGGCCGCCCTGACACTCCCGACCAGACGTACTCAACTTTGGAACTGACTGGCACAGAATGTTTTCGAAGAAGACGTATTACCGACCCGTTTCCTGTTGCCTAATGTGCTTATATAGGAATACCGGTAGGCCTCGCTGTGCTAACCTGGTTTATTGACAGTATATTAAAGATTTTTTAAAAAGGTGGCCAAATTGCTGCCCGCGCGCCCGCTGGAAGGTTAAGATTGGAGGAACTGAAGGATTCCAAGGCCAAGTAAACCGCCATAATTCAATTTTAATTTTCTAATTACGTTGATTAATGTTAATTCAGATGAGCTTTTTGTAGTGTTGGAAGTAGTCAAAATTTAAGAGCAGTTTGTCTATGCAGCCTTGTGTTGGGAGTATCTTGTTGAGATAAACATACCTATGCTTTTTTTTATTACAAGATTGTACTTAAACTCATATCTCCGAGTGGAGCAACCTCTTTTTTGGACCAAACCCTTCAGTTCTCTATTTTATTTGACTGGTCCTTTGAAAAATCTTCATAACATATTAAAATTAAACAAATTCACATCTTCTAATGTAACTTTAAACATTATATTCGTTTTCAGTTACCTAGCCATCAAGGACAGCCGACCTGCTTTCAGTCCAGTAGTTCAGTCCGCAGTAGCACTGTGGAGGAAGGGACGTATAGATCACATTGTTCGTATAGATCATGCCTCGATGGAAAGATAGGGCAGATTAGTCCTTAATGTATTCCCTCCGATAACAGCCGAGTTGTTTCATGAGCTCGTTTAAAATTGGGATTGCTTTGGAAACGAGTAATTAAATTTTTCGAGTATAAAAGAAATTATGGCCCTGGCAGTAAAATTTTAATGTTTTAATAACACGGAAAAAGAGCTTCGATTGCGTAACTTTCGAATGCTTTTTGATTGGTTGTTTTCAACTAAAGAATGGGAATGGAATAAAGCAAGGATATAAATATGTCCAATATGTCGTAATCAACGATATCGGTTTTTGTTGATGGATCAAAGAAATAAATGAAAATGGTGGATTCTGAAACTTTTTCAATGTCAATTTACAATCAACATGAAGCATCTTACTGTGTAAGTTATTCTAAATAGTAAGCAGCAGATTTCATTGGAATTTTGTCTTTTTTTTTTTTGAGTTTTTGAGCACACTAAAGCCGGGTCGAGTCTTGAGCCTAACGAAAGTATTTTCATTTCAAATAGCATACAAACCTACAATTTAAAGAGAAAGAATAATTTTTTTATATTGACTAAGAGCTGAGTAAAAAAAATAAAACGTGATTTTCATTTTTTTTTTCTCTGCTCCCAATGCTCATTGGCGGCTATAACGCTAGTTTTGCACTATTATAGTTCCCTACTACCTACACTAAAATTGACATTAAAATCTCTGTTACAAGTCAAAACGTCCCCTTGTTAGATTTGAGCATATTTTCCTACTCATTTTAGTTTCTCTTGCACTCAAATTGTACCTGCGATGTTTTTTTCTACAGATTTTTTTCTTTGTTGCTAGAATTCGCGCAACCGTGATTTTCAGAATCATTAAAATTTCTGATAAACTACGTTTAATTGTTCTTTGGATTTAAGGATCGGAGATATACGGAATATCAAAAAAGATTAACTCTGGAACAACATTTAGGACTATGAAAAAACCACTCTAGTACATAATCAACTGGTACATAACTCTACTTAATAAATGTTACATTACAAACTATTCCACGCAAAAATTACAAAACATTTCAGCACATTCATAATCGACATACCCACAACGCATATACCGGATAATAATCAGAGAAGTCTACAAAAAAAATAAAATAAAAATAAAACTAAAGTCAGGTTCTGCTCCTCCTCATGCCTTTTGCTTCATTTATTTTCATATTAAATCAAATTACGGTTTGTTGGTACTAAAATAGGCAAATGTGAATAAAGTTAAAAAAAAAAATGACTGAGTTAACATTTTTTTGCCAAAGAATACTGAAATCATTTAAAATTCATTAAATAAGTTATTTTATAAAAACGTAAATATTGAATATAAGTTTGTGTTTTAATTGGATGACCCAATTTGTGTTTCGCAACTAAATCTCTTCATTGGTAATGATTCACTTTTTCTACTGAATCCATTTTCCTTGCACTATGACTCTATGACATGTGGTTATAAATACCTAACGTGAACAGTACGTAATTTATTACCAAGCTGTAACTTGGCACGTAAAATATTACACATGACTTACAAAAAATCTTAGTTACCTTGCGAGTTACTTATATATTCTAAAGAGAAACGCTTCCCCCTCAGAAACTAGGAAATGTTATGATGAAGATTGACAGTGTGAGGAAACAGTCTTGTCTAGATGCTCCTCCTAAATTTCTTTCTTACTTTTTAAAAATAAAAACTTCATCACAGGAACTCTAGTCACCTTATTTTAAATAAAGATATTATTATTTGGTTTATAAATATTTTTTCATTATACTTATTGTAAAATATTCTAGATATATGTCTTATAGGATAATTCCAACGAATATATCGATTTACGTGTTCACGCAATCAGGAAAATTGACTCTAACATGTTTTTTTTAAATAATCACTGTGATTACAATATTACACTATATAAGTGAGCTTTAGTGGTGCACTTTCATAATGTTGATTACATTTTTCTTTGCGTTGTCTAATATGACTAATTTTTTTTTTTAATATATAATTCTACAAATAATTAACTATAATTTAAAAGCTCAGATTTTAAAAGTAATTCTATATTCTACTTTTTTTATTTTATAAATTTTGATTTTTTAAAAACAAAGGACTATAATTTGGGACTTTATAGAGAAAAAGGGCTGTGCCCCACGGGGCCAGCCGTGAACCCGGTCGATACCCCATGACCCAGCCCATACCCGGGTACTTTACACACGGAAAGGTATCACCATCTGCTTAGCAAACATTGCAATAGCTCTTGTGCTCTCTGTTTAATAAGTCATGCTTTGAAAGGTGATTGCGCGGAGATATAAACAGGATTCTTACCATTGTACACAACAACCTTGCCATAACAATAACTCAGAAAAGGTTTTATTCACACAATTTTTAAATTTGAAGCAAGAATAGTCTTTTTTTGACTCTATATGCATATCTATACTGTTATATAAAAACTATTTTTCGTTTGTGAACCAAATTTTAACCGCACCATCTTTATAGTTCCAGGAATGTTTATCAATAATAAAATCAACTGGGTTTTATTTAAAAAAGCGATAACATGTGGATAACAGTGAAGTTTGAAAATTTACCGATATGTGGCGAGCGCCATTCTACATGAGAGGTTACAAAGGTACAGTGTAATATACATCTTAAAATTGGTAATAATATTTACTTATATTCAATTAAATTATCAACAAATATTTAAATATGTGGTGCGACATTTAGATCCTAGGGAAGTTCGAAAATTGACCAAAATCGGCTAGCGCCATTCCGCAATAGAGTTTACAATAAACCATATTTTAACTACATCAATTTCATAATTCGAGTAAGGTTTAGAAATTATAGAATTATAGAACTATAGCAAAAAACTAAATTTACAATGTTGAGTGGTAGAAACGAGGTTTGCCACACTGTCTTATTATTTTTATAGTTAGAAATTAAATGCAATCAGAAGAAATCAATAAAATTATTTCTGCCGAATAAAATTAATACAAAATCAATATGTCTATCCTTTGCTTTTTTATACTGAGTGTAAAAATACAACTCCAATACTTAGTTAAAAATATCTAAGTTTTTTACTTATGAGAGAGGGCGAAGACGCGATGGGTGATGCTTTTCTACACTATAAAAGGACAAGCCATTTTTTGTTTGTGATCACTAACAATAGAAACTACTAAACTAATCTGTATCAGATTATAACTACGTTCAAGGAACGTTCAACAATAATAAAATCTATAATTACACGATATTCTATTAATTTGTTATTAAAAAGCGCAAAAGATTTAAAAATGGTAAAACAACTGAACCCATCAGTATCAAATTTTAACTACATACTTTTCAAAGTTATTGGAAGAATCAATAAAAAAAAAAAAAAATGTACATTACTGAGTGGAAGAAACGATATTTGCCTCACTGTCATGGTTGAAAATCCAACCAGATAAAATCAATACAATTATTTCTGCCGAACAAAAATTATTTCCAAATTAAAATGTCGACTCTTTGCTTCTTGATATTGTATGCAAAAATATGATTTAGAGGCCTTTAGTTATAAGCGCTTACAATGCATCCGCATGGGTTTCTTAATAGTCTCTCTATTTGGATTACCAACTCATAAATTAAAATTAAAAATTGGATGCCTGATTATGCTTTTACGTAATTGACAAACACCTTACAAAGTAAATAACCACTACTGTACGTGGAAATATCATTAAAGATATAATGCTTAATTGCATTCTTCAATACAAGATTTCTATCAAAAAACAAATAAAACTTCAATTATGGTATTACTAAAATTATTTTAGTTCTGCAATTCCATAAGGTCGGCACCTTTCAAAACGGCAACTTTTTTTTTTTTTTTTTTTTTTTTTTTTGTGAACATTCTATTCTTGAGCTCTTTCAATTTTCGTGATGTGGTCACCGTCGCGACACATCACGAAAATTGAAACGACGCGTCGTTTGATTTGCTAAATGATATTTTCTCAGAAAATTTTCGAACAGTTCTTACTTTTCCAAACACCGCAAAATATCATCATCTAATCAAGAATTACTACCCAAAACATCCTTACAATTAGGATTGATGAATTAATTGCCACCTCTATTGAGATTATTTTATTAGAAAACTAGCTTCGAATGCTAATCATTCATCTTCAGTTTTTCGAGGTAACTAAAACACTGTGTTCTCAATAGAAGTAACAATTAATTTATCAATCCTAATTTTATTGATCCTTCTATACTATCATGCGTACCTCAAGCAAAACATCCTTGTTTTCAAAGCTGAAGTCTTCCTTTCAAATATCTTTAAACCACTAACCCAAAATTATACGAAAATCTCCTGTAAACTTGTAATCAAAGACTGAGTTATTTCCATGTCGTGAAATTCTAAAGACGCAAAATGAGCTTTTTTTTTTTTTTTTTTTTTAGGGAGGAATAAATATTAACATTCATAATAACATAATATTATAAATATAATATAGTAAAATAGATATTGACATACATAATAAAAATAATGTATTAAATATTAATTGGTATATTTCACAGAGCGGGTATTTTAATTGAATTAAATTCCGGGCATTCCAATATTTTATCAGAATCATAAATTTTCTTTAGCTAATGGACCTTTTAACCTAGTGAATTTATCCTAAAATTTCCGTTATTGTACTTTATTACCACCATTTAGAGCCGGTAGAAGGAACTGACTTAAGTTATGGAACAAATTCATTTAAGTACACCCGTCTCATGTGCTAAATTGTATATGAGATGTTATGCGGGCGAGGCCAACCTCCTCTGCACCACATCTACCTAACTCCGCTCTCCCATTAAAGTAATGGAGGAATCTACGACCACTACCGCCGACCTCATGAATTGGATTATAAATCTAAATCAACAATTGGGTTTTTTCGAATGGTTAGTAATGTTTTCCGAGTTTTAATATTATCTTCCATGAAAATATTAAATCAAAATTAATAGAAAACATTAATAAACTGAATGAAAACAATTAACTTATTTTTAACGCTATTGATTAACTCAAATGTATCTCCTTCTATCCAAATTTCTAACCAAACTTGAACAAACACGTTTTTATGAAAACTGATTAAAATACATGTATATATGTATGCATATGTAGATGAATCGGTAACATTTTTCGATTCGAGGTTTGATAAGAATTTCTTTTACAAATAATTATCCATATGAAATCTAAAAACAGTATTTAAAAAAAAATAATAAAAATTACTGAGTCGTTCAGGATCAAAACCCGTTAAAGTGCGTGTAGTGTAACAAATATTTACCAATAATTGGTTTAAAAATTTGATCCCCCTTGAAGAAAGTGAAAAATTATATTTTTGTTTTTATTGAATGAACGTTTTTCAATATTTTTGAGGGTGCTGCATTAGGATGTAACGTAATTTTTTGAGTGCAGAATCCTTCTTCCCTCATACAAAGTACTGATCTTCTTTTGACTGCATCTACTGCTAGGCGAACGTCATCATAATTTTGCCGCATTGTATTGCAGCACTCATAAATTATGTTTTATTAATAGAAAAGTAACACTGAAATATTTGATCTATTGGAGTGTATGTCGCTACAGAGGAGGGAACTGCTGCAATACAATGCGGCAAAATCATGATGAAGTTCGCCTAGCAGTAGATGCAGTCAGAAGAAGATCAGTGCTATGTATGAGAGAAGAGGGAGGACATTTTGAACAATTATTGTAGATTAAGTTATCTTAAAATTCAAATATTAGAATAAGATAAATAGGTAATTGTGATTAAATTGCTTTTCTATTAATAAAACATAATAAAACTATTTAAAATTTCTGAGGGTTCTCTCAGTATTTCCCTAAATGCCGATGTTGCATCTCCCTATAATAATTTATAATTAATAAGTGATTTCAGTATCAATTTTAAAAATCATCACTATTCATGGTATACCATTCGAAAGGTGTGCAGAAGTTTTTTTTTTAGTAGTGCACGCTTGTAATATATGTAATATTTTTGAGAAAAATGCAGTCTTGCAGTGCAAAAGTTTTGGAACAGAATTACAAACTTGCTATTTCATATCTTTGGATAAACAAGTTAAATACTGGACGCTGATGTTTTGAAGTTGAAATAAATTTATTTTAAAGGATATTTAATCTTATTTCTAATGAGCATATTGAAATTGCTCTAAGTTTAATAGTTCGGGAAATATAGACAATTATTTGTCAAAAATAAGAAATTTCTTGATAAAACATAAAATTAAAAATATCTATAAAACGGATGAGGATCGAGCTATAGTTTATATGAAATTTTTTGTTGCAAATGATGCCTAAAATCACCTCTCGAAGTTACTGCAGTCTTATGCTGAAAACCCTGTATATATATATACTTTGGTGCAAGAATCATGTTGACTTCATTTTTCAATAAAATATTTTTTTAGTCTAGAAATATTTTTAGATCAGGAACCTCTAAAAATATTTCCAACAAGATCCGTGGGAGACTGTACATTCCCCTTGTAAGTCTAAACGACATCTCAGGTATTTACTTCCTCCCTTGTACTTCAATCAGTTTAAATTCAAATATAACATTAAACTTCTCTTCAAACCATAATTATACAACTAATGCCAATAATCGTAACATAGCAATAAATATTTAAAATAGATTACTGTTAACTGTTAACATAGGATTTTTAAGTATTTCAATTAATAATAATAGTAATTTTAAGGTGATAATAGATAAAGAAAAGAAAAAAAAAAAGATAACTCCAGGGTAAAATATTTTACTTACAATCGGCAATTCGCAGCACTTGCTTATGCGTGCAAACTGCCTCGAGTGAGTAAAATTAGCACTTTGCACACTATTATAATAATAGTATTAATAATATTACAACAATCTTTTCCCTCAATATTTAGGAAAAGATTCAATGTAAGAATTATATAATTAGGTATCACAAAACTGTCTTTGAATTAGTATCTCATTTTTAATGAATATTTATTTTATGGAAGTAAAACGCTATAAATCAATTTTGCTGTGACTTTAAAGAAACTATACTTCTCTATAAATACGGGAAAAAAATAGCATTTTAACAATAAAATGTTAAATCATGTCTAAATTATTAAGCACAAGTTCCTTATCTTTTATTAGGAGACGTTATGCGTCAGCATACGTGACGTCAGTCATGTGAGCCATATCTTGATATAAGTTGTGAATATTATCCTCAAGTTGCCGTTAGCTGTACACAGGAAGCGGGCTGATATTGATAACAACTTTGTCACAAAAAGTCTTTGTGATGGGAGCTCTGATAAAGCTGAGAAGTCCTTAGTGCTTTGTCATTATTCATTTTCGTCCCTTTGACATTATTAAATTGCAACGAAGTATTACTTTATGATACATACTATGTCCTTATAATGGCCTCTGTATATTAATTTATTTCTGGTGATATAGTTTCCTGTAAAGGTTGACAAAACTTCTCTAAGCATTGTATCAATATTTTTAGGTTCATTTTTGGGATGATCCCCTTCATCTTTAATAAATAAATAAATGAAAAATTATGTAAAAAAAAATAACTTATGTTAACTGATACACTTTTTTTTATTACATCATTACACTTATTATTTAAATAATAACCTTGATCTTATATAATTAGTTTATAGAAATAGAACAAGATTAATTATATAAATTCACCAACACTTAGATTATTGTTCATCTTTAGTGGTACTACGGTCCTTGAACGACTTAGGCTTCTTCAACAATTCACTTCCACTCCTCCCTCACCAAATCAACTCGTCACCATCTTCTTACTTCCAGGCTTCTGATGCCCTCATCTACATCATCCATTCACATTTTTTCTCGGTGGTCCTAAAACCTCCAGGGTTCTTTTCCAAAAATTTCCTTGAGAATCTTGTTATTCTCCATCCTCACAACTTAAATTATTATATATATCTAGTTAGGCGTTATAACCCGTAGTTCAGTCAGTGAATGCTGAAATGAGGGGTGTAGAGTGCAAGAAATATGCCATAATTTTTTTACTTCAAAACTTCGTTAAAAGTTTTTTTTTTTCTCATTTATTGATATTTACAACTGTACAAAATAATACACATTAAGTAAATGAGTTGATAGTGAATAGAATGGTATGCAAACAACTTGTGAAGAACTACTCACTAGTAGCACTTCAATAAGATCTACACTAAAAGGTCTCCAGGCCATCTTCTTTTCAGACGCCTCGGATGATTACCGAGAATGGAGAGGGAAACAAGTTGGGAGACTAGTGGATTAAAGTGGTTATGGGGCTTACTATGGAAGGATGCATATCTGGTTTGGGCTAAATCAGCAACATATGGAACATTAAGATCTTTATGGATCAGTTTATTGGTAACAAAATAAGCAGCATTGGGGATTCCGAAGGATTTTGGATTGTAAAAATTGGATAAGAGATGAATTGGATGGTTTAGTGGACCCCCAAAGCTCAACTCCGTACGTCCAAATAGATCTTATCACAGTTATGTAGATGAGTCTTTTGTAATTTAATGGAAGCTTTGATCGTGTGTCTAGAAAATGTTGAAGTAGTCTGTAACGACGAGCTGTTTCTTGTCGTTTTAGTCTTGTAGGTGGATTCCAAGTGAGACGTTTGTCCAAGCAGAGTCCTAGGTAGCGGATCTGTTCAACAGGGATTAGTGGAATATCGTTAGAAGTTAGAAGGTAAATATACTAAAAGCCTCCACTCCTGAGGGGTGAGCTTTGGGGGGAGGGGAGAAGGTCCCATTTTCGGGTTTTTCAATTATAACTCGAAAACGGTGGATTCTAGAAAAATATGTTTAAAATCAAAATTAAATCTAATTAAAGTTTTTATAAAATTGTTTATATACATATTTGTCGAACTATCAATGGTTTTCGAGTTATACGTCATTGAAAATCGATAATTTTCGAAAAAAAAACAACATTTTTACCTTACTTTTGTCACATATTTAGTGCCTTTCGCGATCGTTTCTCAGAAAGAGTGTTAGAATCAAAGTTGTAAAGCATTAAATTTACTTCTATTTCATATGCAGTTTGAGGATTTCAGAAAGAATTTTAAATTGCTTTACAGGATCGGGAGGCAGGTTATCCCCTCCTGGTTAACTGTTCTTGTGCAAGCAAAAATATCTGTTAGAGGACTATTTCACCCAACCAAAGATCTCAAAGTGCCAACTAAATATAATTTTGAGAATATTTAATTCTTAGACCAGGATCTAATCCTTATTTACTGTAATGCTTCATATAACAGACATTTTGGAATATGTTTTTTTCTGTTTAAAATCCAGAGGTTGCTGGTGGTAGACCGAACCCGCAAGACTGCTCTGTTGACAGCAACTGTATCAGCGCCTTAGAACAGCCATAGAATTCTTTCAGTAATTTAGCTGATGCCCCGACAAAAAAATTCTATAAATATTATGTAGTATCCAATCGTATTTATAGTAGTATTTAAATACTATAATATGTTTTGAGATTTATATGATGTATTGAAAAAAATTGCACTAAATATTTTTTAAAAATATATATGAAAAAAAAACAGTGAACATTAGATGTTTATGAAATCGTCCAATGCAACGATAATTTTTTTTTTATATCTATGTATATTTAATCATACAAATTATTACTTCCTGTGATTTTGTAAAGAGCTACTCACCACTAGCATTTCAATAAAAAAGTTCTACACTAAAAAGAACTATTGGCCAATTTCTTTTCAGACGCCTCGGAGTGTTATCAGTAATCGAGTGGAAAGCAAGTTAGGAGACAAGTGGATTCGAGTGGGCATGGAGCTTGTTATCGAAGTGTCTGATTTAGGCTTATTAATCAACATAAGGAATATTTAGATTACTTTGGATAATTTGATTTATGACATAACAAGGAACATTGAGGGTTTAAGATTGTAATGATTCGATACGAATTGAATTTGAAGGTTTAGTGGAGCCCCAAAGCTCAAGTCCTAATGTCCAGATAGGTTTAATTACTGTCATATAAATGAATCTTTTCTAATTAATTAGTAGCTTAGAACGTTGTTCCTAGTAAATGTTGAAATAGTTTATAATGATGAACAGTTTCTATTCGTATAAGCTTAGTATGTGGATTCGATGTTGTGATTATGAGACTACATAGTCTGTTATACGTCGAAAAAGGATCCCACGGAGTACATTCCACGCTTCAATGTTGAGGAGAATACCTCTACCACTTGTTCAAATTCACTAAAGAATTGATGAAGATAAATTTTATTTTGAATTTCAATTGTATATTTATTTTTTTTTAATGTGAATCCTTGTCCAAATATATTCTACCTGTTTAAACCTGCTTAGTAAGCAAATGTTTATTCAAGTACCCAGTTAATTTTGACACGTGTGAACGGTAACTCATGTGTTTAGTACAGTTAGGTATTTAGTTAACCGAACAAAGGTTTAGTAGCAAGTAAAATGTTTTTCTGTTTAGTAGCGGTGGGCTTGACTTCGTCACTTTTTATTAGGAACTGGAACAGTATTTTGTGTGGATAAAATATTCATTCTTGTCTTTTCCTGCTAATTGTTTGAAATTAATTGTCCTAAATTCATTTCTCCTACTTATTTTTTTTCTTTCCCATAGTCTTTTAGATCTTTTTTTTTTTTTTTTTTTTTTTTTTTTATTTCGCCTTCAACTTTTTCTAAAATTTCCCTTAATATAGATTTAATAACAGAATTTATCAAATAACACCTTGGTTATCCATCGCGAACTACTGGGAAGTAAAAACTAAAACTAGTGTTTAGTTAAGTATTTAATTGCCGCGTGAGAACACTTGGCAATTAAATACTTAAGTAAACATTTTACAACGTTTACAAGATTCCATTACTAAAAACTTGACAAAATACTCGGTTACAGAACAAATGTAAATGGGGCATAAAGGCTGAGAAATGCCTAAATAAGGCCCTTTTTCCAGGGAATATGATTTAGTAGGTACTGATTACAATCTGCTAAATTTATTGATAATAGAGAGGGTCAAAAAGATATAATTGAAAATAGAAAATAATTTTTGTTTTCAATAAAATTGTTTCTATTTGTTCTGCCCTTAACGATAAGAACTGTTTGAGATTAGACTATCGGAGCGGATCTCTGGCTAAATTCAATCCGGAACCATCCCGCCCCTCCTTCCTCCTTTGGAACTTGAGCCATTCTGCTGAGTCGAAGCTAGATAAGGCCCGGACTTAGTTTCGTTTAAAATGCGATCATGGCATCCTCTACTCCGGGGGGAGATGGTATCTTTTCGATGAGTTCATTACCGGCAATCATTCTAGACGAACTAGGACAAAATAACTTCTCATATTACCTAAATTTAAAATATTTCAAGGCTTACAGAACATTTTTAAAAAATTGTTATACGTAATCATAGAAACACCAAACCTTTTATATTTGACCATGGAAATTAGATGACATAAACAATTTAGTTTAAATTTTTTTTTTTTTCATCTTAGTCAGTGATATTCAGAACATTCATACAATACATATTGTGCATATATCAATCAACAATTTTATTGAAGGAGATTTAATTTTTATATCCATATTAAGGCATAACTCTTATTTAATCTTTAATTTTTCGGAGTGAGGATCTACAGAACTGTGATTTCTTTTCATTTATGCTGTCCCTACAGATGTAGATCCTAAAGATGGAGACAATTTTGTAGATCCTGAAGATGGAGCAGTGTACTTGGAAACATGTAGAGAGAAATTTAATGATTAAATAGGAGTTATGCCTTAAAATGAATATATATATATATATATATATATATATATATATATATATATATATATATTATATATATATATACATCAAGTAAATTGTGGAAAAAATGATTAAAAAGGCATATAAAAAAATTACCTATTAGAAGCACTTATAAAAACACTTTTATGTTGGATGGTCCTTTGGCCTTCTCATTTTTTTTTTAGAAGTCTCGCTGTGTTTTCGGGGTCTTAGGTTGAATAAGTTTCAAAATTTTAAAGGTGAATAAACATTAAAAAACAAAAACAAAAAAAAAAACGAATTTACTTCAAGACGATTTACAGATAACTCTCTGTAAATCGTCTTGAAGTAAATTTTTGTATATTCATCATTTTTATATTCATATTAAGGCATAACTCCTATTTAATCATTAAATTTCTCTCTACATGTTTCCGAGTACACTGCTCCATCTTTAGGATCTACATCTGTAGGGACAGCATAAATGAAAAGAAATCACAGTTTTGTAGATCCTCACTCCGAAACATTAAAGATTAAATAAGAGTTATGCCTTAATATGAATATAAAAATTAAATCTCCTTCAATGTGTGTTTTCGGGGTCTTAGGTTGAATAAGTTTCAAAATTTTAAAGGTGAATAAACATTAAAAAAAAAATTTACAGAGAGTTATCAATATGAGGAATTAATTAATGATTTAGCCCTTCTAAGTATAAAACTCTTTTCAAATGTTATACACAGAATAACCAGTTACATATTAATTTATATACCCAGCGACTCTTACTTAAGAAATCAATGAGATAAATAAATAGAGTCATTGTTACATATAACAGGTGTTAATAATGTTTGAATAAATCACTAAGCTATGAAAGAGAATGTTCAAGAAGAAGAATATTTACTTCTTCTTCTTTGAAAGGATTTTCTTCACAATTCGAAGTTTCCTTCAACAAAACTCCTCTTTCAGTTGGTTCCTCCGCTCCTCTCTGCCCATCGCTTCTTCTTCCGTTAGTCTCCACCGCACCATATATTCAGCCACATCTCTCCACCTGATGCAAGGCCTACTTCTCCTTATCCTACTCTGCTTTCCATTCATAAACTTTTTTGGGGATTCTTTTACAATCCATTCTTTTAATATTGCCAAACCATCCTAATCTCCTCCTTCCATTTCCTTTAGGATATTCCTCTTTACTTCCATTCTTTCTCTCATAATTTCATTTCGGATTCGGGTTTTTTTTTATCCATGTTTAGTAAAGTGGATTTTTTAAACTTTAAATTCATAGTTATTGAAATTTGCAACTGTATAAAAAATTCATAATTAAATGTCCATTGCATGTAAAGCAACTAACCACTGGTAGTACTTTGATATATTTATATTATAGTTATATATGAGAAGGACCTGAAGCCATCTTCTTTTTAGACGCCTATTATATATTAAGCCAAAAAAAAGACTGTCTTTGAGTGAGGAAAGGTGTTTTAATACAAAGTGATGTCGTCTTTATTATTTAAAGAACAGTATTTACAGATAACTTACTAATAAAATGAATAATTAATAATAATTTAAAAAATACACGATCACATCCTTGTTTTTAATGGAAGCGTTAAAATCCTCTTTAACAAAGCCTTACATTAATATACCTTTTGTTTTTGTGTTTTATTTATTTTATCTTATTTTTATTTATTCTTATCGTATATATGATTGGATCCATAATGTCGTGAATATATAGTTACTGCCCTTTTTGAGGTAGATTGTAAAACTTTCTCAAAATAAGATTTACTTTTAAAAAAAAATCTCTGAAAGCCGCAGCAGTGAGTAAATAGGTAAGTGGTCCGTATCCCACCTCGAGGTCCTCACCGGAACGAGGTGAAGATATCCTGTATTTATTGCGCCATTAAGATAAGCCAAGGGCGCATCTATTATCCTCCGTGTTTTTTATAGCCTTATTCCTTCCCCCTTTATCAACATTTTTACGTAGAGGGAATTCGGTAGAAGGTAAAGCATCAGGAATTCAGGTGACACTCCTCGACACAAGACCTTCAGGGGCGGTTCCCGTCCGTCAGGAATCAGTCTTGTCTTGTTCTTCTCCTTTATATTCCAGGCACACGTAGGCACTTCTTCTACCATCTTCGCACATCTCAAGTTCCTTAACTTACTGCCACCTACAAGCTCAGAATGATATGAAAAAGTTATTTGATCTACACCAAGGGCATATAAATTATTTTCATCTAACACATAGTTTCAAGTTAATAACACAAAGATAATTTGGTTTAACATGGTGCATAATTCATCTGATGAAGTCATATATATAATTATCTCAAACTAGGATTTACCCTTGGGATAACACCCTCAATTTTACCATTGTTTGAAACACTATACACCTTTAGGGCGTGTATAATCAAACAAGGTAAATGTGTGATCTCTGATTTCGAAGTAAATACCAATAATAGTTCTTGCTGTTCTTGGAAATATATTTAAAAAATTAAATTTATTTATATAACTTTACCACTGCAAGGAAGGTTTTTTTTCGGTTGGCTTTTATAGTCCTTTTTAGAGATCCTTAGCCGCCTCCAACAGCGTCTTCCACCTTTGCCTATCCTGAGCAATAACTTTCCAGATAATGACACGTTGTTAGGCTGCGTCCTTTTTTATTATGTCCACCTATCTTAGTTTCAGCCTCCCTCTTGGCCCATTTCCTACAGCAGTGGAATTCATTGTTTGGAAGACAGGACTTGTACGGTGGCTTTCATGTCTCCTTGCTTTCATGTCCAGTGCGACTTACTGCTTGGTTTCGGAGATAATTTCCTTATTTTTCTTTCTTCTCCACATCCTTAACTCCTTGTCCCACTTTGGGCTTTCAAGTACCATGAGAATCTTTCGTTCAAATTTTTCAAGGGTGCCGGTAAAAGAGCAGGTCTCGCAGCCATAAAGGAATACGGGTAGAATGATCGATTTATAAATTCGGAGTTTCATTTTCCGTGATATATTCTTGGATCTTAGAACATGGGCTACTGCAAAAGGAAGCTTTATTTGCGCTGAGGATTCTCTGGCTGAAATCGCTGAAATGGTCATTAATGGAGGTTATAGTGCTGCCAAGGTATTTCAAACTACCTAGTTTCTGGAAGGTTTGGCTCCCTACACTTATATTTTCTTCTTGGTGTATCTTGCGGCTTACAATCATATATTTTGTTTTGCTTTGATTTAATCGTAAAACTATATCCACTACAGCTTCAAGCTTCCGTGAGAGACAATCTCCACATCGAAGGCTTCTGATATCTCTCCCTGAACGAGCACTCTACATTTAGAGTCGTTTATACACGCCCTTATTAGGAAGTTTTTAATAAATAATAATAATGGCAATATTCGTTTCAAATCACAATTAGCTTATATGGAATAAAGTTAAGTACGCTTACTTATCACTTCATATATTTTAAATTCAATATGATTTTCATTTACCTTGATTATCACATCCTCTTTTAACCCGATCCATTCTGTATACAATATTCCAAAATAATATAGTTAAACTAATCACGAAATCACCTTGGTACATTTCAAACCACAAATTTCTCTCTGATTTAGAAGTACCCACAGTAAAGGAACATATACATAATTTTTATAGACGATTTCTTTACAGACTTCATAGACATAACAACATAAGACAGCTGGACTTAAACCTGCATCTTGGAGTTAGGATAGGTCCCTACCCGTTGATCTAACATACCTCTAATATATCTTCTAGCTAACCGGTTGTGAAAGGAGGTGGTTTGGCCAGAATCACGCTCAACCGCTTTTTTTTAATATAATTTTTATCCTCAGGGGTTTTACATGGGGGTTTAGTTTTTATAGTTATAAAAATGTCCATTTTAAGTAGGGATTGCTTTTAGATATAATTTACTAAAATTATATATTCAATATGCTCGATGTTCGCTTAAAACTTGTACACGCAGCAGATGGCTCCTATCAAACTAGTTACAGCTAAAGCGGATTGAGGACATGTCGTTAGATATGGTTACCGCGTCGGAGAAGAACTTTTTGATCGATCTCTGCTGCTGATATTAGATTTCAACTTGGCTCAGAGTTACTATTAGATCTCAGTAAAGTTATACCATTTTAGTGATCAGAAGATAATTAACAATTTCATGGAGTGCATTGCTAGCATTTTTAATATTAAAAAGATTTCAAAGATTTTATCGATCAGTCTCTTTTTAGTTGCGGACAAAAATTAAATCTGAGACTGAAAAAATCAGAACAACGATAAGGCTAGACTATATATGTCCAGAGGTTATTAAGTATTCACAATAAAATCAGCAGTGCACAAAACTTTTTCATTTATATATGAATATGTGTTAGTATGTTATGTGTTAGTATGTTATTATTATTTCTGTGAATGAGCCACTGAGGACTACGCAAAGCATTCACTTCTTCTGAGCTATTTGATCTTTCATATCTCTTGTGCATATATATATATAATTTTTTTTGAGGCAAATATTCCTTAAACATTAGTCTATAATAATTAATACATCAAAATATCAAGTAGCAAATGTTGTGACCGAATACGAAAATATTATTGTTTTTTATTGAAGAAGTATTTTTATTGAAAAAATATTACAATATGCAACAATTAAGGGCAATAATTATGGCAATGGTAGGCATAGTTATGTATCATTTCGTGCGAAATGAACTATGATAAATAAATAACAAAGAAACAGAACTACTCACTACACAATATATTTAAAAAAATGAAAACAAGAATAATAGTGAAATGTAAAACTAAATTAAATTAAAAAAAATCTTGCTGAATATTCAATATGTGTACTCTCCTTAAGGATCCCAGAGCTGTCCCAACACGTATGGGTTCAGCAATATCCAGATCTACAAAGACCCCTGCTCTCTTAGCTGCGCCAATGGTGTCCAAACCCAGTGGAGGCTGAGTTAGAGCCCTATAGTTGTAAAATTTAAAGTTTATATTTAATAGATGTATATAAAATTAGGTCCAAACAAAATACACTTTTTAAAACGTAGCTCTTTCATTCTATGTTTGTGATGCCATGATAAACTGTAACTAAATCACTATTAATTATAATTTTGAGAAAATGAGTGCACTATGAAAAAAAAAAAAAACAGTATTGAATCCACTTCTCTGAGCATCTCTACATGAAATGTTTTTCAGCATTATTTTCCCCAAATTTCGACGATAATTTTCACAAGCTTATTAAAAACATATTTAAAGGAAAAACAAATATCCGAAATGGCATGAAGCTCCGCTCACTAACGAAAAATAATTTCTTCGTATACTTTTCCTTAATTAACAGTCTTATAAAAATACAAATAAAATATTAGTCAAACGCTTCGTGTTTCCATGAGAGTATTTTTAATTAGTCTAAAATGCAGCTAAACAAATAACAACAATAAATTGTTTATTAATGACTGTTGATTGATTTTGATTGTATTAAACAACAGGCAAGCTCAAGCTTCTAAAGAAAAAAAAACAGAAATAAATTTCACAAAAAGCTAAAATGAAAATAATTGGCAAGGCATTAAATACAATCATTGGATGCAATATTTATTTGTTAGAAAACGAAAACAAAGAAAGATTTTTTTTTCTGTTTATTCATATCTAAAACTGTACATATATCAAGGAATGGTGTGGAAAATTATAGGAATAACATGTCAATAACTTGTAAAGAAGCTATCCGTTAGTAGCACTTCAATAAAATCTAAAATATACCATCTTCTTTCTAGTTACCTTCGAGAGTTGTCGGGAATGGAGTGGGAAGTAAGTTGGAAGGCAAGTGGATTCCAGTAGGTATAAACCTTATCATGGAAATATAGGAATCTGGTTTCGGAATATTCTGCATTAAATGGGATATTTAGATCGTCAGAAATAAATTTATTAGTGACAGAATAAGGCATTGAGGAATTTACGAAGGATTGGATTCGAGAATAATTAGGAGGTTTAGTAAAGCCGCAAAGTTCAACTCCTTATGTCTAAATAGGTCTAATTACTGTCATGTAAATGAGTCTATTGTTATTCATAGGTAGTTTTGATCGTTTGTTTAGTAAATATTGGAGTAGTCTGAAATTACTAGCAGTTTCTTCTTATAAAGAAAACGTCATCATATTTATATCACAATATGATCATAGTAAAATATGTTTGTTTTTTTGCTTACTGATGCATTGAGCATTTGTTTGTTTGGGTAAAAGATTTTGAATAAATTTCGTTAAGTTAGTGAATATAGTAATGATAGACATAGATTCTAGTGTTACTAGTCTACCATATTTATTTTTTGTCAAATCTTCAACATTTTATTATATATATTTTTTAATCATATCAAATAATTATATCGACGAGATCTACCTTTTAATCGATGTAAAACTTTTTTAAGAACAATTTCCTTCTTATTTTTACACGGGCTTATACCTAATCGATTTCCTCTATGGAAAAATCGGGTATGAATTATGTCAGGAGGAATAAAAACGGGGAGGGAGGGAAAGAGGGCGATGCAGGGGGAAGGGGAGGGGAACAAACTCTCTTTACTTAAAGAGGAAGGGCTAGGAGGGGGGGGGTTATAAGAAAAGTTCAAGCTTGTGATTTATGATTTATACCCCAAACTCTTGATTTTAGTTCCCCGTCTTCTAAAAACGGGTGTTCTTTCATACTTTAGTTTTTTATATTTATTAAGGTCAATATATTTTGGTTGTACTTCCAAACTCAAACCCATGTTAGCGATTTGCCAAAATATCGCACTGCATCTAACATTAATAATAATACTAACAGACTGAAACCACAAGAAACTATGCCTCGTTTTTTACTTTCTCACCATTTAGGCTAGACATAGATTTGTGTTATCGTAAAATCCTGATAAACTGAAGAACATGGATTCAAATCCAGCATGTGTTAGAGTGGAATTAACTCTCAGAAAAAAAAAATTATCTAGATGGTGTAGTAAAGGCCCAAAGTTCAATATGTCGAAACTGGTTTATTTATAGGACTGTTACCTTGCTGCTTGATCCGGTTTTTAAAAATCTGCCATAGTGCCAAAAACAGTTCTCCATCTGAGAATGAATAATACAGGAAACCTAGAAGTATAAAAGAGAAGTTTTTGAGTCTGAACAAGTTAGCTAAGACAATTAACCCTCTAAGAGGCAAGTAATTGAGTCTAACCGTTTTGAAGTCCTAGATAAGTTCTAGTCAATAGTGAAAATTGTAAAAACTATTTTACAATTTATGCTATTTTATTCTTATGTTATTATTTTTTTTTTTTTATCCGGCTTGGCTGCAGCGGGTGCATAAGGTTAATTATTATCCTACATACAGGTTGCTAACCTATTCCATCCAGAGTGGGAAGGTTACGATTCATTTCGTTGGTCCATCAGCTTGTAACATATAAACAGTATAAATGAAACATATCCTGAAAACGAACATGAACAAACCAGACTCGTATTAATACACACAAAAAAAAAACCCGATTTTTTTTACTACATATTTGTACCAAAGTGTATCATTATATTTTTCTGATGATTTTATATTTATTTCATTTTTTGTATTTCATTAGTAACTTAAAAATACAGAAAACAAGAGAATGGTTTTGAGTATAATAGTATAAGATATTCATGTATTGTATAAAATGTGGCTGGTATTCTATTCAGTTGATAAAATATTCATGTATTTAGATGAAGACATTAGGAGCGGCCAACTCTGGCTGGGATATCCCTCAGACAAAGGCTACAAATAGAGCCTTATAATAAATACGATTTAGTCTTTCATTCCTTTATTTAATTAGAACTGATGAATTAATTGCTACTTCTGTTTGGATTATTTTATTAGAAAACTAGTTTCAAATGCTAAACATTCATCTTCAGTTCTAAAAAAAACAACAAAAGTTTCATCACATCAGTACTATGTTACGTGGATTACATATACTAATGTTTTCAAAAATATAAAACAAGAAATCAAACATAGGTATTCACCTGAGGAGATCTAACATATATTTGAATATATATCCATCATGGGAGGGGGAGGGGAACAGGTAGGGTAGGGATGAATAGAAAAAGTTTTGGAGAATTTAAGAGGTATCAGATCAAGGAAAAATGTATATTGAGTGAATTGTGTAGGGTTTTGTTGGAGATATGATATGGATCATTTATAATAGTACGAAGGATTTTGGATTGGAAGGACTGAATACGTTTGATATTCGATTGTTCTGCAGGCCCCCGCGATTCAAGTCCATAAGTATAGGATATCCTATCCAAATAGGATTACTGATAGTTTTGTATATACCGAATTTGTTTTCGATGGAGAGTTGGGATGTTCTATATTTTTTTTTGGGCTGTAACGTAATAATTTGAGCAGTTTTATCGTAAACTGCGACAATATCCGAAAGTGGGGAAATCGTATCAACATATCGCGAGAATTCAGGAACATCTGGCAAGGGCGGTAGCTACGAGCCAGCTGGCGGTGGCCCAACCTCCCCCTAACTTTCGCACTGATTACACTGCATATAGGGTCTGCCTTTAAGGTGTCTCTGGTGTCAGCCTTGAACAGGTGTTTTCGTAGGCATTTAATATCGAATCGTGTTATATTTTCCCTTAAGGTATGAATAAAATAAAATATTTGTCTTTATTCCGTAGATATTTTTCTATTTATTAAAATTTAGAACTGTATATGTAAAAAAAAAATCATCTAGTAAATGTGATAATATCGTTCATAATAAGACATTGTAAAGCAACTACCCAATGGTATTGCTTCAATAAAAGTTCTAAAATTAGATAGTCGCCTTCTTCTTTTCAGACAATTATTAGTGTTATTAGGAACGGATCGTGGGAGAGTACGGGTTTGAGCGGGTATGAAGTTTCCTTTCATAGGATACCTAGTTTGGTCTAAATCAATAAAATATGTACGATTAAGATCTTCATGGAAAAGTCTATTTGAGACTTTTAGCAGTAAGTAAGGAGCATTGAGGATTTTTCGAAGATTTTGGATTGAATACGATTATCTTATTAATTTCGTATTTAAACCATCTGCTATTGTGGATGCAGAGATTTCAACTCCGTATTCCCAAATAATTCTAATTATTGCAAATGTAAACGAGTCTTTTTTAAATAATCGGCATCTTAGAGAGTTTGTCTAGTAAATGTTAAGGCCTCAGCGCGCTTAAAGAAGGTCGTGGGTTCGAATCCCATCTGGGTGGGTAAAAGTTTATTTCGTAGTGGACCCACGAAATGAATCTAAACCTCTACCTGATAATAATTTCGTAAAAGGGAAAACTATGCACATTTTTAGTACTGGCAGCCATTAACAACATATCAAAAATGATTCTTGCATGCAGTACTATGCCCGCCATCTTGGAAAACCGCAACATTTTAAGAACGATTTTCATTATTTCACTTATATCTCGTAAAATATGTAAATTTACTTGATAAAGCATATTTATAATACTAAGGAATACCACATTTGTAAAAATTTAACCGCAGCTTTATAGATTAATTGGTTGCGGAGATAAAGCTCTAAGAAAAATGGTGTTTTGATTTATTGGATAACTACAGACATTTCAATCATTGCATCAACTCACTGCACGATCTCTATGATACGTAAGTAATAAAACATTACAGACAGTCGTGCACTTATGCAATGTATCAATCAACACAGAAAATAAAATACTTCAAACTTTATGACCATTCCAATATACTATTACAAAACATGTCCTCAACAAATATTCCTGACAATTGGTACCGAAGGCTTAAAGAGAGTTGGATGGAAGATATCGTCAAGTAAAAAATAAAAAATAATAAAAAAATAACCTGAAACAACCTTAGGAGGTACTGACTCTCTCAGGTTTTACATTTTACTATTTGGGTTTTTTTGGCTGATCCATAAAATTATGCTTTGATTTATTTGTTGGGAGAAATAATAATTGACGTTACTACTGTTTTAAGTTGTGAGATTGTTTTAATTTTACTGTTTTTACCAGCAGTTGATGTATTACTATCATTCGGTACTAAGAAATCAATAAGCTCATTTTTTTTTATCTTTATCGTATTAATAACGAGGATGTCAAGCTTATAACGAACCGTAATAATAGAGCTTTAAACTACCTTTTATGGTTGTATATTTTATGAGTAAATGATGTTATTACTAATACAATATTTTATTAGATCTATTAAATTACAGCTTACTTATAACACGGAAAAGTTTACAATGTTGGTTGCTTATTCTTTTTCATATATAGTCCAGATCAATTTCCCCTGCATACATATTACATCTGCTATAATATGTTTTCATAAACAAAATAAATATTACATGCCGGTAGAGAATGATGGGTCACGGGAAAATGGTGCATTTACATTACAACAATCTTGGTGACGGGAAGGATTTCATGTTGTTTGCTTGTTGGGAATTGAGGTTCCCCTGTTCTACAACTTGGGTACAAAAACGGATTATCCTATAGGTTACTTAGCTATTCTAACCGGATAGAAACAATGATATTTATTCCGTAACTCTGCCACGATAGGTTTTAACTTTATTTTAATGGCTTCTTCAATTGAACCTAGTGTCACAACTTATGTTTTTTATGTGCAGCTTCTTGGAAAAAAGTAAACAAAACAAAATAAATTATTGTATATGAAAAATTATTATTATTAAGATTATATTTCTTTGTTTTTATTAATATATTTTTTTTAATTTTCAGGTAAGTTGAGATGATAGCATATTCTAGAGGTAGCCGTAAGTAAAAGTAAAAAGTTCTTACTTATACAAATAAAACTGTCTGTATATGACCATTACTTTTATTAACCTTATTCTTTGGCCATTATTTGTATTGATAATAATATTAAAAACAGAAAGGTCAAAATATATAATGCGTGAAGCTATGAAATTAAATCCGAATCTAATAGATATAACAGAACTCTAAAAATATATTTATATTCAAGACATAAAAGTAGAAATAAACAAAAAAGGCGTTTAAAGCTCACAACTGGGCAGAAGGTAGACCGTGCCCGCAAGACAGTTCTGTTGGTTGAGTACTGTATCAGCGCCGTAATGTCGTTGTTGATTGTTTTTTTAAGGGCAAAAAAATGCTATGGTTATTATTGCTCATACCCAAAATTTAGACAATAACAAATTCCTAATCAAATTATATAAACCTCCAAAAAAAAAAAATTAAATTTTATCATATAATCCAATTTGCTTGATAAATTTTATCGTACTACGAACGTATTGTTTGCTATCGCCCAAGGCCATACAGAGCTGACGAGGCACACCACACTTATCCTTATCTCTCCTGTACTGAGGACACTCCTCGAAGATATGCCTTACTGTTAGGGCAACTCTGCAGAGCTGACACTGAGGGGGATCTCTCTTTGCCATCAGGTAGTCATGTGTTAAACGACAGTGTCCAATTCTTAGCCGTGTGATTATCACCTCCTCCCTTATACATTGTCTTGAGGAAGAGGCCCAGCCACCGATGTTTGGTTTGATTTTGTTCAATTTATTATTTTCCGATGCAGACCATGCACTCTGCCAGTCAACCAAAATCTTCATGTGGAGTGGTCGGAACATGTCTGCCGCGGACAAGAAAGTGGGTGTAATAATTTCTAATTGGTGGGCTTCTCTAGCTACTCTATCCACCTCTTCATTTCCGGATATACCGGAATGGCTGGGAATCCAGAAAAAGGTTAGCACTTTTGATGATTTACTTATCTGATTTATAATAAAATGGATTTCTTGGATTAAAAGGTTGTCCGCATAAATTTTAAAAAGGCTTTTAATCGCACTCAAGGGGTTAGAGCAGATAATTATCGACTGTTCTTCAAATGTTTGAGCAAGTTGAAGCGCTTTTAATATTGCCGTCAGTTCAGCAGTGAAAATACCGCAGGCACCATCCAGCTTATACTTCAGCGCCCTGCTGTTGTCCCAAACTGCACAAGATGTTGAATCATTTGTTTTTGAACCATCACTGTATATAATTTTGCTACTATTGTAATTATCTACTTCAGAGAGAAATGTTTGAATGACTTCTTGAGGAGAACATTTTTTAGTTTTTGAAACTTTTAGCATTTTAACTTTAACATGAGGAGATGATGATGACCATGGAGGTAGGTTTTGTTCTTATCGGTAGAGATCTAATGTCGTTATCAACCGCTAAAATACACTTGATACTTTGCTCGCTTTCATATTTTATAGATTATGTAAAAATAGAATTGTATATATATATATATACAATTCTACATATATACATTTAAATATATATTCTATATATATATATATATATATATATATATATATATATATATATATATATATATATATATATAATGTAATTTATATATATATATATATATATATTTATATAAATGTAATTATTAAAAATACATCACTAATAAAATATTTGAATGAACCTATTATTAGGATTGACGAATTATTTGTCACTTATATTGGAATTATTTTATTTGAAAACTAGTTTCAAATATTGAAAATTTATTATCAGTTTTAAGGTGGCGAAACGGACTTCATGATGATGAATGTTTAATATTCGAAACTAGAACTCTAACAATTTCTTTATCTTCTGAGAATGTATCCAGCCCTGTTTTAAAACTATTATGTATTTTATATAAATAATAATGATGTATTAATATAAATTCTTGTTGTTTTCATTTTTGAAAGTATTTCTTCAATTTTAATAAAAAGATAATTGTATTTAAAGAAGAGGCGAACAATTTATAAGAAGCAAAAAACAGAAAACAAATACATACATGACCGAGCGTATGGTTGACTTTTTCTATCAAAGATTATTTTCCGATATTCCATTTCGGAAAACGTTAGCCTGTTCATTGTGGGTCACAGTTCGAGAAAACAGGATAGAAAAACATCTGGCTGCTTGACAAAACCAACCAGCGCGCCCAGTCTATGGCTGAGTTACTATACATTTATTATTAAAACCATAAGAATTTAAATATATTTCACACTAACAGAAGTTATTCCTTTATTATTATTAATAATAATAATAAATAAATGACATAATATTCAATAATAATCACAATTATTAAAAATACATATATATATATTTAAATTCTTAACTAAAAGCTGTATTTAATGATGCAGTAAAATTTAAAGAATACAAGATTATAATTGCAGGTAAGATTAAACATTTCATTGCCTCTGAGGGGGCATATAAAGGGAACCCGATTTGCCGGCAAGGGTCCCTTTATTCCGGAAAATAGTCATTCATCGGCGGAGCTAACTGGAAGGAAGGCCCTCGGATACAATAGGCCCTGGCTCTTGATTATTTATTCATCACTCTGGATCCAGGAGGCGTTGGCTTTAAGTCCTTAAATCCAAAAGCCCTCTGCGAAATCTCAGTAAATTGAGAGAGCTTTGTAAGCTCCCACGGCATCCGGTTTACTGTTACGATCTGTGTGAAGCTTTGTATGTGCCCGCTTCTACTTTGGTTCTATATACTAATAATAAAACAATTATTCTTGACTGTTAGTCATTCTTGAAAATTATAAAAGAAAATAGAAACACAATATCAAGCTTGGGATTGCTACTATGCACTATAATACATCTTATATAGATAATATTCCACGCCTATTAGAATATAATTTTTTTTTTAATCGCACATTTATAAACTACAAACATTTCTATTACAAGCACTGCTACTCATTGCACAATCCCCATGTTACGTAAGCAATATAACCCTGCATACAAACTTGCACATACACACTGTACTTAGCAAGACGAGACACAGAACATTTCACGATAAACTTACCACAAGAAAATTACCAACAGATCCTAACAAAAGCATGGCCACAACAATTATTTCCTACAGTATATACCGGAGGCTAAAAAAGGAGTTGGGTGAGGGATCTCTTTAAATGACAAATTAAGTCAGGAGGAGGGTACCAATAGGTCTCGCTCATTCCTTAGATGCTATTGTCTTGTTTATTACGTATTCAGCTCATTAGCTGATTTTCTTTTGCTTGAAATAGGCTTGAAGGTTGAAGTGTTGAAGGATAGAAGGTGTAGAAAAAATTGGTTACATTTAGAAATTCACTACATATACATACAATCCATATGATTATAAATAATGAAAATACTATAATTGACTGTATGATTTAATAGTTGAAGACGGTGATCATAAATGCAGTCAGCTAGATTAATTACACATCCAAGAAAACTTAATATAGGGAGTGCCGACGATTCAACCTGCCTCGCAGGTCTTCTCCAGGGAGATTTCTGCCTCATCGAAGACTTGTGTGTCGTGTCTTCAGTCAGGCAAAAATCTCCCTGAAGACCTGCAAGGAAGGTCGAAACGTTGGCACTCTGTATATAATCTTTTTTTTTTTTAAAGAGTTAAAACTGATGGCCTTTCTAAGTTATTTTTTTTTTATTTCTTTAAAGAATGCTAAATGTGCCATCATCCTAAACTCTAAAATCTTTTAAGGGGCCGTGTTTGCCTCATGAATCTTCTTCCATCGTTATCTGCCTCAGAAGGACGTCCACAAGTTCCTGATTCCAAGAGTTTTGCCATCGGTACCCATTCTATCTATCCATCTTAACGTCGATCTCCTAACTTTCCTAATTCTTGCAGGTTCTACTGAGAGCAGTTCTCTTCAGGCAACGTGGCCAACCCGCCTTAATCTAGCAATCCGAATATGCTTTACCACATTTTACTGGTTCCTTATATTGGTTCCCCATTTCGTAGTTCATGACTTATTCTCCATAACTTCCTCATAAAGTATATTACGGGACCATCTATTATCCGCTCGAAAACTAGTTGTTTCATCTTTCTAGTCTATAAAGTCATGCCATCTTTGTACAGGATAATCTTTGTAGATGTTTTCAGCGGTCAAGTTTTTATATGCTTTAAGAGATTTTTTTTGCGGTGACAAGCCTTTGGTTCATGTTATACGCAGTCCCCTTCCGAAACATATAGCCAGGTAAAAAAGATAGATGCTCTCTTGAAACCTTTTACTTATAAAACTTACTGTTGTGGACTAAATAATTATTTTTAAAAAATCTTCTGTCCATTATAGTGGACATTTAAAGGTTTCATTCCTTGTTTAGATATATTTAATTATTTAGCTATTTCAAAAAAATAAAATATGTTTAAGTTGTCAATTTGTGCTATTATTATGTAACTAACAATTTTCCATTTGGTTATATTGTACTTTGATTTTCAGTGCTATTCCGGCTGAGAATTTATAAAATTTAGAATATTCTTATACAATGGGCGATTCTGAAAGTCCTATGCGTCATTACCTTTTTTTATTTTTCCCAATCAAATTTAATTGTATGTATTTTTTCAATATTGAACGGTTTTTAGCTCTAAATAAAACATTCTTTAGACAATATCACTGTTTTTCTGTAGTTTGAAACCTATCTGAATTATTTATCATTTATTACTTTTTAATATGATTTGGGTAAATTCAAAAGATTTTTTGTGGAAAATGATTTATTTTGGAATACTAATGCTATTTCTGTATTGAGAATGGTGTTCCGGGGGCAGGCATTAATAAAGCCGACCATGGCAAGAACCCCCTCCTCCAGCCTTCCATCCTGCATCCCTACTGCTCCATACTCCATTCATAGCCAGGTTCCGGTCCATCTATCTTCCCTTCCCTATATTTTCCGGAGATAAATAGGCAGGGCTTTATTCCTCTTCTCTCTTCACAACCACCACCCAGTGGGGTTTTCTCCTAGCTGAATATCTCCTTCACGTCCAGTCGGTTTTGGCGGTTTCCAGAAAAAAACTTTTTTTCAATAGACCCGATCAATTGAATTCCGAAGAACAATACAAAAAAAAAATACCTTCTAGTGAATACATTTTTCTTTCTCCGCTTCCTTGCAGTTTTAGCAACTCGGGATTTTCCAGGACTGTAACACAAGTCTGCTACCTCAGAGCTGTTTGCAGGGCACTCTCGCCCCAACATAAAATATACTATATTTATATTTCTAAAATAGAAACCTCTGTTCTCTTTTATTTCTCGGAATTAATTCCTCTTTACGCCAACTTGGTTCTAAACTCTGATCTTAGGTTAACCCAGGCTGCTAAGGTGACGCAATTTATTTTAAAGAGAGTTGCCACTGAGCCTGTCGCTCCTACCTTCTAGTGTATTAGTAGAGGGAAATGAGACCAAGAAATGGCCAAACTTTAAACTCCACAAATAAAAAGGTCTGACCGCTTTCAATATGGGAATTTTCAATATTTCATATGTGAGATATGATAGTAAATTTAACTAGCTTTAAAATGAGAACAAAGAAGTTTTGGGTCGAAGAAATAGTTTTAGATTTATAGCGAGAAATGTACCGAAAAAAACAAAAATTTGTATTAGGATCTTAGCGTGCTGTCATGGGTGTTTTACAGGAATTGATAAAAACTTCATATTTTGGGTCTGATATTAAATTTAACCAGCTTTCAAAAAACTGAAATTTTGGATCGGAGAAATAGTTATAGCCAGAAGAGTACCGACAAACGTGATATCACGGAGAAGTGGACTTAGCGCGTTAGCCAATCTCTTCAATTTTTCCCTTCCCCACAGCTCTTGAACTATTGATCTGAGGGAAAAAAATGAGTAGAACCAAATTCGATTTGCTTTAATAATGTATAGAACACAAAATGTGCTAAAAGTAACGGCTTCCGAGTTACTTGATTAAACAACTAAGAACATACAATTTTCAACCCTTTCCCCCTCCCCCCTCTAAAACCCAACGCTATTTTGAGCAAGACTTTTACCATATTTAGAGCTAAGATTGGTGAACGATTTCCAAGATTCAGAAGTATTATTTTTAGGTTCGATGCTAATTTCCCTGTACTATATTACCTGTTTGTATATGTAATGTATGAAAAATGGAATAGTCATTTTTCACACCCGACAGGTTTCATAGTAATACCCAACTGATTTTCAAAGCTATTGAAGAGACAAAAGAGTACTAGTTAGGTAGAGTACGTTTGAACAACTTTTAGGCTAACGGCTGTGAAAGAAGGTGATTTAACATTACCAATATCACGCTCAACCGCCGAGTTTCCTCTCTATTGGCAGACTTTACAGAGGCTGTTCATGAACCAAGAGAGCTACCGACCTCAGGGCTGATCTTATTAAACTAGAATAAATAATTCCATTCGACATTTCTCTGTCGGCTCAAACCTAGGTCTATAACGTAGGAGTCAATTCGAAAAGTCTTTGAAAAGAAGATAATGAGATTATATAGTCCAATTTGTGAACAAGGTAGATAGCGTATAAGAAGTAACTAAGAACTGAACGTGTTAATCAACCATGAAGATATTGTGCGGTTCATCATATCACGACGAATTAGACATGTCGGAAGGAGAGAATGTTGAAGAAGATTATGAGGGAGGGATTCCTAGGAAAACAAAAGAGAGGACGCTCTGTCCCTGGCATAAGGATGTTGAGGAAGATATATGAAAACTTGGAGTTGCAAACCGGAGGGTAGGAATGAATGAAGCAGAATTGTACGAGAGGCCAAGGTTCACCCTCGAATTTAGCGCCAAAAATAAACAACAAATTTATTTGTGCAAAGACAATCCTGGGGTATCCAGCCTCTTTAAAATGGGTACCCTTAATTATGGAAAAACCCGGCGGTTGAGCAGAATTTGCTTCTTTCACAACCGTTGGCCCCGTAACGTATAGGATATAATTCTTACTTAGGTACTGAACCCAAGACCCTTCGTGGTTTATAGTGGTACAGGTCTTTTCTCTTACTTTTGGAGTCCATATTTCTACTAAAGGTAACATCAGTTAGTCATGAAATAAGTGTATAGCTATATGTAAGCTACAAAGTTATTTGCTATATCTATAGTACTTGCTAACAAATGTACACTTTTTAAAGTTGTAAAGGTAGCATATACAATAGGTTTGTTTTAAAATATAGTTGTAATTTATAAGAACCACGTACAATAAAATTATCTTGTTTTTCTTGTATAAGCTACAGAATATAGACCCCACGTCCGTTTCTCATCTTTAGGCTGAGCACTAAAACGTTTACCATTGTTCGCCATAAAGTGAAATGGCAAAATGGAACTTAGAGGAAGCGGTCCATTAGAGCAGGAGTGAATTTAGCCAAAGTGAGCAAATAAAATTAATAGGAGGAGGTAGTGCTAGTAGGTTCCGCTAGGAGAGAACTAGTTAACAGATCCATTACCACTTCCAGGCTCTACGTTATATCTAGGTCTCCTCTCTGCGTCCATGGTCACAGTCGATCGGCATTCGTTTCATGTTGTAGTCAAAATATCAAATTTATTCAACCTAATTGTATAAAATTACCTTAAAGTTATGAAAAACATCTGAAGTCCTAAGCGTCCAATCCAAAACCACTGGAGGATATAATTTTTGCTAAGATCTAATAGTTTCACTCATTCGCATCAATTTATATTTCGTCTTTTAGAAAATCGAATAAAATTAATTATTGCAGTTTTCACAAAGATTACTTTCACTTTTTATATTAATCCTTTTCAAAGTAAACTAAACGATACTATTTTGATATCTGCCAGAATCGAACGATTTTCGACGGTCGAAGGATATTCTGCCATACTTTTGAAAATTGATTAAATATTTTCGTTTCTTAAAAGGACACTTTCTTTTCATTTTTTTTTCTTTTCTTGAATAACCTTATATAACGTTTTTCAAATTCTCCTCTTACTGCTTTCTAGCATTTTAAGGAGTTATAGACGATTTATCATTATTTTGTTATTAATTAATATAGTGAAAGTAATAATTAGGTGATGGGGCTCACCGTTTATTTATGTGTATACGCCTTACACACTAAATAACTTACATCTATAATATAAAATTTAAAATAATTTTTGCCATCGATTTGGTTTTCCTGGGGTGAAATTTAGCTGTAGAGAGAATTTGAAATATTTTTTGAAGTATCGACAGATTTTTCTCTTCTATCGGCCAAAATCTCCTTAATTTTTTAAACTTTTAATTCCTCATACATTTTCGAAGCTTTAACTCTTTGCATTGTAGTAACTTTTACAATTTTTCTCATTATACCATTTTGGAATGATTGGAGTTTGTAATTAGTACTTTTCCCAATGGATGAAAATAATGGTGCCCCTTACAGCAATGTTGGTCGGATTACACATTTATATATGATTTGTTTTAGAAGTAAAGCTAAATTTGTTGCAGATAACAGGTGGGTAAGTTTGTAAGATTGTAATCTCGCTTTTCTTATTTTATTAAGTAAGTGGGCCAAAAACGTAAGGTGTTAGTCAAATTTATTTCCCAAGTAAACAATTTTTTTCGAAAGTTTGTTGACTGAATTATTAATTTCGAAATTGGTTCGAAGATTCTTTTTGCCTTTTTGAAAAGAAAATATGATACCATAAATAAAAAATATAATTTTTAAAAATTTATATAATATATATATATATATATATATATATATATATATATATATATATATATATATATATATATATATATATATATTTATTTATCGCGATACAGGCCAACGGTGGACCACGCGTATATCATTTTCAGGTTTTTTCTTCCTTTCTGCCCAAATTCTTTTCATTTTTTTTTTTCGCCCATTATATATATATATATATATATATATATATATATATATATATATATATATTTTTTTTTTTTTTTTTTTTTTTTTATTCAATATTTTTTTTTCAATTTAATATTTTGGATTTTAGTTGTTTTAGTCAGTGTCTAACAGTCGGGAGGATGGAGATAGTCTCTCGACCCTATATATCTAAGCTTTAATCTAAAATTAAAATTTTAAGTTGTCATGTTATTACGAGCATTACCATCTCATTTACTTGATGTATTTGTATTTAACTGTATGCGGTTGTGAATTTCAATAAATAGAAAAAAAAATTGTCTGTCGCCATACTTATATCAACAATGGTATTTTATAATAATGTAGATTAAGGCTCGATCAGAACTAAGCCATAAATACTTCGAATTTACTGGCTGCAATCTGAAAAGATCCTTCAATCAACTTACTTTTGAGCCTTCTTAGGATATTTTCAGGCATTCTTTTCGTATTATGGCATTTATCTTGTAATATATTATACGAATGGCCCTGGTTAGGTGGGTTTGCATTTGATGTTGTGTTACTAAGAGTATCAGGATGGTTGTGTGATGATTCTCAACTCTTCACGGAGTACGTATTTTTTTATTTGGAGTAACAAATGTAGCAGACGAACATCATAATTATAATCTGAAAATGAATTGCTTCCACTAAGCATGCGAGGTAAATGGAATTGTATGAAATTCGAGGTATCTATATAGTCATAAATAAATAAATAATGATTGGTATATTCAGTTCAAAAATATTGTGATTAAACTAAACCTATATAGAGATCTTAATATTTAACTGTTTGTATGCGAGGAAAATACTGTTTATTAAGTCTTGTACATTTAGCTTAGTAGTGAGTTATTTAAATGGTGTCGAGTATATTTCAGTCGAAACCAGCCCCTCTAGAAGAGCATTTATTAGTTGTTTGCCATCGAGTTCCAAGCTGCTTAAATTGCATTTTCTTTGACACGGACGTCTCTGTTTCTATATATTTCTTCTTATTTTCTTTTGAAAATGTCTTGCTGCATTATTGCGTAAAATACCTTTTTATTTTTTCATTTATTAGAAAATTATTTTTTGTTATTTTCAACTTTTATAGAGTAAGTGTTACAACCTGCCTTAAATGAGACCAATGAGTAATATGGCTTTGTGATCTTATTCACACAATATGTAATTTTTTTTTTTTAATAAAAACTTTTATTGAGTAATTATTATAATATCCCACAAATATGGACAATAAGTAATCTGAATGGCTTTAAGACATTATGTGCAATAAGAAATAAATGAAAAAGAAGAAATAGAAAACGAGAACAAAAAGAGTTATACTATATATAAATAATATAAACTATACAATATTTAAAAAAACTAAACAACATATATATATATATATATATATAAAACATAAAATAAAACAATAAATAATACTACTAAAAATGAAATTATATTATATTAAAAGTTAACAACACAATTATAATTTATTTACAATATACATTCATCCTAGGGATTTCAACCAGACCTGTCACTCCACTTATGGAAGCGAAGGCTGAGTGAGAGCGATATAGTACAGTCGTTCAGGGCATGAGTGGAGAAGTTAGCCATTAATAAACAAATAAATAAATAAACAACTATCATAAACGATAAATAAATAAAATAAATAAATAAACAAATACATAAACAAATACACTACAAAAGGTTTAGGGGTCACTGCCGTTTTAATCTACGAGGGGGCTTAACTAATATGTGGTCTTAGAAATAAATGAAAAGAAAAAAAGAAAGAAAGGAAATGAATAATATAAAACAGCGATACATTATTTAAAAATAAACTATATAATATTTTAGGTAAATTTATAGATTAAAAAAAATAGCAAAAACAAAAACAAAATTAAATTAATAATTAAAAATACAATCATATTTTATTTACAATATACACTCATCCTCGAGATCCACCAATCAGACTTGCCTCTGCAGACCCCAGGACACAAGAGATCCCAGCGCTTTTCTCTCAACTGCGTTATTATTCTCATCTGCCCTAAACAAAAGCATAAAAAAAAAAAATAATAATAATAAAAAGAAGGAAATTATGACACATACAAATACTAACTTTATTTCTCTGCAATCCTCTTCATAAACAACCATTAGTTGTTTGGGGTTATGTTTAGGGATTAAGATGTATATTATTCCCCTATACACCTTAACTTATATACATATATATACATACATATAGACGAAAAAACTGACTGCACTGATACTTCTGGTTTTCCTAAAGCGTTTGATTCCCTGGACCACTCTATTCTGGTATTGCTCAAGGGTCCAGCATTTCTCCTCTCCTTTTCAATACCTACATCAACGATCTACCGACTTCAATTAAGCACTGTTCCTATCACCTCTACGCAGATGATTCCCAAATCTATCTTTCCTTTCCTCCTTCCGAGCTTCCTTCTGCTATCGCCAAAATTCAGGAAGACCAGAATAGAATTAGTGCCTGGGCGACCTTAAATAAATTACAATTGAATGAACAGAAAACTCAGGCCATTATAATAGGATCTAGCTCCCTCCTTAGTGCATACACCCACTATCCTGCCTTAATCCTAAATGATCATCCTATCCGTTTCTACTCGTCTGTTAAAAATATTGGAATAATTTTTGATCAGACCGTTTCTTGGAAATCTCAGATTGCCCAAATCTCCCGCCGATCTATTGGTCTACTTAAATTATTCCACCGATCCCGTCACCTTCTTCCCCGTTAACTCGTAAGCTTCTAGTATCCTCCCTAATATTCCCTTACCTTGATTATGGTTGTTTAGTTTATGGTGGTCTCTCGACGGCTCTCGAAGACAGATTAAAACTAATTATGAACTGCTCTACCAGATATGTCTTCGATAAACCGAGGCGCTCCCACGTTTCTTTCCTCTATTCCGAATTAAACTGGCTTTATCCCATCAGACCCGTAGAAAATATTTTCCATGGATCATTCTTTTACAGATTAAAACTAAAATCATCAGCACCCTTCATCCTTCCTATATTTATTCAGCACCCTTCATCCTTCCTATATTTACAATACGCTTCAATTCAGATCGGCAATCAAGTCACTTAACACAAGATCCCGTCTTTCTGATCTACGTATATACCCCATCCCATAGAACTACTACATTCCAGCGCTCTTTCCTATTCCGCTCAACCATCCTATGGAATTCTATTCCTTCTCATATTAGACAAGCGAAATCTCTAAAAACATTTAAATTCCTCTATTTCCAGTACCTCCTCCTAATCCAAGGTGACGCTTACTAACAATATATTTTCTCAATTAAACGATATCTAAGTCTTTCTGAAACACACTCAGTGTTACCGATTAAAATAATTTTTCATTCCGAATACAACATTTGGGTTCTTATATTGTATATAATTAGCATTGTATCAAAATAACCTATTTATCATTTCATTTGTAGGATATTTTCCTGTTCATATATTACTTATATTAATATATGTTATATTAATATTTCTTCTTTATTTTATTATTTTTTATTTTTATTTTTATTTTTTCATCTAATTTATTCACCATGTCTCTGACCAGATGTAACTATTATCATTTCTTTCTGTATAATTTGTTATTCTTAAGGGACTTGGTCCCAGAATAAAATTATTTTTCTATTCTATTCTATTTTTTTCATACTCTAAGTCTAAATACCTAGGTATATGTATATATAGATGAGAGTGGAAGTGGAGAGAGGAGAACTGATCATATTACACTGCTCTTTCCAGAACCCTCGTAAATTGAGGGATATAGGTCGATAGCATTGGCAACCAGCCACCGAACTTCTCCGGCCCTCGCGGCTACTCAATTTGGTACTGTCACCTCAATTTTTATTTTCTAAACATTATAAACACAATATATGTGGTTTTCTTGAGAACACATATTGAAAAATCAAATGTGATTAAAATTGATCTTTTATTTTGCTTTAAAATTAGATGAGTTTTGAAAGTAAACAGAACATTTTTCAGAGAATAGACCTATGAAAGTTTTTAATTTTTAAGTGTGAGAATTTTTTTAATTTTTTTAAATGTAATTATATTAAATGTGGTATAATAGTTAATAATCAAATTGATGCATTTTACTAATTCATTAATATATTTAACTATATGGAGAAGAAGATGATCATGTATCCTGTCAAAGGGGAACACCACGTTTAAGAAGAAATTCTTTAATACGTGCCAACGTTTCGACGTGCCTTGCTGGTGTTCTTCAGGGCTATAATGAACAAAATATCAGATGTGACAAAAATAACAGACCGATAAACAGATGACAAATGGAATACAGAATAGCATGGATAAAAACAATGTACAAAAACCGAATAGAAAAGATCAGATACACAAATAACTAATAATACAAAGCAGCAAGGTAAGAATAAGGACAAGACAGGAATGATAATGGAAAAAAATATATAAATAAATAAGTAAAAAATAAATAAGAATAAATAAATAAATATAAATAATAATAAAAATATATAAATCAATAAATAAAATAAAATAAACAAATAAATAAAATTAAAATTAATGGTAATGGATAAAAGAATAATAAATGAACAATAAAAAGGACAGAAGGAAATGAGATGTAAATAAAAATAAAATAAAAATATGGAAATGAGGGAAATAATGTAGAAGGTGATAAAAGAAAAGAAACGGATAAAAAAATAAAGGTGAAGGAAAATAAAAGTGGAAAGATAAAAGGAAAAGGAAAAAAATGTCAAAGAGCACTTACCCACCGAACCACACTTGTGAGGAAACCAACGATGACCGATGTGAAACGGTAAGAACAGCTGGGTAGGTAAAAGGGAGAAAAGGCGCGGGACACATGGATGCAGAATAGGAAAATGAAACAATGAAATTCTTCATATGAATCTAAGAATTTCTTGCTAGACGTGGTGTTCCTCTTTGACTGCATCCCTGATCATCTTCTCCTCCATTCATCATAACAGTCAACTATACTTTTATTATTTAACTATATATATGATACTATGTAGTACTACAGAGTTCGGGAAAAAATTTACCGTCTTCAGATTAGACATCTGTTTACAGTGTTTCCACAAGTCAGTTCGTTTTTTGTTTTTTTAAATTTTTTACACACCATATGATATAATCTGAACTATGTTATGTAAAAAAAAGAAATTGATTTTTTCATTTTTACGTTTATTTCATTTATTTAGATATACACATTTCAGGCACAAATATATTACAAAATTGTTTGTAAAACTACCATGATGGGTCAAATGATCCTTATTGGAATTTTGGAAACAGCATTCATTACTTTGCTTTTTGACTTTAATATTATTATTAAAATATATAAAAACTGTTTTGAAATATCCACTCCTCTTTTATTGTTGTTGTTTACCGAGAACATGTGATAGAAAAAAAATATACATGATATGTCGGTAGTTTTAGTTAGGGGTGTTAAGGTCATTGTTGATAAGTTTATTGGTAAGGAGCATTGAGGATTTTTCAATGAATTTTAGATTGGATAAGAGATGAATTAATTGAATATATATTATCATATATTAAAACAGTACTAATTTCTTTTATTCATACCGTTGGTCTCAAACTGATTCAGAGAGTGTAATAAAGTTTTAGGAAAAGCCCCAAGTATTTGAAATATCTTTTTTAACCAACTAATGGCTACCGTAATGTTTTGGACCATTTCGGGTATCCTGGATCCTCCCTATTTCCGGGCCATTGAGCGAGCCTCCCCCGGCCGGCCAAAGGGAAGATCCCCGGACTAAGCCTGAAGGATCCCCCCCCCCCACCGCCGATCTGTGGAGTAATCAAGCGGAATTTCAGTGTCGGTGGGGGGTCGGCAATGCTCTATTGCTTCCGATTCTTCTTCTGTCCCCTTCAGCGTCTTCTTCATCTCGCTGATTGGATTTTAGATCGAAATCTTTAAATATCTTTTTTTAGAGAAAGGCAAGATTCAAATTTCCACAAAAGATTATAACATTTTTTCTTAGAAATTTAGCACATACCGAACCTAAAAGGTAAGAAACTTTAAGGAGTCATTTCTAATTACTCCAACATTTACTAGACAAGCTTTCAAAGCTCTAAATAAATATAAAAGACTTGTTTACATGACAATAATTACACCCATTTGGACATACGGATTTGAACTTTGGGGCTCCACTAAACCAAAGAATATTTTTTGTATTCAATTTTTAAAATCCAGAATCCTTTCAGTCTACTTCCGAGAAGTGTTGGATTTCCAAATTACTTGCCAAGGTCTAAGAGGAGTTGGCCTGTTGCGTCTAAAGACAAATATTCATATACATTTAAAGCTGTTTAAAATAGATATATAGCATATTTCATAACACAACTTGTTACAGAAAAGACAGGGATGTTGGAACAATAGTTTTTGGATTCTCTATGCCATTGCTCCTATAAACATAGCATCGATTTTCACGGCAGCAGTAAAATGGGGATAATAATAAATCTCCTATCCACTTTCAATGTTTTGATAAAAAACATTTTTTAAACATAGAAGATTTTTTTTTCATTGAATAGTAATTGTTTATTACGTGTGCAGAACTCAAAGGAAATATATTGAAAAATAATAGCACCAGTTTTTTTCCTTTTACCTGTTTTTCTCTTTAAGGCCGAAAACTTATAGATTACTATGTATTTCAATTTTTTTTTTAAATTTTTACTTTAAATAATCACTCAAGCTGCATCTCTCAAGGGCAATGAGTAGTATGGATGAAAAAGACTTATTCACACAATATGTACAATGATATAAAATAAAGTAAGAAAATTTAAGAAAAACAGCCTCTAAATATACAAGGAATAAAGTGCAAAGTAATATAGACTATAATAAATGATAATATAAAATAGGTGATGAAACTACTAAATAAATAATATTACAAATTAAGGAAGAAAAGAAATACTTTTTCTAGAAAAGAAAAGGAAGAGAGCCATAAATACAATCATACTCTATATACAATATTTACAAACATTCCGAGAAACAACCCGATCCAATCCTGCTCCCAATTTGGAGGGCATGCAGGTATATTTCAATTTAAATTATATATGGGTCTTGAATTTTATTTTATTTAACGCTTTTATAAATTTAGAGATTATACTTTTAAATTTTGTTTCCATACGGTATGAATGGATGCATTACCATCCGTAATTGTTTATTGCTCTTAAGTTTGGTATATTAGAACAGTTCATCATTTAACTATTCATAGAAGCGGTGTTTATATTTAGGATTCCCGCTCAAATATCCGAATTTCCCAAAACTTTTGAAAAGTCAGATTCCACTTTATAGAGACTGAGCTTGACCCAGGAGTTCCTGAACCATGTTTGAACCGCCACAAATAGAACAGAAAATCAATATTCCACCCTACCCCGGACTCAAAATCTGGCTTAGTACATAAACTTTGAATTAAATACGCTGTATTTTTTTTAATACATTTAAAAAAATGAAGAATTTCACGGGTTAAATTTTTATTAAAAATGTTTTAGGTGAAACATTTTCATCATTAGAAGATATGATGTAAATTCTTTAGAATGGGAAAGGAGGAGGGTAAATTAACTGAAGCTTATTTCTCGGTTATATTTTCATAATGCAGCGTTCTTAGCCTTGATGAAAAAGGAGAAATTAACGTGAATAATTAGTAGGGTCATGGGCTCTGTCCTTAAGGGATTCAGGATGCTTCATCAGCCCCTGCATGTCTAATACTCTCTTAGTACTCGTAATAACCTTTGCTAATAATTTCTAATTAATTTATAAACGTACTAATATAATCACAAACTATCTTGATTCCAAAACTTTAAGTTCCATATCATGTGCAACAGTAAATTATATGTGTCAATTACAAATGTCGATTCTTGATAAAAGAATTTATATCAAAAATCAATGATCACAAGTCGATTCTACTTAAGTCCAGAATATTAGTGTGATACCTAATCACATCGATTTTCCTTCTTGATGGCTTTAAAAATCTATTATAAAAGATATTTTTATCTTTAATAACCTTGCACTTTTTCAACATTGCTTGGTACAGAATTACAACAAATCTTAAACACACACACAAAAAAAGGATAAGTTTATTATACATTTTTGATTTTCTTAAAGGATTTTGCATTTCATGAAAAGTAATATTTTCGAGCCATGATGCACTACTAAAACTAAATCCAGAAATTTTAATGTGATGATAGTGTAGTAGATAATTTTCTAGTGAAGGTTTGATTTTAATTTGTTCTGCTGCCTTAGGTTTTCTCCGGCGCACAGTGGGCAAAAAATCCATTTCGGCGGCCAAAATTATTTTATTGCAGAAATATGTTTTAAATGACGTCCGATATACGGGAAAAATATTTAAAAAAATTTCATGAAAGTGGAAGAGTTCATAATAAATTACTGAATTGTCGACCTAAAATGCAAGGAGTACGGTTAAATGAAATGGCTGTAAGTCCTCAATTGTTGGTGATATTTCTTTAATATAATATCATACAAATGAGCTGTTTCTATATATTAACACAGAAAAATCATGTACGATCGATTATTTCAAAATTAAGCGCATTTTTGAAGACTTATTAAAAATAAGTCTTCAAAAACTAAAAGTAAAATTTTTGGAAAAATAGCCAGCATTTAAAAGGACGATGGAGTACGATGTCGAAACTTATATCACGTCGATGTCCATTATTTTGTGTTAATGAAATCCCAAAAATCATATCCGTTTCGATCCGTGCCTCATTATTACCCACCTCCAAATCGCAACCGTTCCTTTTTGTAAATTATTACTTCACACTTTTTTAGATCTGGTGGTGATTTTTCAGGTACATGATGTAATTTCAGAAAACGATGTATGCTCTTGATGATGTTTGTCATGATGTACAAACATACAACGTGTTATAGGCAATAAATTGATTCGGTCGCCGAAATGATTTTATATACAACATGCTGTAGGCAAAAAAATATGTTCTAAATGAAGTGCAACTAACGGAAAAAATATTTAAAAAATTTAAAGCGGACTAGCTAATAGTTAAAAAAACTTTTGATTTCTTAACATACTTCCAAAGAAAACAAAAAACAAATACCCTACTACCTTAATGATCAATGACTTCTGTTTTGATGGTAGGTTTTGTTTATAAATGTAAAATAAACTATTTCGGTATAATAGGTGAATAATATTGATTTTAGTTCAGGAGCTTGAGTTTTATTGAACATCAAGTTATAAATGTCATCCATTTCGTCTTTAGTAGGTTTCAATGCTGCATCGATAATTTCACCTCTCTTTATTTCGTGATTTTGCTTTAAATTAAATGTCAACATTTCAGAGAGGCTCATTTCTAATGAAGATATATTGGCCCTAACGACACTTCTTTTTCGACGTTTCGTTCTTTCAGAACATTCACTATAAGCTTTTGTTGGACATCCGTGATTGCGATCGCCTAGGTCACTTTGACTGGAAGTAGACGGACCTGCTGGTAAATCATCATCGTTCGTTGTCAAATAAAAAGTGGTTTCTAGCCAATCCGAATGTGTTTTTTAACGAAACACACTTTATTAAAATGCTGGATACATAACTGGATTTTACTGACTGAAAGAAAGATTTATTGAAAGTTTTTCAGGTTCTAATCCCAACTGCTTATAACTCTCTGACGAAACTGAATATAATCCGCTTTAGTATCATCGAAGAAACAATCATTCAATTTTCTTTAACTTCACATTATAAAAAGAACTTTTAAATGCTAGCACTGTTAGATAACACCGAATTGATTGACGGTAGCAGAGAAGTAATAGATGTAGTAAACAAATGAAATCTAACAAGAGCAACAAAATAACTGCCTAAATGTAAATAACAACTACTCCATGTCTTGACAGGATTTATAGTACCTACAGATAAATGTACAAGACTGAAGATCTGATTGAGACAAGAACCAATTTGCCGGCACAAGACCCAAACACTGTAAAGTTAAGTACCCTATCATGTACTCATAATAGTTTGTTGTTGTTGTTGTTGCATGTTTTTAAGGGCAAAAAAACTGCTATGGTTATTATTACCCATATCTCTCTAATTCCATTTCTCTCTAATCTAATCTAATCTCTAATCTCAGCTTTAAATAAGACTTAAAAATATTTTAAAAAATAAATAAATACATAACAAAAAATAAATAATAAATAAAAAATAAAGGTAATAATGAATAAAGTAAAGGACATTTAATAAAATAATATAATCTAATTTTCTTGATAAATTCAATAGTACTACAAATGTACTGTTTGTAATAAGTAGTTAATGGTAAATGGTGTGCTGACCCTCACATAGATTAAGTGTAAAGTTCATCCTGACCTTTAAATATCTAAAACAGTAATATTAAATAAAGTATGTTCAATAATAATTATTATTATTGAATTTCCTAAATTCCACTGAGTAATACTCAATTGGTTTACACGTGTTGGGTTAGAATCCAATTAAGGTAAAAAGTGAGACATTAATTGATGGGCCTATGACATCCTTAGGGATATATTTAATATCAATATAGTAATTTAAAAAAAACCAATACCAACATAGCAGCACTAATGGCTAAGTATGTGGGAGGAATAAACGTTTAATAAACTAAGATTAATTAAGTCTACAGTAAAAGCATGAACCTCAAATTCAATACTTTCACGAAGAGAGGAAGTGGCCATCGCTCGATTTCGACTTGTCTTGCGCAAGGCTATCGGATGGCCAAAGAAACCGCACCAAAGTCCAGCACCAATAGTGCGCGCCAAATAGTGCTGTCAATAAAGCACAACTTTAAACACTGCTCTATAGAGAAGCATTAGCTGAATTAGAAATTCCTTATTCACTTAGGTCAGCATTAAGAGACCAGAGACCATCAGTATACAAATCTTCTTTCTCAAATAAATCCAAAACTTCACGAAAAATAACAGTAAAATACTTTAATTGAGAGGCAACGTTTCAACCTGCCTTGCAGGTATTCTTCATGGCCACAGAACCAACACTAAAGAGGAGACGAACGATGGCTAATGTAAAAATGTAAAAACAGCTGGGCAGGTAAAAGGGGGAGAAGGCGAGGTTGACGGGATTGCGCTCGCGATGGATATAAATGGACTCGGATAATAAACGTTCAACTATGGTTATTTAAAATATGGTTTAAGGATAAAGCCTGTTCAGAGTGTTTTGAGGTGCAGGGAATTTAGGAAGAGGTGAATAGTTTGCTTTGGAAGTTGTAGGTTTTTGCCAATATATGAGGAACGACAATTAGGAGTAGCACAAGGTATACGGTATGCAACGTTGGATTTTGCCGGAGAGAGATGGGATCTTTAAGGTAAGTATAGCCATAGCTGGTGGTAATCAGGAATAAAAAGGAATTTGGGCACTTTCAGTAAAAGCCACCAAAAAATCAATAAATTAATTAATCAAAAAGAAATACCTGAACTAATATAATTAAGATAATAAATATAATTTCAATTTTCCAAATTAAAAAGTTTACTGTTGGATTGAGACCTAGGCCTTTTGTTTGAAACGTTGGAACACAATTATAGTATTTTTAGTTAGACATGTTGCTTCTATTTGACAAAACCCCTGATTGTCTTCTTTATTTATCATACCAGTCAACTAAAATTTTATTATTTTAGGCATTTATAATAGGAAACGCCAAAGGTCTTACATTACTTTACTTTATTTTTATTTTAATTATTTTCCTCTACCTTAAAACCCATCGGCACATCTTTGAATTTTTGCAGTTAACGTAATCAAAATCAAACTAACAATAAGTTTAAGAAATTAGATCAATGATAACACCTTCAGCAGTTTTTTGCCCCTAAAATCCAATATGCATACAAACTTTATTCAGAATATTAAATTGTTCGTTTTCAATACCTGCTGATCGAATATAATAGATTTTGTTTGGATAAAACCCCAATTTTTCTTGTGCATTCAACTCTATAGCAACTAATCATTCCTAATAAGATTCAATTTTCCCTCAACAATAGGGGTACCCTTAATGCCTTCCTTCATAAAGTAACTGATACCGCAACCCTTTCAGAAAATTGATAAAGAAAACCTTCGCATGCCAAGGCTCGCTAAAAGGTTGGGATATTTTTAAATATATGCCAAGATAATGGATCCAGCGGATAATCCCTGCTGTAATATTAAAAGGAATTCATCTGAAAAGAAAATAGGTGACATTGTTATCTATACAAGTATAATAACTTATGGTACATAGTGTAGTGATATAAGCTAACCGAAGGTTCTAGAATTAAAAAAAAAATAAAAGAAAATAATGAAAGAAAAATTAAGAAAACAAATTTCAATTTAAACTATTCGTACACGCAATGTTCTACTGTTTCATTTTTCGAGGCAGTAGCATAGTATAAATATTTCAGTGATTTTGAGAAATGATCTAATAACAAACCACTATTCCCCTTCGACATATATATAATCCTAATTTTTTTTTTGAAAAATATTTTCAAACTGTAAAGACAAGAAACTGCCCGACGTTACAGACTACTTCAACTTTACTAGACAAACGTTCAAAGGTTCCCAATTAATTACAAAAGACTCATTTACATGACAGTGATTAGACCTATTTGGACGTACGGAGTTGAGCTTTGGGGCTCTACTAAACCATCCAATTCATCTCGTATCGAATCCTTACAGTCCATAATCCTTTGAAAAATCCTCAATGCTCCTTACTTTGACCAATAAATTTATCCATAAAGATCCTTATGTTCCATATGTTTCTGATTTATCCCAAACCAGATACCTATCCTTCCATAGTAAGCTCCATAACCAGTCCAATCCACTAGTCTCCCAACTTGCTTCCTCCTCCATCCCTGATAATCCTCCGAGACGACTGAAAAGAAGATGGCCTAGATACCTTTTAGTGTAGATTTTATTGAAGTGCTACTAGTGAATAGTTCTTCACAAGTTATTTACATGCCATTGTATTCACTGTCAACACATTTACTTGTTGTATATTATCTTGTACGGTTGTAAATATCAATAAATGAAAAAAAAAAAAAAAAATGTTGATTTTATACTCGAGTAAATGTCTTCTAAATTGAATTTTTTTTCTTCTAGAATACTTAAAAGACAAGTATTTGCAACGCGTTTTCGACTATTTTATTAGATAAGCGTTCAAAGCTTCCAATTAATTACAAAAGACTTATTTACATGTTAGTAATTAGACCAGTTTGGACATAAGTAGTTTAGCTTTGGGGCTTTACTAAACCTTCTAATTCTTTTCGTATCAAATCCATACAATTCAAAATCCTTAATGGATTTTATTACGTCACAGACAAACTTATCAAATCCATACAATTCAAAATCCTTCGTAAAATCCTTAATGGATTTTATTACGTCACAGACAAACTTATCCATTATGATTATAATGTCCTCTGTCTGATTTGGCCCAAACCAGATACATATCCTTTCATAGTAAACTTCATACTCACAATAATCCACTAGTACCTCATCTTGCTTCGTATTGTATTTCCGATAACCCCCCGAAGCGTCTAAAAAGAAAATGGTCGAGATACCTTCAAATGTAGAACTTTTATTGAAGTGCTACTAGTGAGCAGCAGAAGGATTTTTATAATTACTTCGATATTGGTACTGTTATCACCTAGAATTGTAAAGAGGCTTCCTTGTTAATCGCACTAAATAAATAATAAAATAACAACCGAATAGAGGGTAGTCCTTTAGATAGCCACGTTCTAAAGGACTGCTCTCTAGTTGTATATTGCACGCATCTAGACGCACTTTGGTGGACTGTCCTTCGTTATACGATACCCATGAGTAAGACCTGTATGGCCGATCCTTAGTCTAGTTATAACAACGTCTCTTTAATTGTTGCGGATAGAGCTTTTCCATATTTCATTACATTTTTAACAGTATTCAGTTTGTTTTGTTCTTCTACGTTTTCTCAAACCTGGGCCCAGGTCATTTTGACTCAATATTTTAAACATTGCAGATATCAGGTGTGTATACTTGTGGTACATATTGTTTATTTACGATGGTTGTTCATCTTTGGCAACCTAATCTCCTGCTTTATAGCCTTTGACCTCCACCTGAGAGGAAATCCAAACCAGTAAGTTTATGCTTCAATAGTGAAAAATATGCAATAGAATTCTCACTATTAATGCATAAACTTGGGCTTTCTTTACTAGGTGATATTTTGTGTAAATGTTTTTATAAAACCTTTTGTAAAACCTATTTATTACGATCTAGATAGATGTCCCACATGTTAACGATTTGGCACAAACACGATTCCCATCATCCCATGAAATGCTACGACCCGCGCTACCCACTAGTCTCCCAATTGGTTTTCACTCAATAACTCTTCGAGACGTCTGAAAAGAAGATGGCCTAGTGGCTTTCTACTGTAGAACATTTATTGAAGTTCTATGATTGGTAGTTCACTACAAGTTATAGACATATCATTAGAATAATTTTGTTAATATGTGTATATGTTTAATATGTATAATATATATATATGTTTAATTTGTTTATATGTGTATAATTAAAATATAAATATAAAATTACAAAAAAAAAAATGTTTTTTTTAATATTAGATTCTATAATTCTTATTCTATGTACATAATTTTTAATTTTGAATAAATTAGTTGAAATAGATAATAATCTCGTAGAGATAGAGGTGTCGGTCAATGATCAATGGTTATTTCATCAATCATGGAAACTGACTGGAACTAACTGGAGTCGGAAAATAGAAAGAAAATCGGGAAAGCTATCTCTTTGCCGGTAAAAGAGTTATGTTGGATATATGGCCTCTGTGTTCTCGCGGTCACTGATTGATCGATGGCTGCCTGGATTAATATATTCCTTCCAAAATATAATAACTCTCCCATTGATATACTCGTATCTAATAACCTGTAGCGATATTAAGAATAGTGGTAGAATTCATATAATAACCTGTTCTCTTCACATTACTAATACAACGATAGGTAAAACATTCCACCTTAGTGATTTTTTGTTTTCTTAGGAAATAGTTAAATTCGTTTTTAGGAGTCAGCGTCCCTATATACATTAACAAGGGATAACAAAACGTATTAGAATGATTTTTTTTTTTTAAATAGTTGTTATTTCATACTTTAATGATAATAACAACGGTATACAATATCTACAAAAATAAAATGTGCGGTAAAAGTATAACAATGATATGTCAGTTACTTGTTGAGAACTACTCTTTTGTTGTACCTACGCCATATTCATTTCAGACAACTCAGAGGGTTAAAGATAATTAAAACAAGGCAACCTACTTAGTACTGAGTTATTAGGGCCATATTTTTCAATTTAAGCTACGTAATAGAAAAAATTTAAGTAGACGTGAAAAAAAGCAGAGAGTAAACGTCTAAAGTCAAAAAATATGTCAAAACGATATTAATCGTTAATAGTTATTCGTACTTTGAAGGTAGAAATGTTATTCGATCAGTTATTAATTATTTCATTTAAAAAAATACAAGGTGCGCGAGCGATGCTAAGGGATAGATTTTTGAAAATTCAATGTTTTTCTTCTCTTTTGCTATTCTCCGCATCGTAGCTTTTCAACAGAATGAGATAATATTTCCAATGGGGTACCATTATAAAAAGGTTGAACCAGGCCTTATTTTGGTGTCTTCCCAATTTAGCTTGTGGTTTCAGTTTGCGAAAAAAGTTAATCTAGAATTTCACAGAGGTGATTTCCGACTTTTTAAAATTCATTTTTAGAAAGTTAACAGAGGAAGACGTCAAAAGTCGTAGAGTGTCCTAAAGGCTGCTCACCATTTTTTTTTTTTTTTTTTTTTTTTCAAGCCCCTATTGGATAAAATTCTTGAGTTTAAAATTATTGGGAATTTCTATGGTTGTTTGGCCTTTTTCAGTACTGGCTGCACTGTAAGGCCTGCAAAAAGTTTATCGTATCTTGGGGTGAGGGTTTCTAAGAAAGTTTATATTTAGGTGATGCGGCTCACCTAAATCTTGTTGTGGGGAGGCTTAAAAACTAACTATTTACACTTCCCAAAACTAAATAAGAAAATTTTCTTATGGAGACATTTCTGACCATTGGCCTGTGAGCTCTGATCGGCCCATTTAGAGGTCTTGGGTACGGCCGGGTCGTTAGTTGCTAATACACCTCACCAATTTTTTTTCTTTTTCTAAATCACCATTTATTTCTATGTAAAATAGGCTACCTCACCTCACCTAGGTCAACGGGAACAGATATACATCTAAGTAGTAAATCTAAATCTACGGGCATACTTACAAGTATACGGTACGTATACAAGTATACGGTACGGTAGAGTTACGTTAAGCGAGTTTGCTTTTTTCACACAATCCCAAAAAGTGCAAAATAAGTTTACACTCCAAAACATTCTACAGAAGTGTCAAATAATTCAATCCTACTTTTATCGATCCTTCTATCATGTGTAACTCAAGTGAAAATGCATATATCAATATAAAATTATTGTAAATGTATATTAATTTCCTTTGAAACATATCTCTCAGTTGTTTAGAACCCTTATTAAGGGATAACGTTGGAAAACGATTTCCAGATAAATAACGATCCATATTAGAAAGTTTAATAAACAGCTCTTCGACGAGAAGCCATACATTAGGTTGAAAACAGGGAGGAAGTGAGAAAATATTCGCCCGGTTCCGAAATAGGTTGGCCATTATTGTCTTTCAGTTTGAAATATCCTTTCACATGGGCCGCCGTATTTCCACCCCCCCCCCTCCCCCCTAACTCTATTAGGAATTTCCACGTTAATTAATTTCCTGTTATTCCAGCCGGGACAATCAGTTCTCGAGTGGAATTAGTATTTAATGAATATTTACCTAACATGCCGCGGCTGACATGTTGGATAACCTCCCGGCACAGAGTCCTTTGCTTGGAATCGTAATCCCACAGGAGTTCAATAAGAATTGTTGCCCGTCAGTTGTCAGTGTCCTCTCTCATCCTTCACCAACTCGATTATGGATGTTAATATTTCCAAGCAATTTAAATGACTGGTGAGCGCGAAATGAGGCTGAAAAAAATATTATTCATTATTTTATAAGATTCTTTTTTGGGGGAACTCCAGGCGCTCTCACAACACTGGTAGTCTGTGTTAAGATGGCTTTATCCAAGTTTTTGACAAAAATATTCCTTGGAACGTTTCTTTTCTAATCTTTAAAGCCCATAAATATTCATTAATTCACGACATCCTTACTCTTCATTCTTCCATTCATCGGTTGAACACTAGATCGTTGATTTATACATATATATATATATTTATACATATTTTACATACATAGAGGGGATGATATATCCCCTCTCATTGAACTAGCTCCTTTGACAAATCCTTTATTGTTCCTGTGGTTTTATATTGGAACTACCTATATTACCTTTTTTAATTCGCAATTCTTCCACTCTCGCTTCCTTTAAACATCATATACTCATCCATCTCCTAAATTATCGATCTTCCAAAATTACGAAATAATTTGTTGGTTTAAAAATGTTTTGTTTATAAATTCGAAGATTTGTTTTTAATTTCAATTTCCATCTTATAAATGTATATGTATGTGAATTATAATTTACAGAAGTTGCAGTCTTATTTATGCAGCGTATATTACCATGCTATTTTACTTTCATGTTATTCTTAGGGAACAAGGTGTCCGAGAATAAAGAGTATTTTAAAAAAAAAGAAGAAAAAACAAGCAAATTCAACTAACGCTCCTTTTTTCCCCTATGTTCAGTCAATACTACGATGGTTCATTATATTTCCAATTCCCAATTCGGGTTGGACTTAAGTTTTGGTCGGTTTAATTTTGATTCGTGTTATACGTACATTGTGGTTAAAAATAGAGAATTTCTTTCTGAGCGGTATTATTTAATTAAGCACTAGAATACATCATTAGGAAGGTAATGCTAAGGGGAAAAAAGTCTAAAAATGGGTGATAAGATACCTGTTATTTATTACGCTGACCGTTTTGTACTTTTAAGCGAAGGTAAGGGAACTATTTAATTGAGCACAAGTAGTTAAATAATATGAATGAAACGAACTCTATGCTTAGAAATAAAAAAAATAGATACTTCAGGTATTTGATTTGAATACTTAAAGTAATTTAAATATCAAGGGTTGACAATTATCTATATAGTATTTTCAAAAATACTAGAGGTACAGCTAATGACGAAGACCTATCGGTAGCACTTCTAGATTAGATGTTCAATTTGAGAAGAGCACTCAGCCATCTTTTTACATTTTCCAGATTGTTTTCAGGTATCCAGAGATAATGAAAACTTGAGAGACTAGAAGTTTTACATTTATATGGAGGCTGTTATAAAATGTTAGTTATCCGACTTGGGCCATATCATAAATATTTGGGTGATTAAGATCATTAAGGAAATGTGTACGACAAATTAACCCTTGAATGGCCGCGTATGGCTCAGTTATAAGAAAGGTCGCGCGGATGACAATGGTCATCTACTAATGTTTCTGGTGTTTAGCCATTGGCAACTTTTTTAATCCCTTTAATTTTCAAAAGAAATTTACAAAGGATAAGAGATTTACTCAAAATAATGAAATATCAAGATCACTATCAACACATACCAAGTTAAAAATAATAATTACGGGGAAGGTCGCCTGGTTGACAAACGAAATAATTCACTCGAATATCACAGTAGTTATAAAATATCAGTATAGGACATTCAATATAATTATAACAAACTCACATTGAATTTATTTGGTAACTGAAAATAAGTAATTGAACCTTACCGTAGAGGACAATTGTTACCCAGCCAAAAAAATTTGGGAATTACAGGTCGGGAATACCAAATTGCAACTAACAGAGTTACATAGACTATCCCCCTAGCCTCCTTTTGCAGACTCTAGGCTCGTCATATTCATCCATGACAAAACAAATACACAGTAGCGATGTTAAAAGTATTGGAGGACTATTGTCATCCGCGCGACCACTCGAGGTTTAAGTAGCATTGAGGATTTTATATTGTGAGGATTGACTAAGGAATATATTGCATGTTTTATTAGATCCTCAAAGTTCAACTGTATACGTCCAATAATTACAACTCTATACAATAGTAAATTTGTGAATAATGATTACAATGATATATCAAGAACATGTTAAGAACTAGTCATTAGTATATAATAAAAGAATTACATAAGAATGTCTCTAGACCATCTTCTTTTTAGTATTAGAGGGTTATCTGAAATGGAGTTAAAAGGAAATTGATATATTAGTTTATTATGAAATGAAAGGTATCTGGTTTGGGCTAAATTAGCAACCTATGGAACATTAAGATCTTTATTGATAAATTTATTTGTGACATAATAAGCAGAACTGAAGATATTTCGAAGGATTTTGGATTGTAAGAATTGGATACGAGACGAATTGGAAGGTTTTGTACATTTTTTATTATTTTTTTTTTTTCCAATTTAAATTGAATATCAATAATTTTCTCTATTATAAAAATTAGCAGATTGATGATGTCTTTGACTTTTTTATGCCTGCTTAATCAATGAATATTTTTGTAATTGGGAACCAGCTCATCGTTTTCAACAACATTATAAGATTAATTGATTGTTATAATATAATATTTATGAAAAGGGGTGGGTCTTCATATTTAATATGTCTAGAAGATGAGAGATGGAACATTAAATGGCAGTTGAAATAATTTTATAGGAAGTTGAGGAAGGGTGGGAGGGGAGGAAGGCGAGGAGAGGGAAGGGGTAGAGGAGCCATTAAACATTCATCAGGGCGGGGGAGGGGAGGGGGGCGAGGAATGTTAATTAATTCCGATGCTAGCGACACCTATCGGCCCCCCCGGCAGCCAATTACCTCCGCTCCGTCCCTCCTCTGCTCCTCTGTATAATTGTCGCAACTGATCGCTCTGTATTAACTATTATCAGTGGCCATTATGATAAGCATCTGTATTAGCCTCTCTGCAATGGAAGGACTCCTCTTTCATTTGCTAATTGAAAATCCTTTATTCAGGTCCTCAATGAATGAATTATTGAATAATTTATCTATTAGTCCCCAATTAATGGCTTAATAAAAAAAAAAAAAATCTTATTGAATAAGATTAATTACGATACATTTATTCCTCGTCCATCCATAAGTAGTTGCTCTAGTCTGTGATAGAAAACCTAAATTATAAGAAAAATATTCTGTATTCAAACACGAAAATTTGCGCAAATGCAACAGTCAACATATGTGTGGTAGCTCGCAATACCACAAATCTATAAATCCATTATCCAACTCACCATCCTCCACGGTACTCCACTGCTGCATCATATGTACAGGGCCAAAAATACCCGCATTCTCGAGGAGCTGAGGATGCCTACGATCCCGGCTTTCATTGGTAGCCGGCATGTCAAGTTCTTTGACGGGCTAAGCTACTGCGCCAACCCTCTCTTCAGGGACATAGCCCCGCTACCTAGGCCTGGGAGGTGGCAAGGCACAATCCCCTTAGCGGACGTATTCGCCGAGAGAAGGGGTTTAGACCATACGGACTGACCCGATGACCACCATAGCCGGCAGAGTGTTCCTCCACACTTGACACGTAGAGGGAGTACCTTCAGTAGACTAAAGACCCTCCAGAGATGACAGAGTAGAAGTACATCTTAAAATGCCGAAAGGAAAGAAAAGATCATCCTTTCCCCTAATTTCCTTTCCTTGTATGAATAAAATAATAAATAAAATCAGAGGCTAAAAAAAACAAAAAAATAAATAAAATATATATATATATATATATATATATATATATATATATATATATATATATTCCCCTCTTCCAAAGAGTCGTTTATTGAAAAGTGAGCACATCCCATGCATGCAAGCATATTGTGTGCTTAGCTCATTACAAATACAAAATTTAATGAAATACATAATTGTCAATTATTTTATAGAAACGTAAATCCAAAAGTAAAAAAAAGAAAAAGAAAAAAGGATACAAAATTAATGAGATAACGAAATGAGAAAAAATAAATAAATTAATAAAAATAAAAAATGAAGAAAATAAAAATAAAACGAAACAAAATAAAAATAAAACAAAATGAAAATACACCAAAAGTTGATGCCTATATATCTTCTGTGATCTTCTTTTTAAAGTTCAATGCTTTAAACAAATTTTTTCAATTCAGAACTATAGTTTTTGAATAAACTCTTTTCTGAAGTTGGCTATTGTTCTCCACTAATTACACTGGTCAACAGTATTTTTGTTAAATGAGTAAATGTGGCTGTTTCATATGTATAGCTATGGTAATTCCGAATATGACCATCAAAGTTGTCCATGGGGCTCAGATTTTTTGTAATTTTAAATTTTGTAAAATATAGATATTTCATAGCTATGAATTTGTCTTGATTAATATATTCTATTTATTTGCTCTAAATAAGGCTCACCACCAATGCACGATAATATTGGATGCAATAGAGATAATCTTAATTTATCAAAAAACCAGGCCGAGTTGTTGCCATCTAGCTTAAAAAGTTGGAACCTACTTGAGAAGGGAACATCTACATATCGCCAACGGAAACTAAAACTCCATCTCTTTTTCTCGGCAAAAGATCATTTAATATTTTGCACAGATATTGATGCATTAATGGGTGAATTAGGATATAATCATAATCCTAAAGAATGGAGGCTGTTCATAGATTCCTTCAAACTTAGTTTAAAAGCCGTTCTCCTTCATATAGGCAATGAGAAGTCCTCAATCCCCATTGCCAATGCAGCCCATATGAAAGAGACATATGACAATATGAAGATTTTGCTGTCCGAGATACAATACCAGAAGCATTCTTGGAATGTATGTGGAGACCTCAAAGTGTTAGGACTTTTGTTAGGTCTTCAATCAGGTTATACCAAATTTTGTTATTTTCTGTGTGAGTGGGACAGCAGAGATCGCAAAAATTATTATATAAAGAAGGAATGGCCTAAAGAAATCTTGTACTTGGAGAAAAATATGTACTTTTCCAAACCACTATTAAACCCAGAAAACGTTTATCTTCCACCATTGCACATTGGTTTGTTAAGGCACTGGATAAAAGTGGCCCTGGATTTCTTTATTTAAAAACCACATTTCCTCGGATCAGTGATGCCAAAATAAAAGAAGGTGTATTTGTAGGTCCATCAATAAGGGAGCTTATGAAGCATCAAGGCTTTGAGGAATGTTTTAATGGAGCCGAAAAATCAGCTTGGATTTCTTTTGAAAATGTGAAAGAATTTCTTGAAAATAAACAAGCAGAAAACTACAGAGAGCTAGTTTTTGATCTTCTACAAAATTATAAGGCTTTAGGATGGAATATGTCTCTAAAAAAACATTTTCTTGACTCGCATTCGGATTTCTTTCATGAAAATCTTGGGGCTGTGAGTGATGAACACGGTAAGCGATTTCATCAAGAAATATCCACTCTGGAGAAACAATACCAGAGAAAGTGGAATCCAAATTAGTTGGCAGACTATTGTTGGTCCTTGAAAAGAGATGTACCAGCAGAAAAATACAGCAGGAAATCATCAAAGGCTACAATTTTGATTTAAATTGCGGTATGAATGTTAATTAAATAAAATTGCTTCTTTTAACACTATATTATTTTTTTATTTTGAAATTACACAAAATCCTTGCCCCTGAGACAAAAATGCTTTTCAAATTTGCAATCAGAGCACCAAATCCTAAAAGAAACAGGCATTGTAATTCATTTAACAGACGAAAAGTTAAATTTTGTTGTCCAGTGTTATTATAGGCTTGATTAAAAAAAAATCTGTCCTTGTCAAAAAGTGGGCAGTCATATAATATATGATTAAATGTTTGTGATGTCTGTCCGTCACAGTGGCATGTTTCGTTGTCCGAAAGGTGAAAACGTTTAAAATAGTATTTGGTAGGTCCATGCTCTGTTAGAAATTGTGTAAGTTTGTAATGTGTACTTTTTAGTTTGTTGTAGTTTCCTATATTAAGGTCTAGTATAAACTTGTGAACTGGTCTTCCTTTGTTTGATTGTTGCCAGTGTAAGTTCCAGTATCTTATTGTGTCGTTTATTAATGTTTTCTTGATGTGTGAAATAGGAGTTTGAGAGTATTGAAAAGGTAAAGAATCGTTTGTCGATGCGGATTTAGCTCCCTTGACCCATGTTAATTTAACTGAGATTTTCTCATTTATTAATTGATGGAAATTCTGTCTAATTTTGTCTATGAGTGGGTCATGTATGTTGGGTTTTTTTATTGAGTCTGTCAGTGTTTTGTTGTCTGTAAATATGTTGAATGGTTTTGCCATGTTTTTAGTTCGTTGAATGTATTCGGTGGCTTTAAAAACAGCTAATATTTCTGCTTGATTGTTTGAGCAGTTTGGTCCTAATCGATATTGTTCGTCGTGTCGTTTTTCTTGTTTCTGTAAGGTTATTAAGGCATAGCCTGTATTCTGTTCCGTTTCCCTACCATCTGTGTATATGTCTGTGCTGGTCGTGTCGTTTGGTCTAAGGATTGTACTAATTTTGCGTGAGAGGATGGATGTTGCCAATATTTTGGTGTAAGTTCCAGTTCAATGTTGTCAGCCTGAATATTTCTAAAAGATCCTCCTTGTTTTTTAATTTTATAAATTGGTGATATCTTTATTATTATAAATTCAATGGGTATCAACCCTGCAAGTACGCAATCAGCGTCATATGATACCGTATGAAAAGCTTTAATAATTCTTAGTGCATTAGCCTTTGAACCCTCTGCAATTTTCTCAGATTAATCGGTTTTAAGGCAGCTGCTTCCCAAACTGGAATACCATACAGAAGCCTGGGCAATATGGACCCATCGTGGATAATCCTTAGGGCTTTATGGCCGAGACCCCAGGTCGTTTTTGCTGTTAGTTAGTGCGTTTATAGTTTTTAAAGTTTTGGAAGTTGCTACTTCAATATGCGTTTTCCAGTTCAAATTTTTGTCAAAGTGTAAACCAAAGAATGTCAATACAGGAGGCTTTTTTAATTTGGTTGAACTTAATTGAATGTTTAATTCCGGAATTTTTCTTCTTTTTTTTTTGTGAATATGATGTAAGTAATTTTATCTAAGTTAAAACTAAGTCTGTTTCTTTTTGCCCAGTTATTTAAAGAGATTAGTGTCTGGTTTGTCAAAGATTGAAGTTCTGTAAATAATTTGTTAGTAACTAGAAGTATGATGTCGTCCGCGTAAGTGATGATTTGTGTATTTTGAGGTATGTGTATGTCAAAAATGGTGTTGATCAGAATGTTCCACAAGGTCGGTGAGAGACACGAGCCTTGAGGATTACCTATAGTTAATTGTCTGGAGGTTTTATAACAGTTGGTTTGAAATTATACAAACGTGTCTTTGAAGAAATCAGAAATTAATCGATAGATGTCATTAGGGCATCTGTATAGTCTCAGATTTTCTAGGATTACAGGCCACCAAGCACTATCGAACGCGCCCTAGATATCAATTTTAAGCATTAGAATGTTGGATTTAGATTTTAGGGAGGATTCTATATGATTGGTTATTTTATAAAGTGCGTCGATGGTGCTTTTTTGGGGCAGGAATCCAAATTGTTGGTCATATATGGTTTCCGATGACATTAAAAAACGTGTTAGTCGTGTATTAATCAGTTTGTCTAGTACTTTGACCATTATAGGGAGAATAGTTATCGGTCTGAGTTTGTGTGAGTCTTGTCTAGGTATAATTTTAATTAGTCCCTTTTTCCATATTTTCGGTAAACTTCCATTTAGCCAAATTAATTGGTAAATGTTCGATATCAAATTGAATAACAAGCGGTCACATGTTGTAGTATGTCTGTTGTGATTCTGTCATGTCCTGGTGTTTTTTTCCTGTTTAACTGTGTTATAATGTTTAGAATTTCCCACTTTTCTAATGTACCATCGTCTCCAGTCTTTGGTGACAAGTTCAATCTATTACGGATTTCGCATTGTTCGTTAGTGTCTCTTGGTGGGTCGTCTTGGTAAATTAACGAGTCCATTAAACAGTCAACTGTTACTTTAAAGTGTGAAGTAAGTTCGTTTCCTTGGATTTTAACTGTTTTAAGTGCCTCTTGTGTTTTATTTTTTCCCGCTGCATATTTGTAAATGGAACTGCAAGGGTTATTTTCATTTGAGCAGTATTCCTTCCAGGTATCTAATTTAGATTTTTTTAACAAAGCTTCATGACAGTCTACGTCCTTCTCCTCACAAGTGTGGTTCGGTGGCTCTGAAGGTCGAAACGTTGGCACGTATTAAAGAATTCCTTCTTTAACGTGGTGTTACTTTGACTGCATCCCTGACTATCTTCTTCTCAGTTCATCGTCCAGTCAACTATATTTGTATTTAATTTTACCTTTGATGTTTTATTTTTAACAGCCTCTCGGCCAGTTATGATCTTACTTTGTATTATTTAATGTTATTCTATAAAGTTTTCTTTCTATTCTAAACATATTCTATTCTATTCTAAAAAAGCGATTATTATGTGGTGCGCAGTGAAGTTTGATAATCGACCAATTGGTCGCGGGCACCATTCGAGAGAGGTCACAAAGGTTCGATGTTATATAGAGATACATTTATGATAAAAATTACATATTTTCAATTCAATTGTTATTTAAAAATATATATCTTAATATATATAAATTACGTGTCGCCGCCTAGGGGCCGGCTAACACCTAAACTACTGAACCGATTTTAATCTAATTTGCATACCGTGTGCAGTTTGATCCAACAAAAAAGATAGGATACCTTATATCTTAATTTATAGTCGCAATATTATTTGTATATTATCTGTAAGTCACAATTATCTGTTAGCTCTATACGATTCTAACATATGGCGGTATAAGGTTATACTATTTTATAAAAGGACAAACAATTTTTCGTTTGTGTTCACTAACCGCCAAAAACTACTGAACCAATCTCTACCAAATTTTGACAACATCATCTTTATAGAATGGTTTAGAAATAATAAAATCTAATGATTTTCAACTAATTCTTTATTGAAAAATGAATAATAAGTGGATAACAGTGAAGTTCAAAAATGGCGGCAATTGCCATCTACATGAAAGGTTAAAAGGTACAGTGTTACATAGAGGTGAACATTGATAATAAAATTTACTTATTTTCAATTAAATTGTTATAAAAACAGCTATATGGAGTGAAATATACCAAATTTTAACTACATCATGTTCATAGTTCTAGGTTTAGCAACAATAAAATTTAAATGTACAATGTTGAGTGTTAGAAACGGGTTTTGCCTCACTACCACATACTTTTATGGTTAGAAATTAAAATCCAACCAGATCAAATCAATAAAATTATTTCTGTCGAATGAAAATTATTAAAAATCAAAATGCCGATACTCAGCTGTTTAATATTGTGTGTAAAAATATGAACTTTGAACCTTTAGTTTTAAGCACTGATAATGCAGTTTCTTAATAGTCTCTGTCCATCTGAATTACCAACTCATATATTAAAATTGAAAATTGGATGTCTAATTATGCTTTATTTTATCTTCAAACACCTAATCAATCTAAATTTAACCAAGTTATTAATGGCTGCTATGGGTGAAAATATCATCAAAAATATAATTTTCAATTGTTCACTTTAATACAAGATTTTTATCGATAAACAAAAAATTAACTATTAGTTAAAACTATCTAAGATCTTCACTTATGAGAGAGGGCGAAGCCTCGAAGGGGGATGATGAAGTTATATATAAAAGGACAAGCCATTTCCGCGTTCGTGATTACTAAACGCGAAAATTATAGAACTATTCTGTACCAAATATAACTACATCATCTTCATAGTTCAAGGAAGGTTTAGCAATAATAAAATTTATATATTTTCTATTAAATTACTGTTTAAAAAGCGATAAATATGTGGTGTGTAGTAAAGTGAGCACCATTTAAGAGAGATTACAATGATCCGGTGTTAAATATGGCTAGAAATTGATAATAAAATTACTTAATTCAATTAAATTGTTATCCAAAAAGCTATAAATATGTGGCAAGCGACAATAGCGTTTTAGTAAAACTAATGAACCTATCTGAACCAAATTTTAACTACATCATCTTCATAGTTCTTGAAAGATTTACAATCAGAAAGTTTACAATAATAATAATTTATACTATTATATAAAAGGACAAGCCATTTTACGTTGGTGATCACTAACCACGAATACTATTGAACCAATCCGTACTAAATATCAACTATATCATATTCATAGTCACAAGAAGGTTTAGCAGTATTAAAATCTAAAGATTTTTAATTTATTTTTTAAAAAAAAGAAAAGATATGGGCAACAGTGAAGTTTGAAAATTGACCGATAGGTGGCGAGTGCCATTCTACGCGAGAGGTTACAAAAGAGCTTGAAATTGATGATAAAATTTACTTATTAAACTATAAAGAAAATTATTAAAAACGATTTAAATATGGTGTGCGATATGTGGATCCCAGTGAAGCTTGAAAATCGACCGATTGTGTATAGCGCCATTCCACAATAGAGTTAACAATGGTAAACTGAACCTATCTGTACCGACATCTAAATAAATAACTTTTATAATTCTAGGAAGGTTTTGCAATGGTAAATATACTTTTATAGTTCGAAATCAACATCCAACCAGATGAAATCAATAAAGTTATTTCTTCCGAATACAAATTATTACTAAATCAAAATGTCGATCCTTTGCTTTTTTATATTGTGTGTAAAAATATGATCCTTCTGCTCCTCCTTATAATCCTCCTCCTTCTGCAGTAAGCACTGATAATGCAGTTTATTTTCCGCAATACTTTCTTAATAGTCTTTATCCATCTTGATTACCAATTCATACATTAAAATAAAAAAATTTATGTCTAATGGTGCTTTTACGTAATCTTCAACCGCCTAATCTGTGCGATTATAACTAGATTAATACTTGCAGCTATGCGTGAAAAAATCATTGAAGAAATAATTTGCTGAACCACATGCTAAAATACAAGAATCTTTTCTAAATAAAACTTTAACTTTTAGTTGAAATTCACTTTACTTATGAGGGCGGGCGAAGCCGCGACGGGGATGCTAGTGGATATATATGGAGCGAGGTGTGGTTCCCAGTGCAGTTCTAAATCGACCGATATGTGGCCATTCTGCAAACAGAGTTTGTAATGGTAAAACTATTAAACACAACTGTACCATATTTTAAACATCTTCATTGTTCTATGAAGGTTTATAACAATAAATTTTACTATAAAAATGTATAGTCTTAAGAGCCAGAAAAAAGGTTTGCCAAATTATCATGTACTTTTATGGTTAAAAATTAAATTCCAACCAGATGGATCGATAAATTTATTACTGCCAAATTGGATGTCTAATCATGCTTTTACGTACTCTTCAAACACCTAATCAATGCAATTTTAACCGGTTTAAACACTGCTGGCATGCGTAAAAATATCATTGAAGATATAATCTTTAAAGTAAATTATCTGAGATTATTTGAGACCTTCAATAATTATGTTTGCACTTTAACTTCAACTTTAAGAGACTAGAAACCCATTATGTTAAAACTAACTAAATGTAAAAAAAACATACATTCTAATTTTATGCTAACGACTTTTTTTGGTAGATGCATGTAAAATAAATAAATTAGGTAATGCTAATGGTTGACTTAATCTTCTATTTAATGTAAACCCAGAGTTTGCTTGGGATGTGGGGGGAGAAAGGGGAAAACTCAAACATATTGACCCTTCATTTGAAATTTATGTCCGCGAGAGGCCTACTATATATCATAACAGCATTACCCTAAATTGGAACGGAAGCCCTTGTAAGTGATGGGAAATGTATTGAAAATTTAATAGAGACATCAAAATCAAATATAAATAGCACATTTTCGAAAATGTATTCTATTGCATAAATTGTATTATTTAGCTCTTAAATATATACTGACAGGTAAAAAATCCCACCCAATTGATTTTTTCATTTCTTTGGCTGAATATTCGTTATTTTTAGATGTTAAGATCTCATATACTTTAACCATATGCTCTGGAAATGCATCAGATTTATAAAAATATTTATAAAATAAAATACAGCAGTATTTAAAAATCTTACCAAGCAATTTTAAATTTACGAAATTTTAAATTCATGAGCTTTATATCCACTCCTTGCGTTCATCACGTCTTTCATGCGATAGGGTATTGGCCTAATGTGATTTTGAAAGATATACCCCATCTAATGTAAAACTAACTAAATTTTTTTTTTAAATATTGCATGCTAATATTAAATTAAAATATTTAGTTATCCTAATACGTTTTATATTATCTGGTTAAATTATATGGGGTGAAATCAAAATTTAACCAAAGTTAATGAAACTAATCAATTTTTTGTAATTCTTCCGCCTGCCAGTATATAAATTTTATATCATTTTTGTTATTTTTTATTTCTAATATAATTGTAAAACAAAATACATTTTAAAAAAGCTGAATCAAGAATCTCATGACGTAGTAAAAAAACTAATCCACAATAGCACGTTAACTTTTCGAACACTTTAAAATTATCCTCATCAGTCTAATTTCTGTAGACTGTGTTCATGTTAGACGTTGAAATTGCCTGTTCTCCTTTTTTTTTAATAGTTTCTAATAGCGTTTATAAAACAGTTATGAAAAAATACAGTATTTTTCAGTTTTTGAAAATCATTTGTTTTCATTTCTATTAAGATATATTTATTATTTTTTTATTGGAAATGTTTGCTGACATAGTTATCCTTTGTTGCCATATATTCTCAAAATCAGTTAAAATACACGTGCATGTTCACATAGCAACTTGTACTACACAAACAGCAGCGAACAGTTTTAGTTTATCGTTAAAGTTTCATGAGGAACAGCTTTTTGTTTCTGTTTGCCACAAGCTGCATAAATTAGGGAAGTCACATTTTCATGGCAGCTACAAGAGGAATGGTTAATCATTGTTGTAGCCTAGAAACAGTGTTCCATTTTTTAAATGGATCTTTCTTCTTAAGTTTGTTATTTAATGCCACGATGCTCTAATAAAAAATAAATATTTAACCCTGACTGAAACTGAAAACCTAAAATTTTTTTTGGTCTTAAATGAAACCTTATGCTTGTATTTGATATAAAGTAAAAATGGTTGGTCAGGGCCTAGACATTTTTGAGTGTATTTATCACCAAAGAAATCGGTAAGATGTCTTATAAAACCTAATAAACAAATGTGATAAAAGATTAAAAGAAAAGGATCTACTTTCCAAAAAAAAATAATAATAATAAAACTAGTGATTATTGGGTTTCCCGGAAGTTGATGCTGGATTTAATGGTTTTATTCAATTGTCTCTCTAGATAATAGACTATTAAAGTTTAATGGACTATTTCTTTGTTTGGATGAAAGGTCTTCTTCCAAACAAAAATTTAATCAGATTGAATAACTTTGCTACAATGTAAAACTAACGATTATGAAAAAAACGCATTTCGTTCGTTTAACGTTGTATTCTAAAAGGCCTACCTTGTGGTAAAATGCTAGAAATACGTAAAAATTACATGACTGATTTCGGTCTTCTAATTCGCCGATCGGATTCAAAATTTTACCATAAGGTCTTGTGGAATACTACAGTAAACGAACGAAATAAAAAAAGCGATTTTTTCACATTCGTTAGGTTTACGTAGTGTCGAAGATATAGCCACTGCTTGAATAACATCCGGTTTTTTTTAAGATCTCAAAGTGTGATTTTCACCTTTTTTTTTTTTTATGAGTGTGACGGCAGATTTTAGAGGTCTAAAATCGAAAACACTAAAAAAACTCTAAAATCGAGTCCCAATTATAATCTCACCACAATAACATTTTAAGAAAACAAAAAATATATTATAATAGACATTCAAGCGGATCGTGAAATGCATTCATATTTCAACCATTAACAATTTTTTTATTTCGTACAAAACATGATTACTAAATGTTCATAATCTGTTTAATATGAAGATATACGGTTCATATGAATAAATAAATGCCATTTAGTCCTGTCAATGAGTTCTGAAATGAGGGGTGTTTTTCATATATAGGGACTGGTTGCAAATTTAAGGAGCATTCAAATAAAAAATAGAAATTTTGGATCGAACAATTAGTTTCGGAATGAGTACCAACAAACGTGTTTTCTCATGAAAGTGCAACCCCAGTTAAAGAGTGCCGAAATAAGTGGTGTAGAGCGCATGAAATATGCGATAATCATATTAAAATTCCCGGCCCTTGGGGGGGGTGAGCTAAAGGTGGGGGAGAGGGACGTCCTTATTTTGTTTTTCGATATCTCGAAAACGGTAGACTCTAGAAAAATATGCTGCAAATCAAAATTAAATCATTAAATTTCCTATAAAATTAATTATATACATATCCGTCGAAATTCCAACAGTTTTCTAGATATACGTTATTAAAAATCGATAATTTTAGAAATAAACAAAATGTTTACCTCACTTTTTGCTTAACCATTGTTTCAAATACCAGAAACGTATATATGAAATTAAAGTAAATTTAATACTCTACAATTTTGAATCAGACGTTTTTTCTGAGAAATGATTGTGGAAGGTACTAGAAACAAAAGTTTGACAAAAAGTGAGGTGACATTTGTTTTTTCCCGAAAATCACCGATTTTCATAACGAATATCCCGTAAACGATTAGAATTACGACAAATTTATAAAACATTAATTTTATAGGAAATTTAATTAGCTTTTATGTTTATTTGAAATATATTTTTCTAGAATCAACCGGTTTCGAGATATTATCGAAAAAACAAAAACATTGAACTTATCCCCACCCCCCACCCTTAGCTTACCCTCCAAGGGCGGGGACTTTTACTATGTTTACCTTTTAACTATTCCTATTGAAGCTATGAAATTAAAAATTATCGCATATTTCATGCACTCCACAATGTGTTTATTGACTGGACTAATTCGAGGCATTTTAATAAAATATATACATTACAGTTACATTATAAAAGTTGTTATTACGATTACTGTGAACAAAACTTTAAAGTTATATCATCGTTGTGGTAGGAATATAATCTGTCACATTATTTATTGATCTTTTGAAGTACTATTTAAAATTTAAAAAAAAGAAGGTTATTTAAGATTTTATTTCCATTATAAACATTAAATAGTCTTTTAAACAGGCCAACAATTCCTATGTGAATCAAATAATCAATAAAAGCTGTAACAGGCCATAAAATTGAGTTAGTTATTGGGGCTTGATGCCCTTATGTGCACTACTCAGGTCATGGAGCATTACATTAACTTCGAAATCCATTTTAATGAAAATATTCATAAATATAACAAAGACTCGGGAGTGAAAGCAAGCAACGGTCTGAAACTATTTATTATATTTATGAAATCATTAGAAAAATTAAATCATTCAGAAGCAATCAAGATTTTTGTTTGAATTGCCTCACAAATCTTTCCAATTGTCCCATTGTAACTTTCTTTTTAGTAGGAGCTAAAAAAATCCACAATAATATAGGTAAAACCGGAAGGATAAACTGACCCTCTCGCCATTACATTCAGTCCGCTCTAGGTCCTATCTATCTGCTAACTATTAATTTATTGCCTCCACAGGTGAGAATAAACATGTTGGATTTCTTGTTTTACATTAAAAAAAAAAAAAAAAAAAAAAAAAAAAAAAAAAAAAAAAAAAAAAGTAATAATATATATAATTAATTCAGCAAAGTGCTGACGTTTTGAATTTTAGTAGGTTTTTAGAACTGGAGCTAAATGTTTAAAATTCGCATATAGCCTTCCAACGAACAATATCTATATGAGTGGCAAATAATACATAAATTTCTAATTTTATTGATCCTTCTATAACAGCAGGTGGTTGTTAACATTAATTATGGCAAAATTAAGATTCTGATGGCTTGTGATTCTTATAGATTTATTAATATGGCTGTGAAACTTAGTGGAAATTATTTTAATAACCTTTATCTAAAAAACTTAACTGTGTTACAAATACAACCCAAAAATCTTCAGTTATTTTTTTTCTTATTACGGCAGTGTATTACTATTACTAATAATACCTTCTTTTTAATATCAACATTACATATCGTTTTCATAGAACTTATATTAATTTTTTTTTTTAAAGTAACAATTCCACATATTCTAAAAATGCCCTAATAATACCGTAAAAATAACATATAATTCATATTTCTTTCAAATACGTTAATACAATTGTCTCTCCTCTGAATTTGAAGAACATGTTCTAATATATTGTATCATATTTTATTCCCTAATGATAAATTTATTGAAACGTAACTATATAACAAATGATATCTATTATATGAACTTAGTTATATAAATGAATGTTTTTCAATATTTTAAAATTTTAATTTTTTTTTTTTAATAGATTAAATTATTTATCAAACAATATGGTATCAACTATTTTCCCCATGGAACTGGAAGAGTTGACCAGAGAGTACCATTGATCCAGGTAACAATAGTTACTGCAGCAGCCGCCCTGCACAATATGATACAACGGTTGTCCAATCCTGGCCTAAATAAACACTTACCTTATGGATTAGGTCATCATAGTTCCAGAATTTATACGGGAATTATAAATCTGTAAGCTTATAGTTAGTAAATTGTTGTATTTACATCTTGATTTTTAGTTAATAATAAAATACCAACCAGCTTTAAATGGAGTATTAATTAAATTTTATGTATCTGACGGCACGACTTTCAAGCAAATATATCAGTGTTTAGATACATTTAGAAAATTAAAGTGGAAGAAGATGGAGAAATATACGGTGTTGCTCAATGTTGGATAGCAGTAAAAGATGAAATCTTACGAAATGCATCAATTAAAAAATCCCAGAAGAATAATGAAGGATTCTTTTAAGGATAAAGTTCGATGAGAGGGAATATCAATAGGTTGAGATCTAATGTAAATAAAATAAAAAGAATTTTAGAATATAAAGTACAAAAATGATAAAACCGATCCGTCCGTCCGAGAACTCAATTTCCCCGTGATGGGGAAAAACAATAGATCATGGAATGTCAATCTATAATCTATCTCTTTGCCGAGTCAGGGAGAAATTGAGTTTGCGGACGGACGGATTGATTAATTATAGAAGATAGAAAGAATGAAATAATCCACTCAGAGAATTTATTTTTAATCATCTATATACATTTTTACATAGGTGAAATTGCTGGTATTTCGCTATGCACTTACAAAGTATTCTTTTTTCATTCAAACTAATATTACTCCTAACCGTTGGATCCTAGCGACAAATGTTATATAACAAAAATTATTCTCCATATTTTTTTGTATGCAGAAACCGTCTGAAACTTTTCGATCATAAAACACACACACACACACACACACACACACACACACACACACACACACATATATATATATAAATTTTCGATCATAAAACATATATATTGGTACTCTCCTAAGGAGGTTAAACGGTCTTCTAAAAAATATCTAGAGTGGAAGGGAAAAGGTGCAGGTAGGTTAAACTCTTGGGTTTTTCCTATGACTGATTGGTTTTTTCCATCTTATTGAAAACAAATTTAAAATGGCACTATTAGAAATGTTTATCTGGTCAATTTAACGAAAACCTGGATTAGTTTTGGATTAATTAGTTGGATTATTTCAAATATTTAACTAAGACTAGTTTGTACTTGATGAATTGGTTTCACTCCTGAGTCTTTATTGAATTAATATTTTTTTATTATTATTTAAGCGGATTGAGAAGTTGAAATCCTGGGTCTTATTGTTTTATGCTCTTTTATGTTATTTCAATCTTTCATTTACTGATCGTCCAATTACCGTTTATTTAGCTTCACAGTCATTATATTTTAGTTCATATAAGGTGAAGTGGGGCAAGTGCGTCAGATGGAGTGAATAGTTCAACTCTACCTTAACATGAAAAAATCAGCTATTAATGCTAGGATAATATGTTTTGTTATACTGGAAACGTTGAGTTATACTCTTTTCAGCAATATAGTTGATTTCCCTGATATTCTAAAAATTATTATCAGTGCGAAGGAAAATCAATTCTAAGTCCCATTTACGCACTTGCCCCACCTAAACGGGGTAAGTGCATAAATCTCTTGTAAACTCCTTAGCAGTGAATTGATTCTTTGATGGGGTAAGTGTAAAAATAAGCAACTCCCAGAAATTATTTTACTCCTTGAAATAAAAAAAAATAGAGATAAGTCACTGAGTTATTGAGTTTTGCATTACCAAAAAAAATATTATCAACAGGTTGAACTATGAAAATTCCTAGAGAGGTTATCTTCTACAGTAGAGCACTCTAGTATGTTAGGTTTGGAGGGTATGAAGTTCGGTCTACATAAAACAGATGGCAGTTGATGTAACAAAATGACAGTAAAAATTATGGTGGACTAATGCACTTACCCAACTTCACCTTACACCACTTTTTTGGAAAAGGTTTATTTTATCTTTAAATAAAGGGAAACATAACGAAAATGTTTCATGTTTCATGTTCATGAAGCGCAGGATTTAAACCTGATTCGTTAAGTTTATATCAGATGATGAATGTTTAACATTCAAAACTAGTATTCAAATAAAATATTAAATACATTAATTCTTATATAAGTGGCAATTAGTTCATCAATACTAATTGTATTGATCCTACTATGCCATTATGTGTACCTCAAGTGAGCGTGATTGTGACTTTATTCACGAAGCAATATTTTGTTAAGTGATCGTTGAAAGTTTTTTTTTTTTTCCATACATTTTTCTTTCATTATAAATTATGATTACATCACATATATTTAAGTTGATTATTAGAATTGTATTTTAAGTTGATTCTGGTTTATTTTCTTGGTACAGCATGTAATTTTGTGAATTGTAAAAACAAATTATATAAGAAATATAGAGAAAAAAAAAAAAAAAAAAAAAAAAATCTTGTTAAGTCGACTACTCTCGAATAGCACTTCAATAAAAGTTATTAAGTAAGAAGTCCCAAGGACATCTTTTCTCGGGAGGACATCTCGAATAGGGAGAAAACTGAGGAACTAGTGGGTTTGATTAGTTATACAGTGCTATATGCAATTTATTACTTTTGTTTTCCTTTTTTACACGAATTGTTTTATTTCTGGAAAAAAAGAAGAAAAAAAAAAGAGTAGGACGTGTGGGATTCTAAGCCCTTAAGGAAGGCTGTATTTCCCTCCGGACAATGTCCCGTCACCGACAGCGCGGTTTAATTACAGAGGGCGGGAGAAGGCACTAATTGCAGCCAATGGCGGGCCAGAACATCGTTAGTGGTGTCCGTCTTTACTCCGCCACGCTAATCCATTCCAGCTCCTATCTCCATTTTTTTTATGGCAAAAATATTTTTAATATGTAATTTATTCTTTCTTGTGCTGCAATTCATGAATATATTGATTGATAATGATTGTAGTTTTTTTATTACAGTAGTCATCCAATTAACAGTGGTATAATACAAACATACTTGGCAACGATAAAATATAGTAGCTTCAACCTTCAACTACTGACATACGTTTTCCTTACGCTAGTTCTGACATGTGTTCCCAGGGACCCTCTGATTTTATTCTTATTTTTATTAAAATTTGATTATTTTATTATTACAACAAAACGTAATATTTAAAAATTTTATTATTCGTTATTACTAACATTAACCTTCATGCATTGCCCTCAATCAATGAATATATAATATCTTTTAAATTTCACTTCACAATTAACAAATAAAGAAAAAAACTACATTTTTAAAACTCGTGTATTTCCTAGAAATTAATATAAATTTATTTAATTTTGATTTAAAACAATAAAAATGCTATTATAGGAACTAAAAATATTGTTCACAAATAATAGTTGTGAACAATATTGTTACATTTGTAAGAAGGTTTTTTGCATTTGTTACAAAGGTAAGAAGTTTTCCTCTTTTTTTTTTTTTTTTTTTTTTTTTTTTTTTTTTTTTTTTTTTTTTTTTTTTTTTTTTTTTTTTTTTTTTTTTTTTTTTTTTTTTTTTTTTTTTTGTTACAAAAATTTCGTTCACTTCTTGGTAATTTTACCACTTCTTCTCCTTCAGGATTTATTAATTTTGTGCCTAATAAATCGGCTATTCTCGCCTGATTGACCCTCGGAAGATGAAGATTTGCTATTCTATCCGTGAAACATGGCTCTATAAGCTGGCGACCCAATGCTTTACAAAAATTATATTTATCAATTAATCAATTAATTAATATTGACGAATAAATAAAAAACATTAAATGAAAACTTACCTTGAAAAAATAAGCCACTCAATTACTGACGTGAGGTCCGTGGGATACCGTGTTGTTTATATTTTGTTGACAAAATTTCACAAGTACTGAGAATATAGGAAGCTACTGAGTCATAGAGGGATTTTCCATAAGCTTTAGAGGGGAAAATTCCCAGAAATTGCTACCTGGTGTTCCAGGGCCCACACGTCAGCAGTTGAGGGTTAAGGTTGCTATATACTGGGTGAATATCCCTTAGTGTATAAAAAAAAAAATTGGGTGAAACTAAATCAAAAATGTAGAAAAATGCCGCAAACCTCACTTTTCTATTCCAACCCGTTGCAGATATACGATAAATCAAAGACTTTTTTGAGGAAAACAGGTTTTTTCCATTAAAGCTGTAATATCTCCATTTTATTTAAATATTTTTCAAATTTTGACCACATTTTCGGATTTAGCATTAAATGTTCTATAATTGCTGAGTATCTGTAACCTTGAATTTTACTAACTTGGTATCTAAAGAACAGCTTGATCTTCATTTGATCTTCGGGTAGTCATAATGTCGTATTTACTTAAACGCTCACGGTTTTTCGAAAAAACTATCCACAAAACGTCAAATTTTACAAAATCTTTAAAATTTTCCAAAATTTTACTTGCAAATTTAATCAGCTTTCGAATGATATGTTAAACGTAATGATTTTGTTTCAATTTTATGGAGAAATTTACTTTTGAAACCAAAAAAACGTGATGTTCTCATTTGGCATACAAATCAGTTACATGTGTAAATAAATCATTATGACAATAAATAAATAAATGTAATAACATAAGATCCTCTGATCTGGTGTCGCTTTATTGACAGTTTTCCTTTACTTTCTATTAAACAATAGTTTTTTCTTTGCTTTTCATTCCAATGAAGAGTTTATTATGTTTAAAATGCACATTTCCATTAAGGGATTGTCATAATGTTTTATTTACACAAGTAACTGATTTGTATGCCAAATGAGAACACCACGTTTTTTTGGTTTCAAAAGTAAATTTCTCTATGAAATTGAAACAAAATCATTACGTTTAACATATCATTCGAAAGCTGATTAAATTTGCAAGTTTTTGTAAAATTTGACGTTTTGTGGATAGTTTTTTTTTTCGAAAAACGGTGAGCGTTGAAGTAAATACGACATTATGACTACCCGAAGATCAAATGAAGATCAAGCTATTCTTTAGATACCAAGTTTGTAAAATTCAAAGTTACAGGTACTCAGCTATTCTAGAAAATGTAATGCTAAATCCGAAAATGTGGTCAAAATTTGAAAAATATTTAAATGAAATGGAGATATTATAGCTTTTATGAAAAAAAACGTGGTTTCCTCAAAAAATCTTTGATTTATTGTATATCTGCAACGGGTTGGAATAGAAGAGTGAGGTCTGCGGCATTTTGTTACATTTTTGATCTAGTTTCACCCTTTTTTTATTTTTATTTTTTTTTTATACACTAAGAGATACTCACCCTGTATAATGGATACTTGAAACAGGTCTTAAAAAGAAAAAAAAAGTGCCTACTTTAATCATAAAAATGTTTCTATTTTGTTCATATTTTATGATAATCAACTTTTCATGCAAATAATGAAAATTATACTCTCATAAATATTTGAAATCTTTCTTATATAATTTAGTTTAAACGTATTTACGATGAAGTTTAAAAATTGGATAGGTATTGCTTATATCGTATCGTTGGTTTGGAAGAAGACCGTCACAATTCAAAAATACTCAAATTCCGGGTTATTGAATTAAACATTGAATCATTGAAATCGAAACATTTAATCATTGAATTAAACGTTTAGCTGGTGTATTGAGAAAACTGGTATAATAGTAACTATCTGAGTTGTTAGTAAGGCACTTGCTCTGCAAATGGGAATAAAGGAGCTTTTCGGAAAGGCTGAAGGCTCCCAAATTATCTGCTATATAGATTTTAATGTTTCGAAAGGAAAACCCAGGAATATTGTTCTATAAAACTTCATACAAACAGGCAGAGTTTTTAAAACTTGATATCCCAACATCACCACCACCACGGTAAAGCTAGCATACAAGCGTAAACTGGGAATTATACAAAACAAAAACGATAGATTACTTACACTGATAAAAAAAAAAAAAAAGGTTGTACCATAGTATTAAAAGGACTTTTATAAAAATTGATAAACCTCTTAGGACAATAATTTCATTTACATTGAAATACTTACTGTTTGTAGACGTAATATTGTATTATTTTATATATTTAGTCTCATAAAACTTTCTACGAAATAAATTATGTTTCTCATAATTCATTACATTTATAAATGAATTCACTGAATTACAGTTAAATAAAGACCTAATTTATTAAAATACTTTTTATTTTAAATTGTTTAATAATTTTTCATACTTGTTTATTTTATTCATAAAGTTTATTTTAATTTCAAAGTTAACTATTTTTTTTTAATAGAATTAATAAAGATAGTTTTTATGTAATCTATATTTTGGAGTATATATTTATTTGTATTATATTTATATTACATTAGAGTTTTATATTTATATTAAGTTCGCAGTAGTGAATAAATGACCTGCACTCATCCTACCGCCTATAACACACATTTCATTTACGGGAAGAAATCAGCGCTGGGATATGGCCGTGAGCGTGACCACTAAAGAGGACACTCCAGTATCCTCAGGGCATGAGAATCGATTATATTGAAGGAGCTATCGAATCAAATATTGGACTTGGGCCATTTCCGCCTCAGCCCCTTCTGTCTCTTCCGTTCCGTTCCGTTCCGACCCTCCGCGGATATTGCCCTACATCAGCCAAGTGGTGGTCAGTGTTCGATTCTGTTGTTACACTTTCTTTTGTCAATACAATTTCATTAAACATGCCGTTAATTGTGTATAATATAATCCAGCATTAACTCAAATCCATGGAAAATAAAACAAAAAATGATATTTATAATTTCTTACATGAATAAATAAATGATATAGTGTCTGAAAATTGAATCATAATGGGCAATTTATTTGAACGCTTTGTTAAGACATGTTTTATAAAATATTTTAGAGACGTTAACAAGATGTATCTTTCCTTCCCTATCTTGCCGTCTTGGCAATAAGGAGTTTCCCTGGCCGAGAGGAAAGATGGAAATGCCTGGGCATCATCCTATCATCCTATTATCGCCACATTTTGCCATCTTTGTTACTAATAAGCTAAGTCTTATCTGCCCTAATATATGATAAATTCGACTTTAAATAATTTCAGACTTTCTCCTTTCCATTCAAAAACATTCCATTTATTGAAAATAATCAATATATTTTGGGCCCTATCGGAAATATTGTAGCTTGTAGCTTGTAGTGGGAAGTTGTAGCTATGATTTCTTTCTTGCCAACATTTTATATAATTTGAAGAAGCTTCCTTTTCCTCCATTTCTTTGATTCATAAACGTATACTTGTTGATTATTTACATCCTTTTATAGTGAATTATGATTCGAGGATTCCATTCACGAAGATATTGGCATTGTATTCAGAGTCACCAAAGCGATGCTACACTGCTCGTCTTCCACAATGAGGATTGTCAAGATAAAATGGTTTAAGGAAGTATCAGTAGTCTCCTAGACACTCTGATGCTTCAGATACTTCACAGATATCTTTTTTTCATCCTTACGAAAAAAACCACAAAACGAAGCTTGATGATTGTCATTAAATCACTGATTTTTTTCTAGAATAAAAACTTATCTCTAATTACTATATTTTTAGTTTTCATTAAAATATATATCTGTACAGTAGTTTGTGCATTTCAAAATTATGATAATATTGACGATTATCACATCAATCAATTCCTTACAACAACAAATATGGCAATAATTATTCATATAATTAGTTCTTTCTTTTATGAATAAAAAACGTTGTAGGATTATTATACTATGCTAAAAACTTGCATTGCTGCCAGAATGTAAATTTTTGAAAAGGTATTAAAAGATTGAATTCTAATTAGGAATAACTACTTTGAGAACTAACGTACTTTGAGAACGTTTTCACCCTTGGTAACAAAACTTAGCGAAGAAATTATTGACCAACCAAGTTCAAATCATCAAAGTCAATGAATTAAAATTTTTAATCTTAAAATAATAAAATTTTTATGCTACAAACATAACATGTATAAGTATTTACAGGTTTGTCTGTACTGCTTAAATTCTCGGACATGTAAAACGAACTTCACGCAGTATCGCAGATAGACTGTTTATCATGGAAGCCCTTTGGGTTTTTTCTATTGTCCCTTCAGAATAAAACGGATTTAATCTACATTTGGTTGAAAACAGATGCGAAATATTGAACTGTCTATGAGTTTTAACAACGATATTTGAATTACAAACCGAAAATCCTTTCACAAACATGTATACTAATACTATTTTATTTTTTAATTTCAGGAAGCGATTATTTATTCGAATCGTGTTTTGGCTATTTTTCGAAAGTTATACTCTTTAGATAGATGGTCTGATCCAAGATTCATTGAGAACACAATATACGCTGCTCTTCAACATAGAGACAATCAGAATTTTTTTTTTTAATGAATGTGAATATACAGCTGATTTCCTTCCGAAGTAATCCATTGGAAGATCACTTGGTTCATTGATTCTGTCCGTACATAAGTATATATCGTATTTCCCTTATCAATAAGCTAAGGGACAATTACACACAATACCCAATAAAATTATGCTATTTCAAATTGCTTCTGAACAATATAATTAAGTATGGTACAGTGGCTGGCTACTCTTAGCTCGATTGCCTTTCTCTTTTATAAAGGCAATTTTTCTTTCCACCAACGTTGATACCGACACTCAGATACAAAGACAATTGGTCTAGGTCCACAAATTATGGTTTCTCAAGGGCAACAGGACTATATATTTTAGTGCTATAAACTTGGACCGAATTTCCGGAAAGCTCTTTAACAACATCCATTAAAAAACAGTTCAGGATCCAGATCAATATAGACTGGGTGGAATTAACATATCTACGGTCGGTCTCATCAAGTTGTCTTCAGTCGGCCCTTCGGTCTTATTTACCCAAGAGGCGGGAGTGTTAACCGTGCTTAACTTTTAGTACCTATGTCACGCGACTTTGCCCGTTTGAACATTGCTAACCTATGTAATTTATTGTTATTTATAATACTCTTTTTATTTATATAACATCATCATCATCTGTGGCGCTACAACTCTTGCAGAGTCAAGGCCTTCTGCAGCCTGGTCCACAAGTCTTCTCTATTTGTTGCCGCTGCTCTCCAATCGCGGATTCCCAAGATGGACCTGGCATCCACTGCCACTTTATCGATCCATCGAAGCCGAGGTTTTCCCACTCTTCTCGTCCCATAAATCTTTTCGTTCATGAGCATCCTAGGAATCTGATCATGTCATTCTAATTAACTGACCCGCCCATCGAAGCCGTCTCAAACCTTAGGAGAAGGGCTTCTTGTGAAATGGGTAATATCCAGCTTTCGGAGGCATAAGTGAGAACTAGTCTTTATAGAGTCTTGTAAAGTTGCACCTTTGTGTTTAAGAAATAGCCCTGCTGTGCGGAAATATATGTATATATATAGCGCTAACCTATAAAAAGTTACCAAAAATATTATTATACTAAGTGATAAATAGAATATTAGGGCTCTGGAAAAGTGTGTAACAGTAATAACTGCACCAACTATGCATATCCATTTATGATGATTTCTCAGCCACAATGAAAATGATTGTATTAATTTGATGAGAGCTGAGTATGGACTTTGCCATGTTCCATTCAACATGGATTGCCCAGAGGGATCCCGTTCCACTCACAAAGGCTCCAAGCACATCCTGGCCGGATATTGCCCAGCTGTGTCCGCCGATATGTTTTATTCTCTACCCGCTCATTCAGTAAGGTGCAGAAGGACAGTCCTTCTGAAATGTTTATGTTCCAGACTAAAATTAGGATTAATAGAAATTAGAAAATTTTATTGGTAGTATTACTATTACTATTATATAAAAGGAAAGGCATTTTTACAAAAAAGTTTAAAAATTGAACGATGAACTAGCGTCATTCTGAAACTGAGTTTCAATAAAACTTTTGGGCCTATCTAAACCAAATCTACATCACCTTCATGATTCTAGGAAAGTTCAGCAATAATAAAATTCACATTAATAATAATTTAAATGTGCAATGTTTAGTGGCAGAATTAAGGTTTGCAACACTGTCATTAGCTTTTGAGATTAGAAATTAACATCCAACCAGACGAAATCAATAGAATTATTTCTGCCGGATAAAAACTATTACTATGCCCTATGCTTTTAGATATTATGGATAAAAATATAATCCACGGGCCTTTTGTAGTTGCACTTAAAATGCAGTCCATTATCGGCAATAGTTTCTTAATAGTCTCTCTCCATCTGGATTACCAACTCATTTATTAAAATTAAAAATTGGATATCTATTTACTCTTTTACGTAATTTTCAAGCACCTAATCAGAGCAATTTCAGCCAGGTTAAAAATTACTGCTGTGCTTGAAAATGTCATTGAAGAAATCATGCTCAATTGGATACATTAATCGATATTATAAGAAGATTTTAATAAATAAAAATGGAATTTCAGTAATTAGTTCAAATTATCTTATGAGTTCTTTACTTATGAGAGTAGGCGAAGGGTGCTGCTATCGTTGCATATTTATTTATTTATAGGAATTTACAACTGTACACTATTAGTAACTACCATATACGTTAGTAACTACCACATACGTTAAAATTGTATTTAACGTAGAACTTAATTCTGAAAGATAACCTTGTAAATTAACTGGCAGTTTCTTAAATTTAAGCAGTTCAAAGCTTCCAATTAATTATAAAAGACTCATTTACATGAATGTGATTAGGCCTATATGATGAGTTGAGCTTAGGGGCTCTACTAAACCATCCAATTCATCCCGTATCCAATCCTTACAATCCAAAATCCTTCGAAAAATCCTCAATGCTCCCTACTTTGTCACCAATAAACTTATCCATAAAGATCTTAACGTTCGATATGTTGCTGATTTATCCCAAACCACATACCAATCTTTTCATAGTAAGCTCCATAACCAATCAAATCCACTAGTTTCTCAACTTGCTTCCCACTCAATTCCCGATAATCCTCTGAGGCGTCTGAAAAGAAGATGGCCTAGAGATCTTCTTGTGTAGATTTTTTATTAAAGTGTTATTGATGAGTAGTTTTCAAGTTTTGGCATCTTATTGTAAACGTTTTTAACACATTTACTTGATGTATATTTGTACAAAAAAAAAAATTTAATTAAAGCCTGTATCGTAAATTACAAAACACTCACTTTGGTCCATTTGTATAAATCTTTGATTTTCTTGTATTGTTTTATAATCTTCTTATAATAGTATTCTTTTTTGAATAAAATAAAGTGAAGAATTGAAAAAAAAAAAAAAAAAAAAAAAAAAAAAAAAAAAAAAAAAAAAAAAAAAGACGATTGAATAGCCACCTGAAGCTGTTTGGTAAGTTTTTGTTCGTTAGCAGGACGGGGGGGGGGGGGGGGTGTAGGAGGGGGCTCGAGGCTGTTTGTACTTCTTCTTCTTCCGCTTCCTCCTCATCTTATTGGATCCCGCCCTCTTCTCAATATAAACATCTTATAGCCCTCCTTCTAGGAGGCTCGTGATTACCTTCACACCGCTCTTATGTTTGATGTTGCAAAGGTATGCAAATATTTCCAATATTAATGAACTACGTATAAGCTGATTCAATAATCAATGTCGTTATCTGAAAACAACTCGGGAACAATAAAAGTATTACCTATTTTGATAAGTCCGTCAGAATTGAGGATGACTTCATCGGTACGGAACTGGTAGTTTTTCTCTCTCACAGACTTTTTGAAAACGGCTTAGAGTGCAGATCGCCCCTTACTGACACAGTGCACGTACCACTCGAGAAATCAATACTAATGTTTTTTGAAAAAATCCGTACCGGCCCGGTGACCGCTAGACGTTAATCGAGTATCAACATGTTAAATTTGTTATCTTACATCAAGAAAAAAAAAATAAATCAACGTACAGAATCTATGTAGAAAAGTGATGTAGTCCAGTCAATAAACATATTGTAGAGTTTATGGAATATGCGATAATGTTTGACTTAATAGCTTTGTTAGGAGTAGTTAGAAGGTAAACATACTAAAAGTCCCCACCCCTGGGGGGGGGGGGGTGTGAACTAACGGTGGGGGGAGGGGAGAAGTTTAATTTTTTTGGTCTTTCAATAATATCTCGAAAACGGTTGACTCTAGAAAAATATGTTCCAAATAAACATAAAAGCTAATTAAACTTTCTTAATAAAGTTAAAACTTAATAAAGTTGATTATATATAAATCTGTCGTAATTCTAACCGCTTACGAGAAATACGTTATTGAAAATCGGTGATTTTCGGGAAAAAACAAATGTCACCTCAGTTTTTGTCAAACTTTTGCTTCTATTATGTTCCAAAATCGTTTCTCAGAAAAAACGTCAGAATCAAAATTGTAGTGTATTAATGTTAATTTAATTTCATATATTAAATACGTTTAAATATTTATAAATACGTTTAAACATAACGCAAATACGTTTCTGGTATTTGCTTCAAAAGTTTAACAAAAAGTGAGGTAAACATTTTATTTAGTTCTAAAATTGTCGATTTTTAATAACGTATAACTCGAAAACCGTTGGAATTTCTACGAATACGTATATAGTTAATTTAATAGGAAATTTAATGAGCTTTAATTTTGATCTGCTACTTACATTTCTAAACGATAGAATTACGTTGAATTACAGTTCTCGTAAACGGTTAGAATTACGACAAATTTATATATAACACATTTTATAATAAATTTAATTAACTTTTATATTTATTTGAAACATATTTTTCTAGAGTCAACAGTTTTCGAGATATTATCGAACAACCCAAAAAATTGAACTTCTCCCCTCCCCCTCACCGTTAGCTCACCCCTGCGGCTGGGACTTTTGGTATGTTTACCTTCCAACTATTCCTAACGAAGCTATGAAGTCAAAAATTATCGGATATTCCATGCACTCTACGTCCCTCATTTCAGCACTCATTGACTGAACTAATGATATTTTGAAATGTTTGAATGTTTTTAGAACAGGTGATGAAGTTTTAGAATTTGAAAGCAGTCTTCAAATAAATTTCAATATAAGTGACAAATAACTCATCAATCCTAATTCAGTAAATATTTCGGATATACTGGAACAATGCCCCTTTATAGACAATGCATATATCATATCTTACATTAAATAGTTTTTAATAATGTACATATAATAATAAAAGTTCTTTATTTATTCTAGGACCTTAAGTCCCCTAAGAATAAAAATGATATAAAACCAAGTGCCTTCAGAGTCTTAAAATAAAAATATTTTGTAACAAAAATAATAATAATAATAATAAAAAAATAAAATAAAAAAATTAACAAAAAGTAACCGAATATTTGAAATAAGTTAATATTTTATACAGCTAAAAAGTGGTTATAGACAGTTTTTAGAGGACAGGATCTGGGTCGATAGTGGGTGGTTAAAGAAATGGTATTTGAAGGTGGAAAGGGTAATTGAATGAGGAATGGTGAGAGGGATGGAGTTCCATAAAGAAGAGGATCGGATTACGAAAGACCTGTCGAAAATGGCTGAGCTATGAACAGGTGTATACAGATCTGATTGACTGGAACGGGTTTGGCGGCTAAGAATTGAAGATTTGAGTAGGAGTTCGGAAATGTAAGGTGGACGATGTACATTATACATTTGCATTATTATACATATAAATTTACATTATACATTATTAAATATATTCTTTTAATTTAATTATGCATACCAGTTATAATTATCTTTTATAATTCCACTTGAAAAAAAAAAAAAAAAAAAAAAAAAAAAAAAATTACGATCTCTTAGGCACAAGGAAAATATGATAACAAAGACAGCAGACAAGGATATTGGTGCAGTGGAAGGTGAACATGTTTTCTACTATAAGAAATAATCGTTTGGGTTTTGATGATTCAACTCTGGAAACAACAATTTTTAAGATTATACTTTGTATTCTGAAAAATTCAAAGAAAAGAAGAAAAAAAGGGTGTTTTTCAATTTAAGCTGGTTTCAAGACAGGATAATTAGCAATTGCTTTTCTGAGAATAATTCAAAACTCTCATATAACTTTGGAATATTTAAGCAGTAAAAAAGTGCTCTAATACATCAGAATTTCAACGAGACAAAACTCGACTGATAGTTTTAACTACGTCAAAGAAATCTTCTCAGAGATGAAAGTTGTTACCAACAACAAATACAAATTCTGTTAGAACGGTAAATCAAAGAAATTGAAAATGATAACTTATGTTTTCAAGGATGATTTTAATCTTTAGGTTTTACACGGAGATGTAATAATTATTTTATTATGGTTAAAAAAATAAAATATTAAAACTATCAAAATAGAAACCTACTTTAAAAAAAATAAAAATCCTAAAATATAAAACTATAACAAGAAAACTACACAGATACACAAACGAATCAAACACATATTATTGTGAAATGGAAACCAACTTTCTATAAAACAATATTACACATATCAGAAAAGTAAATATTTCATTTTCTATCATCAAATTAATTGAACAATTCGAGGGTAAGTCAATAATTATCCGCAATATAGTTATAAAATTTTATTGAAATACGTTATTTTGTTTCCTGATGCCCTCATGGAAGAAGGTTTTGGGTTGAGATGCGAGCCAGGAATGCACCGCTTCTTTGTACTGCAAAGCATTGATATTTTGATTTTGAAGCGTTTTACAGTGTGGGCAGCTATATATGCAACAACACAATATCCTGATAATATATATATATATGCGGATGAATATTATATATAATATATCCATCAAAACAGTAGAAAATCCTTTAAATATCTGGGATCAACGTTCAACGATTTAATGAGAGAATCATTTCAAGGCACTTCCACCAGCGGCGACATACCTACCAGCTTGATGAACGAAGAATACTGGAGAAGGAAGGAAAGTCACAGCAATGCTAAATGGTGTTCTCTGGAGCTCAAATAAAACAACCCAGTACTAAGATTCTAATATATAAATCAATATTCGAATCTATAACGACATATGCATCTGAGACATGGGTAATCAATGTAAGGCAACGGAAAAGACTACTAGCAGCTGAGATGGACTTCTGGAGAAGAGCAGCGAGGAAATCCAGACGAGTAAGAATTAGAAACGAAGATATCCGAGAAATGATGGGGATAAATAGGAATATCCTATCGACCATTGAGGAAAAAAGAATCAGCTGGTTCGGGCATGTGAGAAGAATGCCTCCAGGAAGATTACCGAAGAAGATAATGGACATGGAAGTGGATGGAAGACGGAATAGGGGAAGACCCAGAGTGAGGTGGAGAGACGAAGTTGAAGAAAGCCTGATGGGACATGGCTTAACAGAGGAACAGGCCTTGGACAGGGAAGGTTGGAGAAGGATCCTGAGGGATATTTAGGGGAAGGAAAACCACATTAGTGGAAAACTCCTATAAAAAAAAAAAATATATATATATATATATATATATATATATATATATATATATATATATATTTCATATTATTATTTGTATTAAACGACTTGTATTACAATTTCACCATCACTTGCTGTTGTTACTACTAGTATTATTTAATTTGTGTGTTAGTTTTTTGTTATGTTTTTCCTACTATATTTTTTCATCATTGCATTTGTTAAAATACTGTTTCATATTACTTTAATATTTGCCATGTGAGATGGAAGCTAGGTTATTATTTGAACGTTCGGTTTCTGTAATTTATTATCAATAAAAACTTTGAAAAAAAAACAAAAAAAAACACGTAAATAAGTTACAAAAATATGTTGGTAAATAAAATAATTCTTAAATAAAAACAAAGTGATAAACTCGTAATTCGATATTGTCAGTTGAGCAAACTATTTCTCAAAACTGATATCGCTCCTTCCTTAGAACTAGGAAAAACTTTTAAAGTAATTACACCTAGCCCCGCTACTGCTGCTACAGACCCGCTTTTAGGTTTAAATTTATAATTCAAGCTCAAGTTTTAAGTTGAGAAGTACCGTGCTTAGCTTAAGAACTTTCTTCTTTTAAGACAACAAATAATTAACACCCTCATTATCGATGTAACAATACCTTTTTTTTTCCTAAGTATAAGCTTCTATTTATTACAGCAACACTTACCCATTTTTAACAGTGCCACAAAATAAACAATTATTCCTTATTTACAAAAAATCAAGAAATAATAAAATATATGGTGCCGTGACATATTTAGGCAAAGCGAATTTAAATCAAATTAGTTCCTTGCCAACCTTTTTGGGATTGGGGTAGTTGAATGTGTTAAAGCCCTACCAAACAGATCTCTACCCACACCCACTCTCACTAAAAATGAATTTAATACATAAATAATATATATTTAACAAATACATTAAGATGCGTTCATACTTATTAATAATATTTAAGATCTGGCCCCATCCTTTCTGGAATGATTAACCAGGACTAGTGGAGATCCTTGTGGTTTTCTCACGTCTTGTCACTGGTTTGTAAACCAGAAGTGGCGGATTGAGAGCTAGAGAGGTGAACACTGTAAAGATGAGTAGACAAGTTGGCCATTGCCAAGGATCCATTGTTGAATTTCACAATAGTTCTATATTACACTCCGCCTGCAAAAAGCATTTAAGCGACGAATTTTAGATGATAAGGGTTGCTCCAGACAATTAGGTTAGAAGTTAAGAAATTCAATGTATTAGTATACACTTTATGAAAATTAATTATTGCCCAGAGCATACGAGGTATTTTTTTTTAATTATTGGACATGGCACCTCCATCCTAGACCGAAGTGCTATGTACTCGCTGTAATTTTTCACCGGTACAAAAACCGTTTGTGGTAGTTGTCAGCAGATACTTGTTGAAGGAATTCACGTTCTGTCAAAATGTAGAGCCCTGTTTTCCTCAGTAGCTTTGTTCTCAGTGCAAGATGTTACGATATTCTCGATAGCTTCCGGTACGCGGCCCGGGATGTTAAGGGTCGATATCCTTGTCATGTTTCTGGAGCTTAGCCCGAAAGCCCCTTGGCCGTGTGAGGAACTGTGAGATCCAGTAATCCGAGGGCCCAAGTTGCTGCAAGACGTGACCTGACGGTGGGGAAGTACTTTCTGAGGGTAGAAATACTTACTTTCGTGGTTGTTCTTTTTTTCTATTGTATCCTCCAGTATAATTTACTTCCTTATCCCCTCCACCCAAGTCTCTTAACAACAAGAGCGGACTTATAAACCTACAGTTTTATGCGCTTGGAAATTTCTCTTTGATTATATTTAGGATAAAACGTATGTAACATCATCATATCATAAACATCAGATATTATAGATGGAGAAGAAGATGATCAAAGATGCAGTCAAAGAGGAACACCACGTTTATATAGAAATACTATAATACATGCCAACGTTTCGACCTGTCTTGCAGGTCTCCTTCACAGTTATAATGAACAAAATACTAGATGTGACAAAATACAGATGTATTAAAAAATAACAGACCGATAAACATGGCAAATGGAATACAGAATGACATAAATAAAAAAACAATATACAAAAAACCGCTTTATTTTTCATATATTATTTAACCGCTTTACCAATCTTACCTTACTGCTTTGTATTATTACTGATTTATGTATCTGTTCTTTTCTATAGCGGGTTTTTGTATATTTTTAAATTTGTAAAATTTGTAACTTGTTAAAACTCAGAATAATTTTTTATGCTTTCTTTTTATTTCTTGGCATTTACGTTGATAGACATATGGGTTTTTCGGTCTTTTTAAAAAATAAATTAAAAACTGAACGGGCGAAAACACACCAGCTCTATCACCTATTATTATCAAGAAGTCTTTCTCTACGTCCCGAGCTTAAAATTTCTCTACATCCTACATCTTCAGGCCAACGAAGTCGAGGCCTTCCTCTCCTTCTCATTCCACCCGGGTGCCCCTCCAACATCATCTTAGGGAGCCTACTAGCTTCTATTCTTTGCTAATGCCCAAGCCATTTAATTCTGCCTCTTTTTATATTGGCTACAATATCTGGGGCAGCATACAGAGTTCTCAGTTCCTTATTTGTTTTCATTCGCAAGAGATTCAGCCCATACTTGGTTGGACCATATATTTTTCGAAGGATTTTTCTTTCCCACATGTTTAGTAATTTTTCGTCGTGTGATGTCAGAGTCCATGTCTAACTCCCGTACATAACAACCGGCTGAAGGATCGTTCGATATACCCTTATTTTGAGATTGCAGGATATGTTTCTACTTTGAAAAATTTTCACTAAAGACCAATAGCACCTGTTTCCTGCTATTATTCTTCATTTTATTTCTTCTTTGATACTATTGTCCTCAATGAAAATAGTACCCAGATACTTAAACTTAGGCACTCTCTCAAAGTAATATCCAGTCCCCTCAATGTATATATGTCCTCTTTCCTCTCTGGCTGTTACCATGTATTTGGTCTTTTCTTTATTTAGTGTGAGTCCTACATTTCTTGCTGCTTTTTCACTCCTCGAAAACTCCTAGGAGAGCATTAGTAGTTCTTCCTGTAATTACTACATCGTCCGCAAATGCTAACTGTTGTCGCTTGGTTAGTCGCTGGTATATACATCCTCCTTATCTAGTGCGGATCTGTCTCATAACTACTTCTAACATTAAATTGAATAATATTGGGCAAAGAGGGTCTCCCTGCCAATGAAGAGCTTAAATTAGTATTATTTTTTATTTATTATATCTTGGCATCTACTTTAACAGACATATGGGTTTTTCGGCCTACTGTAAAAATAAATAAAAAACTGTATGAGCAAAATTAAACAAGCTTATTATTATTAAGGAGTCTTTCCCTGAGTCTTAAACTCAAAATGTATAAATGTATTTTAAGGTAAGCATTACTCTATGGAGCACAGATGTTCCTTCATCTAGCAAAGGCAATGACTAAACGGTTGAAATTACTCCAAAACGGCTTTATAAGTAGTACTATAATCAAAGGGGACGTCCTTTGAAAGGGAAAAGGCAAAGTTAATTAATAAAGAGCTTCAACAACATAAATTGCTAACCTAAAAAATTATGAATCAAAATTACCACTCTCTTTAAATAACTTAATCAACAAAATTATAGTTCTGTACCCTGAAGTTGCCTGAAATATAAATAAAAAAATAAAAAAAATGTGAATATATTTAAGTTTGACTTTTTAATTATTAGGATTGTCCTACTTAAAGATAAATTGAACCCCAACATCGAGTTATAAAAATATATTAAATTAAAAAACTTTTCAAAACTAAATTTTGTTAAATAATTTTTTTTTTTTTAATGTAAGTGAGTTACAGTACAATGGTAATAAAAGTAACATTAAAATATTAGATCTAGGAAAATAAGGGGTTTTTGAAAAAAAAAATTTCCTATTTTTTTTTTTTTTTTTATTTGTATACTAATAATCTAATTCATATTTACAGGTAAGTTGACTCTTTATGAGGATTATTTTATGAAGTATCGACATTTTCATATTGTCGTTTAAGGTAAGTAAGTCATTTCTTTCCTTACTTTTACAACCTCCATCTGTATTACATTAAATATTTTTATCCCAAAATCACCATATTTTAATATGTACTACAATGAAGTATGATGTAGTATTAGTAAGCTAAATAGATCTAGGCACAAACATAATATAATGAAACATATAAAGATTTAAGATCCTAACAAAACTAATACGGCAACTCTCAAGATACTATTTTAAAGGCTTCTAATATTTTACTCATATTGCGTCTGTATCACGCTACGAATTGATTTAAATTGTTATAAATTATTATTGAATATATATTTTATATTTATATGTTACTGTATATAAATATATAGTTTAAGGAATATTTAATAATTTATAAATAAATATATATCGTCGGTTCATTTGCAAAGTACCAAAAAAAACAACATATTTTTAGTTTTACTATAGCAATTGCTCTATAAAGGGGAGAGATAACACTAACAGAAAATGGGCTATACAAACCGTTTGTTTTTGTACAAATCGCTAAAGATCGAATACAAAAACGCGTTTTTTTTTAACTCGGTACATGTTTTACCCGTGGCCTGGTTGGACAAAAGTAGGGAACGCGAGGGCGTTACGCTTGGTTTGACTCACTCTAGCTTTGTTGATGTTGCTTGGATCTGAACTTTGCCGACAGTTTACCAATCATAAACTTAATGGAGAATATGTTTGTTATATAACATTTGCCACTAGAACCTACTGTTTAAGAGCTATATTACTTGAATGATGTCATTTTTTAAACCCCTATTTGACTTTTTAATTCCGAATAGTCATTAAATGTTAATTTAATTTTAAGAAGGATAATTCATAATTGTAGGACTTTTTATTCTCTTTTCGCTACTAATTTTATAAGATAATTGAGTTTGAGTAGGGTCCCTCTACTTAATTAAATGTTTGCAAGTGAAAGAAATCTTTCTGAATCACTTAATAAGGAATAATCGAGGGATTCTGGTTCGTTAAGGTGAGTTGATTGACTCGGTTCTATTCCCCATCAGGATCGCCGGAGGCAGAATCATTTATTTTGTTGATTATAATTATGATAATATCTCTAACAGGCAACAATCCCTCAACAGGCGGGAGTAATAGAGTTGATTAGCAGAGCCGATGACCGGCTGGCTGCCAATCAGATATAGGTCCGGAATTACTAGCGAGGTGGGGGTAATTAGCTGAGCTGGCCAATGGGATCCCTCCTCGCTCTTTGATAGGTATAATTAAATGTGTCGGTCACTCTCATTGGTCAAGGTTTGTTGATATCATAACAATAATTACACATGTCTTGGGTTAGTACTTAGTAATATAATTATTTTAGTTGTTGAATATGTTACAATAAAAAGCAGGTTAATTATAAACAGTACTAGTGATAGTATAAAAAATCTTAAAAGAACTACATTTTTGAAAGCTAAAAGTATTTCCAAGTATTGAGATTACACATATCTAATATTTACTTAATTTAAAAATCCTCTACATCGCTTGCCTTGAGTTAATAATTAAATAAAAAAAATAACCAATATGTTTTGGTATAAAAATTACAAGTGATTTGGAATATTATATATATACTTTAATGATGAATAGATTATGTTAAATTTCGTTCACAATAAATAAATTTTTATTTTTATATAAACATTTTAATTCATTTACAAAATCAAGGCACCAAAACATTTAAATTTAAATGTATACTTTCAAATGAAAAAAAAAAAAAAAATTACTATTTGAGTGGCATTATTTCGTTTTTAAGAGATTGTAATGTTATTTCTTCATTTTCCAAAAGAGAAAAAAATATCTACAACAAACTGACAATGAGTTTAGCTTGCAGTTACTGGAATAGTTTGCATGGGTTTTATTTTGAATTCTGTACAAAGCTGGCTTGGTCATTAGGAGGAGGATTGATGAAGGTATAATGATAACATAATTAGATATCACTATTGTCATCTTCAACGGTATCGATCGGTTCCTAGGAATCGACTTTGGATCACCGATTCTCGATAACAATTCTTTTTTTTTTTTTAAGAATCGATGGAACTGAGAATCTACTTTTGGAATCGGCACGTCCCTAATAATAACTATAAACGCAGCATTTGTTTTTTTTGTTTTTGTTTAATTACTTTCATTACTTTACAAACACTCCGAAAGATCCCTTACATTTTTATATTTCATTGAATAAATATTACAATATTTGCCATTTAAGGTCATCAAGTTATTTAAGTGTGCACCTATAAATTAAATTATTATTATTTAATTACAATTATTTAATGGTATAACAATATATGTGTGTGTGTGCGTGTGTGTGTGTGTGTGTGTGTGTGTGTGTGTGTGTGTGTGTGCGTGTGTGTGTGTGTGCGTGTGTGTGTGTGTGTGTGTGTGTGTGTGTGTGTGTGTGTGTGTGTGTGTGTGTGTGTGTGTGTGTGTGTGTGTGTGTGTGTGTGTGTGTGTGTGTGTGTGTCTGTGTGTGTTTGTGTGTTTGTGTGTATATATTTAAATACCAATTATACAAACTTATAAGAATAATAAAATATAAAATAAAATTCCGGTCTGGCCTTGTTAGACTGGCTCTGAAGAGATTACAAGAATGCTTAATTGCCTGCACTGCTATATACTCGGCCGTGGCCTCAGGAAGGTTATTAAAATAAACATTGTTATTTGTTGGGGCTTTAGGTCCTAATGTACTCCAACACGTTACCTACGGGTTATCCTACACGTTACCAACCTAATTTATCCAGAATTTAAAGGGCGAAATTCATTATACGAGCAGCCCCGAACTAATTTTCTAATCATCCTGGCAGGATTCGTTCCTGAAGCCCCAACACATTGGACCAACAAGGCCTCAGAAATGTTATTATAAATAAATTATTTACGTTCTTATAATCAAACAAAAAATATTTGAACTTCAACAATATCAGAAGAAAATGAAAAGAAACTCGTTTTCAACTTCTACAACATTTATTGGACAAAAGATCCAACCTTTCAATTAATTATAAGAGACTCATTTACATGACCATAAGTAGACCTTTTTGGAGACACGGAGATGAGCTTTCGGGCTCTACTTAACCATCCAATATTTACAGAATTCTTCGAAAAATCCTGAACGCTTCCTACTATACCACATAAAAAAATTGTCCAAAAAGATTTTAAAATTCCATATGTTGCTGATTTAGCCTAAAACATGTACATATCCTTAAATAGTAACTTTTGATAGCATTACCATTTAAATCCACTAGTATTTCAACTTGCTTCCCATTCAATTCAGATAACCCTCCGAGGCGTCTTAAACGAAGATATTTTCCACTTCATTAAACTGGGGAACTTTTATTAAAGTGCCACCTATGGGTAAATTTAACATTTTACAAGTTATTGCCACGTTATATATTAATATTAATAAGAGGTAGTATGCAAATATGCATGGAAACTGTAAAAAATAAAAATAGACGACCTTTCCATAGGGTTACTATGGAAGGGAAACAATAAAATATATATATATAATTCATTTCATATTTACCATTACTTATTAAATTCATGATTAATTAGGTTTTATGATATTATCAGTCTTTATAATAATTTAGATTATCAAGATCATTTTAAATATAATAATTAAGGACTATAATATCTTTTAAGCTGTAGTAGGGCTATCCCGTACTTTGTTGGACATAATAACCCTTGTATTCTTCTGGAGAAAATGGGATTAGCTACAAAATGTGGGAGGTTCGGGAACAAAGTTATCTAAAGAGGGACTTTTATATAACTTCTCCTGCCCTCTCATGCGTGGATTATTTGCCCTTATTGGTTTAGGGCTCATGTTTCCCTTTTGTTTTATATCTTGCCGTTTTTATTTTATTCTCGAAGGATATCTGATCCTACTGTCATATTTACATAATAGATATTTTTCATTTGTTCAAGTAACCTAAATCAACATATATTCTTAGTTACCTGAGTCTAATAGTTGACAAACCTTTATTAAAAACATGTATTATCTTTGAGATGTTGATGTGAAATTGAACATACAATTCCCGTGAAAAGATTTTTAATGTACTTTAAATGTAGATAAATAAATAATATCTGGGTAAATATTATTTAGTCATAACATAATCATAATAACATAACATAAGTGATATAACAATATTCTATCGATATTATAACTAATACAATATAAGATATATAGATTGTGCATGCAATCAATAAATACGTAATTTCTATCTTTTAAAAAGATTTTTCATTTATTTTGTAACTCATAAGGCAATTATTAATCAAATAAAAGTACCCTATTCACTTTATTTTAATTATTCGAGGAGCAGATAAACATACAATGTCAGGCCAAAAATTCTACACAATGGATTTTTTTTATTTCTCGGCCAAACGTTTCTTTTATATTCTATTTTATTTTTTAAGGTCGACTTCCCCTAATTCAAGCAGAGCGTATAAAACGTATTAGGAATTTAAAAAACGTTATTAAAAAATACAATGCAGCAGCCATTAAAAAATAATATCAGAAATTTTATGTTTATAAAATTTTAAGTTAATAAGGTTCATCCTTGCATGTTTAGTCTTGCATTCGATGGGGTACATTCAAAACTGAAATATGTCACAGTAATTTAAAATTCTTTAACTTATTTTTATTTAAATGCTTTAATTTAATAAATATTTGAAATAATCATTTTACGTTTCTCCCAGCTGTTAAATCTAAAACAGAATAAAACTTTTAGCCGAAATGAACAACTGAACTGGGTGTAAATTTTCCTTTACAGTATATTTTATTTCATAATTCCATAAATAAATTTGTCTATATTAGTAGATTCTACTTATTCTTAAAGCTGAATCCATGATAGTAAATTTCAATTAAATATATCTATTATTTCTGGTATTTTACTGACTCAGCTGATTTTAATAAAATTCGATAATTATGCTACTTTCATACTTACAAACATTAATATTGATACTTTTCACTTATTTTAACAATTACGGTGGGGAGGGGGGTCAAGTAACCACCATCTAATGGTCAACCACATACCCCTTCCGAAGGCCTCTCAAGGTCGACTAACCTCCAACGGGCCCATCTAAATGTCTACTTAGACCTTCCGAAGGCCTCTCAAGGTCAACTTCCCTCAATCAGGCTCCTCAAAATGTCAACATACACCTTCCGATGGACTCACAAGGTCGACTAACCTCCACCGGGCACCTCAAAAAATAAAAATACACCTGCCGAAGGCCTCTCAAGGTCGAATAAAACTCCATCAGGCACCTCTAAAGGTAAACATACACCTTCCGACGGACTCTCAAGGTCAAATACCCTTCATCGAAACCATTAGACGGTCAACATACACCTGCCGAAGGCCTCTCAAGGTCGACTTAACTCCATTAGGCACATCTAAAGGTAAACATACACCTTCCGACGGCCTCTCAAGGTCGAATACCCTTCATCGGAACCATCAAAAGGACAACATACATCTTCCGAAGGCCTCTCAAGGTCAAATACCCTCATTTGAGCCTATCTGAATATCAACATAGACCTTCCGAAGGCCTCTCAAGGTCGACCTAACTCCATCAGGCATATCTAAAGGTGAACATACACTTTCCGAAGGCGTTTCAAGGTCGAATACCCTTCATCGAGCCCCTCTAATGGTCAACATATACCTTCCGATGGCCTCTCAAGGTCGAATACCCTCCATCGAGCCACTCTAAAAGTCAACATACACCTTCCGAAGCCCTCTCAAGGTCGAATATCTTCAATCGAGCCCGTCTAATGGTCAAGATACACCTTCCGAAGGCCTCTCAACGTCGACTAACCTCCACCGGGAACCTCAAAAAATAAAAATACACCTGCCGAAGGCCTCTCAAGGTCGGCATAACTCCATCAGGCACCTCTAAAGGTAAACATACACCTTCCGAAGGCCTCTCAAGGTCAAATACCCTTCATCGAAACCATTAGAAGGTCAAAAACATTCACCTGCCGAAGGCCTCTCAAGGTCGGCATAACTCCATCAGGGACATCTAAAGGTAAACATACACCTTCCGACGGCCTCTCAAGGTCGAATACCCTTCAAAACGAGATGCGATCTTCTTGCGACCAGATGCTAGACTGATGATATAAGCGGTTGAAACGAGATGCGATCAGATGCCAGACTGTGGATGGGATGTAAGCGGTTAAAACGAGATGCGATGTTCTTGCGATCAGATACCAGACTGTCGTATTTTATTAGTGTTGTGACTGGACGTCATAAAAACATATGTTTTATTTTTAAACAAATGATTAACTACAATAAATGAAACTTATCACCTAAAATTGACAAAATAATATTCTTAACTACAATTCATTTTTGGTTTTCATAATTGGAAAGGTGAAGACAAAATCAGTAATTAAAATTAAAGTTGACTCTTTTTGAAACTATTAAAATGATATACTTTTACACCGCGCCTAAACATTCCGCCCACCAAAATTTTATTAAAATTTTCAAGATGACTATTCCTGATCTTCTGGAGGAAGAAGAGGTCCTAAGCGCGACACTGGTCGAACGAATTCACCATTGGCAGTTTTTATTTTTACAACTCTTACTATCCCGACCTTACCCGGAAAGCATTCTATGACTCGCCCGGTTGGCCAACAAAGGATTGGAACGTTCTGCTCTTTTAAAATCACTAGAGTCCCGGGGGTTATATTTGGGTTTTTAACCGACCATTTAGTACGATTTTTCAAATTAGTGATATAGTCCAGTCTCCATCTCTTCCATAAATCAGTAGTACATTTTTTGAGAAATTGCCATCTATTTAAAAGATGCAGTTTGCGATCCGAAAAGTCTGGTTCGGGTAATGACACCAGTGGTTCACCAACAAGGAAATGCCCAGGTGTTAACGAATCAAAGTCATCGAGACTTGCTGTCATTGGACAAATAGGCCGAGAGTTCAACACAGCTTCTACCCGTGTACCTACAGTTGTCATTTCCTCAAAAGTTAAAGGTTGGTGATCTAATATTCGTATAAGATGAGATTTCAGGGATTTTACACCAGCCTCCCATAGGCCCCCAAAATGTGGAGCATATGGAGGTGTAAAGCTCCATTCAACACCACGCGAAATTAAATGTTGCTGAATTTGATTTTGCATCTCTTGATTATTCCACCAATTACGCCATTCGTTCAACAACCATTTAGCACCAACGAAATTGGTGGCATTGTCGGAAAACATTTTACTGGGAAGTCCTCGACGAGAAACAAACCGGTCAACGCTTGCAAGAAATGCTTCCGTAGTTAGCTGGGATACGACTTCGATGTGGATCGCTTTAGTTCCAAAACAAATAAAAAGGGCATAATAAGCTTTCCCTAAGGCTGCCTTGCGCCGATTTGATTCCCGAATGGGAAAAGGACCAGCGAAATCCACGCCAGTGTTAAGAAATGCGCGCCCTTGTTCGAATTTTGACACTGGAAGATTCTCCATTAGAGGGGCAAAGGTAGAAACCCGAATGCGATGACATTTTAAGCATTGGTGAATTCGAGCTCTGATTCTTCGCCGAGCGGAAAGAATCCAATATTTTCGTCGAATCAAAGATAGAAGAAGTTGCGGACCAGCATGGAGGTACATTATATGATAATGATCAATCAATAAATTTACAAAATGACATTTTTGAGGCAACAAAATTGGGTGTTTCATTTCATAAGGCACTAGAGCGTTTTGAAGACGACCGCCCACCCTAAGGATACCCAGAGAATCACGAAAAGACTGTAATTGCTCTATAGTAGCAGCAGGATTTGTTTGGAAATGGTAATGTTGAATTGTTCTAACTAAACTATTTAATGACTGTGACCTTTCCTTCAAAGTTAAGGGGCCATAATTTCGATTGTTCTTATCGGTACGTATATTTTTCAAAAATCTATGAACGAATGTCCAAACTCGCACTAACTTCTCAAAATTGGAAAATTTTTGAATAAATATTTCTAAAAATGGTGGTTCATTCACTGAAACCAGAGTATTTATGGGTTTAATTTCCAGCGATTCATCTTCCGATACATCTGGATTATCTTGTTTCTCTAAAGGCCATTCTGGGGGGTTTAAGGCTAACCACTCAGGACCGTTCCACCATGAAATTTTCCCGGCCAATATTGATGGGTTGCACCCTCTTGATGCTAAATCCGCTATGTTATCTTTTGAGCGAACATGATACCACGAGTCTAACGCCGAAGCGTCTAAAATTTTGCTCACTCGATTAGCCACAAACGTCTTAAGACGGTAACTAGGAGTTCGAAGCCAATTTAAAACAGTGGATGAATCCGATAGAAGATAAATCTTCTTAATCAGCAAATTGGAAAAGAAATTATTAGCTGACTTTAAAATATCGGTTAATAATAGGGCGGCACACAATTCCAATCGAGGACTAGTTAGGAATTTTAATGGAGCTAGTTTGGTTATAGCCATGATAAGTTTTGTACAAATACTCCCATCGTTTAATTCAATGCGAAAATAAATTACTGCAGCATATCCTAAATTGGATGCGTCTGCAAATCCAACAACTGAAAGTTCTTTCACGCTACTTGGAAATAAATATCTAGGAATGTGGATAGACTTTAAACTCGGTAATTCAACAAAACATTCTTCCCATTTAATACGAATTTCATGAGGTAATTCATTGTCCCAATCTATTTTTGAAATCCAAAGCTCCTGTAATATAGTCCTAGCTCTGAAAACGAATGGCCCTAAGTATCCAAGGGGGTCGTACATTCTAGCGATGCAAGACATGATACCGCGTTTGGTAAAGATGCATGATCTCAATTGGACTTTATAAGATAAAATATCTTGACCAGGCTCCCATTTCATTCCTAATATTTTTATTACGGAGTCCTCCATATTTGACAATGGTACTGAGGAAACTAATGATTCCGAGGGTACGCTCTCCAAAAGTTCTTTTGTATTTGCACTCCACTTTTTTAAAGAGAAACCACCATTTCCTAATAATGCGATTAACTCTTTTTGTAACGTTAAAGCCTCTTTCAGTGTATCGGCCCCTGTAAGAATATCGTCGATGTAAATATTATCTTTCAAACTTTTAACAGCAAGTGGATAAGGATTACCTTCATCCTGAATCAACTGATTCAAAACTCTTATAGCCAAATAAGGGGAGCAAGCTAATCCAAAAGGTAAACTTTTGAATTCATATTCAGTTACAGCATTTGTGGTATTAAACGGAAAAAAAAAATGCTGGAATGAGCGATGCAACGGAGACACCGAAATTCTCAAATACATTTGGCTAATATCCGTGGTCATAACAAAACGGGGAACACGAAAACGAAGCAAGATTTCCCGTATATCATTTTGTAACTTTGGACTTACTATTAATTGGTCATTTAGTGAACCCTGAGAGGTGGAGTACGAAGCATCAAAAACTACCCTTAGTTTTTGTTGTGGTACTATCTTTGATAACCCCATGATGAGGCAAAAAACAATGACCCGGACGGACCGAAGGTGCAGCATAACCTTTATCTAAATAGTCCTGTATGACTTTATCATATTCTTCTTTTAGATTAGGGTTCCTACCAAATTTTTGTTCCAATTTTTGAAAACGATTAAGGGCACCGAATTTTGATTTTTCTAATGGACAAGGTTCATTATAAAATGGTAATTGGACGACATAGCGACCTTGTTCATCTCTGTAAAGGGTCTTTTCGAAAAGTTCTTTACATTTGACATGTGTAGGATCAACTTGAGATTTACCCGCGACTTCTTCGACTTCCCAAAATTTGGACATAAGTTGTTGCATATCCCTTTTGTCTGTTTCCGTGATCACAAGAGATGTAACTTCATCGTTTTGGAGTGACGAAATTTTTCCCAGCAATACCCAACCAAAAATCGTTTGCATTGCGTAAGGCAAACCTTTAGGTAGTTTAACTGAACTACCTTTGAAAATTACACCGAATAGATCGGCTCCTAACAAAACATTGATAGGCCCTGGTACATTAAAATCAGGGTCAGCCAACTCAAATTCTTTTAAATGTAATCGAATGTCATGGGCAATATGACGAGACGGTAAATCCGAACATATTTTATCAATTACTATTGCGGTTGTACTAACTTGCGGTGAACTATCTAGATTAGGTTTCAAAATACACGTAACAATTGAATCACTACCCAATATGGTTTGATGTCCTATACCCATTAACTGCTGTTTTTTAGGATAGGGAATAAGCGACAAGCGACGAACACAATCAGCAGTTATAAATGAACGTTGTGATCCACTATCAATTAAAAGGCGTATGCGTTTAAAATTACCAAATTTGTCTTTAACCTGCGCAATGGCGGTACCCAACAAAATATCAGAGGCTTCTGAGTGTGTCGCGGAGAGTTCTGTACCTTTATCCGCGGGTGATGACGTAATAGGAACGTCCAATGACGCTTCAGAACTGAGGTTGTTCGCTACTGGTTGTTTAGAACTAACATAATGTGAATTCGATTTCCTACTTTGCGTTCCAAATTCAGAAAAATGTAACAACATCACACGTTTACCATTACAACAACGACAAGATCCCTTTGAGGTACACTCTCGAGCTCTATGTCCCGCTGAACAACAATTAATGCAACGATTGAGGGATTTTATTTGATCGTATCTTTGGCGAGGAGAAAGCGAGTGAAATTGTGAGCACTCCAAAATTTTATGACCCTTTGAGCAAACGGGACAGTTTTTCGATTGATCCGAAACCCTCATCGACATTAACACCTGTTTAGGGTGGTTATACAATTTATTTTCAAAATTTGCAGCTGGGCTAGTAATGGAATTCGTTTGAAATTGCACATATTGTTGTTGAATGAATTCGGCAAAATCTTTAAAAACTGGGATAGCCGTTTTATCAATTTGTTCTGCTTCGAACTTTTCTCTTGTTCGATTATCGATTAATCTGAGATCTAATGTGCATAGAATGAAACCCGCCGGATCCGGAAAATTTAATTTTAAAAGTGCATTCGCGCTCTCAAGAACTACTGACGAAAATTCTTCTAAGGATTTTAAATTAATTTTAGCAAAGGGTTTGAAATTTAGAATTTTAATTAAATGATTAGTTGCTAAAATGCGTTTATTATTATAGCGTTTTAATAAAGCTTCCCAGGCTTGATCGTATCCGTCAGATGTAATAGCGATTGCGGCGATAACCTGAGAAGCTGCTCCCTTTAATGAAGATTTAAGATAATGAAAATTTTCTATATTATTAATATTAGGGTTTGAATGGATCAGCGAAATAAACGTATCTTTAAAGGAAGGCCAATTGTTAACATTTCCATCAAAAGTCGGAATAGCAAGAGTTGGTAGTTTGAAAAAATTACTATTTTTGGATGTATCCGGTGATGTAACGTTTTTACTATCATCACTGCCATGATTAGATTTAATACCAAAAGATAATGTTTCATAATAAAGTGAATAAGTGGTTTCCTTGAGGATTTGATAACTATCGAAATTCTTGGAATGTTGTTTACTTAATTTTTTCAAAGCCAAAAATCGTGATTGAAATTTTTCAAATTCACTATCCAAACGTAAAAGGCGGGCTTGAAATATTTTTTCTTTTAAATAATCGGTTTGAAACTCTAAAGCAATATCATGGGAGTGTTTTATGTCTGCTGCTAATTCCTCGACATCAACCTCCAGATCCGCGTATTCAGCCTCGAGATTAATTTTTGGATCATTTTTAAGCGCCATGGTATAATTATATACGGTATATGAACTATATTTTTAAAAAAATCCGGCCCGGACTAGGACCAAAAATATGTTGGGAAGAGGGGCTTACCTTTATTGGCTGCCTACCACTATCCCCTTTCCAGCCGGTTCTGCAGCGTCCTTAATTATTAAAACATATGAAACTAACAAGAAATTGGGCAGATATAAAACAAAATAAAATAATCCTTTCCAATCATGTAACAGATTAATTATATATGTATTTACAAAAAAAAACAAACAAAAAAAAAATCCAATGGAAAATATTCAATTAAAACAAATTTTACAATTAAGAAAGAATTTAGATCTATAAATAGTTTATAGCAAGATAAATAAAGTTTGTAACTAAAGAAAATCGTTTAACCTTAACATATTGAAAATGGTAAATTAAAATGAATTAAATGTTTAAAATAAAGTTCAACCAACTCACGAAGTGAAGAACAATTATCTCCAGGTGACCTTCTTTAAACGATGAAAGGAGCGAAGTTCAATGCGATTATTCCACTTCAATGCGTTTGCTCTAACTGTAGCGGGTGGTGCACAACTTTGCTATTCGAGGATCCAAATACCATTGTTCACACGAGGTGCTCTCTTCTAGCGTTAGAGGCCAAGACTGCGCAAACCAATATTATGAGGTGCGATCTTCATAACATCAATATCCAGACAATCAATGTAAGTGATTAAAACGAGATGCGATCTTCTTGCGACCAGATGCCAGACTGACGATATAAGCGGTTAAAACGAGATGCGATCAGATGCCAGACTGTGGATGGGATGTAAGCGGTTAAAACGAGATGCGATGTTCTTGCGATCAGATGCCAGACTGTCGTATTTTATTAGTGTTGTGACGGGACGTCATAAAAACATATGTTTTATTTTTAAACAAATGATTAACTACATTATATGAAACTTATCACCTAAAATTGACAAAATAATATTCTTAATTATAAATTCATTTTTGGTTTTCATAATTGGAAAGGTGAAGACAAAATCAGTAATTAAAATTAAAGTTCACTCTTTTTTAAACTATTAAAATGATATACTTTTACACCGCGCCTAAACAACCCTCATTCAAGCCTATCTGAATATCAACATACATCTTCCGATGCCCTCTCAAGGTCGAATACCCTCCATCGAGCCCCTCTAAAGGTAACATACACCTTCCGTAGGCCCCTCAAGGTCAAATACCCTCTCTCGAGCAACCCTGAAGGTCAACATACACCTTCAGAAGGCCTCTCAAGGTCGAATACCCTAAAACGAGCCCCTCTGAAGGTCAACATACATCTTCCGATGGCCACTCAGGATCGAATACCCCACATCGGGACCCTCTGAAGGTCAACATACACCTTCCAAAGACCTTTCAAGGTCGAAAACCCTTAGTCGAACCCCTCTAATGGTCAACATACATCTTCCGATGGCCTCTCAAGGTTGAATACCAAAGGCCTCTCAATGTCGAATACCCTCCATTGAGCCCCTCTTAAGGTCAACATACACCATTACGCAGGCCCCTCAAGGTCGAATAAACCCTCAAACGAGCCCCTCTAAAGGCCAAAACAAAACCTTCCGAAGGCCTCTCAAGGTTGAATACTCTCAACCGAGCCCATCTGAAGGTCAACATACACATTCCGAAGGCCTCTCAAGGTCGAATACCCTCCATCGAGCACCTCTAATGGTCATCATACATCTTCCGATGACCTCTCAAGGTCGAATACCCTCCATCGAGCCCCTCTGAAGGTAACATACACCTTCCGAAGGCCTCACAAGGTCGACTAAACTACATCAGACACCTCTAAAGGTAAACATACAACTTCCAATGGCCTCTCAAGGTCGAATACCCTTTATCGATCATATGAAAAGGTCAATATACATCATCCTGAGTCCTCTCAAGGTCGAATACCCTCCATCGAGCCTCTCTCAAGGTCAAAATAGACCTTCCGAAGGCCTCTCAAGGTCGAAAACCCTCTATCGAGCCCCTCTAAATGTCAACATACACCTTCCGAAGACATCTCAAGGTCAAATACCCTCAATCGAGTCCCTCTGAAGGTCAACATAGACCTTCCGAAGGCCTCTCAAGGTTGAATTCCCTCCATCGAGTCCCTCTGAAGGTCAAAATAGACCTTCCGAAGGACTCTCAAGGTCGAATTTCCTCCATCGAGTCACCTCTAATGGTCAAAAGCATACACCTTCCGAAGGCCTCTCATACGAATCCCTAACTCCCTCAGACCCTCTGGAGGTCAACATACACTTTCCGACGGCCTCTCAAGGTCGAATACCCTTTATCGATCCCATGAAAAGGTGAACATACATCATCCTGAGTCCTCTCAAGGTCGAATACCCTCCATCGAGGCTCTCTCAAGATCAAAATACACCTTCCGAAGTCCTCTCAAGGTCGAAAACCCTCAATCGAGCCCCTCTAAATGTCAACATACACCTTCCGAAGGCATCTCAAGGTCAAAAATCCTCAATCAAGTCTCTCTGTAGGTCAACATAGGCCTTCCGAAGGCCTCTCAACGTCGACAACCCTCCATCGGGCGCCTCAAAAAATAAAAATACACCTCTTCCGATGGCCACTCAAGGTCGAATCCGAATAAAACCCCATCATCGGACCTCTGAAGGTCAATATACACCTTCCGAAGGCGTCTCAAGGTCGAATACCCTCCATTGAGCCCCTCTGTAGGTCAACATACATCTTCCAATGGCCTCTCAATATCGAATACCCTCCATTGAGCCCCTCTGAGGGTAACATACACCTTACGCAGGCCCCTCAAGGTCAAATACCCTCAAACGAGCCCCTATAAAGGCCAACAAAAACCTTCCGAAGGCATCTCAAGGTTGAATACTCTCAACTGAGCCCATCTGAAGGTCAACATACACATTCCGAAGGCCTCTCAAGGTCGAATACCCTCCATCGAGCACCTCTAATGGTCATTATACATCTTCCGAAGGACTCTCCAGGTCGACTAACCACCATCGGTCACCTCTAAACATGAACATACACCTGCCGAAGGCCTCACAAGGTCGACTAAACTACATCAGACACCTCTAAAGGTAAACATACACCATCCGACGGCCTCTCAAGGTCGAATACCCTTTATCGATCCCATGAAAAGGTGAACATACATCATCCTGAGTCCTCTCAAGGTCGAATACCCTCCATCGAGCCTCTTTCAAGGTAAAAATGAACCTTCCTAAGTCCTCTCAAGGTCGAAAACCCCCTATCGAGCCCCTCTAAATGTCAACATACACCTTCCGAAGGCATCTCAAGGTCAAATACCCTCAATCGAGTCCTCTGAAGGTCAACATAGACCTTTTGAAGGCCTCTCAAAGTCAAATACCCTCAATCAAGTCCCTCTGAAGGTCAAAATAGACCTTCCGAAGGCCTCTTAAGGTCGAATTTCCTCCATCGAGACTCTCTAATGGTCAATATATACCTTCCAAAGGCCTCTCAATGACGAATACCCTTAATCCAGCCCCTCTGGAGGTCAACATACACTTTCCGAAGGCCTTTTAAGGTCGAATACCTTTCATCGAGCCCCTCTAACGGTCAACATACATCTTCCGATGGCCACTCAAGATCAAATACCCTTAATCCAGCCGCTCTGGAGGTCAACATACACTTTCCGAAGGCCTTTCAAGGTCGAATACCCTTCATCGAGCCCCTCTAATGGTCAACATACATCTTCCGATGGCCACTCAAGATCGAATACCCCCCATCGAGACAATCTGAAGGTCAACATACACCTTCCGAAGGCCTCTCAAGGTCGAATACCCTTAGTCGAACCCCTCTAATGGTCAACATACATCTTTCGATGGCCTCTCAAAGTCGAATACCCTCCATCGAGCCCCTCTGAAGGTAAACATACACCTTCTGACGGCCTCTCAAGGTCGAATACCCTTTATCGAACCTATGAAAAGTTCAACATACCTCAACCGAGGTACCTGAAAAGTTCAACATCCTGAGTCCTCTCAAGGTCGAATACCCTCCATCTAGCTTCTTTCAAGGTAAAAATGAACCTTCCGAAGTCCTCTCAAAGTCGAAAACCCTCCATCGAGACCCTCTAATGGTCAATATATACCTTCCAAAGGCCTCTCAAGGACGAATACCCTTAATCCAGCCCCTCTGGAGGTCAACATACACTTTCCGAAGGCCTTTCAAGGTCGAATACCCTTCATCGAGCCCCTCTAATGGTCAACATACATCTTCCGATGGCCACTCAAGATCGAATACCCTTAATCAAGCCGCTCTAGAGGTCAACATACACTTTCCGAAGGCCTTTCAAGGTCGAATACCCTTCATCGAGCCCCTCTAATGGTCAACATACATCTTCCGATGGCCACTCAAGATCAAATACCCCCCATCGAGACAATCTGAAGGTCAACATACACCTTCCGAAGGCCTCTCAAGGTCGAATATCCTTAGTCGAACCCCTCTAATGGTCAACATACATCTTTCGATGGCCTCTCAAAGTCGAATACCCTCCATCGAGCCCCTCTGAAGGTAACATACACCTTCCGTAGGCCCCTCATGGTCAAATACCCTCAATCGAGAAACCCCGAAGGTCAACCTACACCTTCAGAAGGCCTTTCAAGGTCGAATACCCTCCATCGAGCCTCTGTCAAGGTCAAAATGAACCTTTTGAAGTCCTCTCATTATAAAATGGTAATTGGACGACATAGCGACCTTGTCCATCTATGTAAAGGGTCTTTTCGAAAAGTTCTTCACATTAGACATGTGTAGGATCACTTGAGATTTACCCGCGACTTCTTCGACTTCCAAAAATTTGGACATAAGTTGTAATACCCGCCATCGAGCCTCTCTCAAGGTCAAAATGAACCTTCCGAGGTCCTCTCAAGGTCATTATACATCTTCCGAAGGACTCTCAAGGTCAAGTACCCTCAATCGAGTCCTCTGAAGGTCAACATAGACCTTTCGAAGGCCTCTCAAGGTTTAATCCCCTCCATCGAGACCCTCTAATGGTCAATATATACCTTCCGAAGGCCTCTCAAGATCGAGTACCCTC